>CM045731.1:55694124-55761624 GCA_024760905.1 Plotosus lineatus
TCCCGACACCAGTGTACCAGCAATCCCGACACCAGTGTACCCAGGGGCAATCCCTGACTAGCAGTGGCCACCAACAATCCTGACTCCCACTGTACAGCAATCCCGTGACACCAGTGGACCAGCAATCCCAACAGCAGTGGACCAGCAATCCACACCGGCAGTGTACCAGCAAAGCTCTACACCCAGTGTACCAGCAATCCCGACACCCAGTGTACCCAGCAATCCCTACGGCAGTGTACCAACAATCCTGACACCGGTGTACCACAACAATCCTCGACACCAGTGTACCAGCAATCCCTGACTCCACTGTACAAACAATCCGACACCAGTGGACCAGCAATCCCAACAGCAGTGGATAACCAGCAATCCCTACACCAGTGTACCAGCAAGCTCTGACACCAGTGTACCAGCATTCCCGACACCAGTGTACCAGCAATCCCGACACCAGTGTACCAGCAATCCACGACAGCAGTGTACCAAACCAATCCTGACTCCACTGTACAAACAATCCGACACCAGTGGACCAGCAATCCCGATACAGCAGTGGACCAGCAATCCCGACACCAGTGTACCAGCAAGCCCTACACCCTGAAGTGTACCAGCAATCCCGACACCAGTGTACCAGCAATCCCTACACCAGTGTACCAACAATCCTGACACCCAGTGTACAAACAATACCGTGGCAGTGTCCAGAAAGCCTCTACACCCAGTGTACCCAGCAATCCTGAAACCAGTGTACCAGCAATTCCTTGCCAACCAGTCGACCAGTAATCATGACTATTCCAATCAAGTCCACCAATTATCCCAACAATCCCTACACCAGTGGACCAAGCAGGCCCGAGCACTCCAGTGTACCAGCAATCCCGACAGCAGTGTCCCGACAAGCCCGACACTGCCAGTGTCACCAAGCAAGCCCTACACCAGTGTACCAGCAATCTCGACACCAGTGGACCAGCAGAGCCCGACACCAGTGTACCAGCAATCCCGACACCAGTGTACCAGCAATCCTGACCAGCTCCACTGCTTACCGTGTCCCGACACCAGTGGATACCAATCCCGACAGCAGTGGACCAACAATCCCGAAACCAGTCGACCAACTATCCTGACTCCACTGTACAAACAATCCTGACACCAGTGGACCAGCAAGCCCTTCAACAGTGTCCCAACAAGCCCTACACCAGTGGACCAGCAATCCCGACACCAGTGCTACCAACAATCCTGACACCAGTGTACAAACAATACCGACAGCGCGGTGTCCCAGAAAGCCCTACACCCAGTGCTACCAGCAATCCCGACAGCAGTGTACCAGCAATCCTGACACCACTGTATAAAAGCAATCCTGACACCAGTGGACCAACAATCCCTACAACAGTGTCCCAACAAGCACTACACCAGTGGGCGAGCTAATCCCTACACCATTGTCTGAGAGAAGCCCGACACCAGTGTCCCAGCAATCCCGACAGCAGTGTCGACAAAGCCCGACACCAGTGTCCCAGCAAGCCCTACACCAGTGTACCAGCAATACCGACAGCAGTGGACCAGCAGGCCCGACACCAGTGTACCAACAATCCCGACACCAGTGGACCACCAATCCCGACACCAGTGTACCAACAATCCTGAAACCAGTGCGACCAACTATCTACTGACTCCACTGTACCTAAAACAATCCTGACACCCAGTAGACCAGCAAGCCCTTCAACGAGTGTCCCAACAAACTCCTGGCACCAGTGGACCAGCAATCCCGACACCAGTGTACCAACAATCCTGACACCGGTGTACCACAACAATCCCTCCACCTGTGTACCCAACAATCCCAGAAACCAGTAGACCCAACAATCCTGACTCCACTGTACAAACAATCCCTACAACAGTGTCCCAACAAGCCCTACACCAGTGTACAAACAATGCACGACACCAGTGTGTACTCAGCAATCCCGACACCAGTGTACCGACAATCCCTACACCAGTGTACCAACAATCCACCGACACCAGTGTACAAACAATACCGACACCAGTGTCCCTTAGAAAGCCCTACACCAGTGTACCAGCAATCCCGACACCAGTGTCCCAGCAATTCCTTCACAGCAGTAGACCAACAAATCGCGACTGTTCCAATCCGTCCACCAGTGTCCCAGCAATCCCGACACCAGTGGACCAGCAATCCCGAAGCGCCAGTGTACCAGCAATCACTGACACCAGTAACACAGCAATCCCGACACCAGTGTACCAACAATCCTGACACCAGTGTACCAACAATCCCGACAGCAGTGGACCTGACAAGCCCGACACCAAAGTGTACCAACAATCCCGACACCAGTGTACCAGCAATCCTGCCTTCAAGCAGTGTCCCAACAAGCCACTACACCAGTGGGACCAGCAATCTCGACACCAGTTGTACCAACAATCCCGACAGCGGTGTACCACAACAATCCCGACTCCACTGTACCAACAATCCTGACACCAGTAGACCAACAATCCATGACTCCAGTGTACCAGCAATCCCTACAACAGTGTACCACAAGCCCTGACACCAGTGGTACCAGCAATCCCTACAGCAGTGTACCAACCAAATGCGACGCAGTGTGGCCAGCAATCCTGACACCAGTGTACCCAGCAATCCCGACCGCAGTGTACCAACAATCCTGACTCCGCTGTACCAAACAATCCCGACACCAGTGGACCACCAATCATGATCGTTCCGATCTGTCCACCAGTGTCCCAACAATCCCTGACACCAGTGGGTACCAACAAGCCCGACACCAGTGTACACAGCAATCCACGACACCCAGTGTACCAGCAATCCCTACAGCAGTGTGTACTCAACAATCCCGACTCCAGTGTACCAACAATCCCGAGCACCAGTGTACCAGCAATCCCGACAGTGTCCCGACAAGCCCGACGCAGTGTACCAGCAATCCCGACACCAGTGTCGACCAACAATCCTGACACCAGTGTACCACAGCAATCCCGACAACAGTGTCCCAGCAGGCTTCCGACACCCAGTGTACCAGCAATCCGACGCAGTGTCGGCCCTACGCAGTGTCAGCAATCCCGACAGGTACCAGTGTACCAGCAATCCTGACACAGCAGTGTATAAACAATCCCGACACCAGTGGACCAAAGCAATCCCTACAACAGTGTCCCAACAGGCTCCGACACGCCAGTGTGTGTACAATGACAATCCTGACACCATTGTCTGAAGCCCGACGCAGTGTCAGCAATCCCGACTCCAGTGTCGACAAGTGACACCAGTGTCAGCAAACCCTACACCAGTATTGCCAGCAATACGACACCCAGTGGACCAGCGAGCTGACACAGTGTACCGCAATCCATTTGACACCAGTGGACTGTTAATCCTGCCAGCAGTGTACCAGCAATCCCGAGCAATGAACCAGCAAGCCCTTCAACGGTGTCCCAACATGCCCGACACCAGTGGACTCAGCAATCCCGACACCAGTGTACCAACAATCCCGACACCAGTGTACACAGCAATCCGGACACCAGTGTACCAACAATCCTGACACCACTGTACCAACAATCCTGACACCAGTGGACCAGCAAATCCCTACAGCAGTGTCCCAACAAGCCCTACACCAGTGTACCAGCAATGCCTCTACACCAGTGTACCTTAATCCCACGACAGTGTCGACAATCCCGACACCCAGTGTACCAGCAATCCCTACAGCAGTAAAAATACCAACAATCCTGACTCCACTGTACAAACAACCTGAGCACCAGTGGACCAGCAATCCCGACAGTGTCGACAAGCCCGACTTAGTGGACCAGCAATCTCGACACCAGTGTACCAGCATTCCCGACACCAGTGTACCAGCAATCCCGACACCAGTGTACCAGCAAAGTCCGACACCAGTGTACCAACAATCCTGAGCTCCACTGCTACAAACAATCCCGACACCAGTGGACCAGCAATCCCGTAACAGTGTCACAACAAGCCCTACACCCAGTGGACCAGCAATCCCTACACCAGTGTACTCAGCAAACTCCTACACCAGTGTACCACAACGCAATCCCGACACCAGTGTATACCAACAATCCCTACACCAGTGTACTCACCAATCCTGGACTCCACTGTACAAACAATCCCGACAAAGTGTCCCCTTAAGCCCCTACACCAGTGTACAAACAATGCCCGTGCCAGTGTACCCAGCAATCCCGACACCAGTGTACCCAGCAAACCCTACACCAGTGGACCAGCAATCCCGGACACCAGTGTACCAGCAATCCCTACACCAGTGTACCAGCAATCCCCTGACACCAGTGTACCAACAATCCCGACACCAGTGTACCAGCAATCCCCTCACCCAGTGTACAAACAATGCCGACACCAGTGGACAGCAATCTCGACACCCAGTGGACCAGAAGGCCCGACGCAGTGTACCAGCAATCCCGACACCAGTGTACCAGCAATCCCTACACCAGTGTACCAATCAATCACAGACACCAGTGTACCAGCAATACCCGACACCAGTGTACCGAAGCAATCCTGACAGCAGTGTACCAGCAATCCTGACGACGCGGTGTACCAACAATTCCTGACACCAGTGGGACCACCAATCATGACACCCGTGTACCAACAATCCGTCCACCAGTGTACCAGCAATACCGACACCAGTGGACCAGCAGGCCCGACACCCAGTGTACCACCAATCCTCTGACACCAATTAACTACCAACAATCCTCGAAACCAGTAGGACCAGCAAGCCCGGCCTTCAGCAGTGTCCCAACATGCCCGACACCCGTGGACCAGCAATCCCGACGCCAGTGTACCCAGCAATCCCACGACACCGGTGTACCACAACAATCCCTGGCTCACGGTGTACCAACAATCCCGAAACCAGAAGACCAACAATCCTGACTCACTGTACAAACAATCCGCTTCGGCAGTGTCTCCCAACAAGCCCCTACACGCAGTGGACGCCAAATCCCACGACATAAGGTGTACCAACAATCCTGACGCCAGTGTACCAAACAATACCGACAGCAGTGTCCCAGAAAGCCCTACACCAGTGTCCCAGCAATCCCGACAGCAGTGTACCAACAATCCTGACACCCACTGTATAAACAATCCCGACCACCAGTGGACCATAAACAATCCTGACACGACAGTGGACCAGCAATCTCTACACCAGTGTCCGAGCAAGCACTCACACCAGTGGACGAGCAATCCCTACACCATTGTCTGAGCAAGCCCGACAGCAGTGTGATAGCAATCCCGACAGCAGTGTCGACCGGCAAGCCCGACGCCAGTGTCCCAGCAGGCCCTACGCCCAGTGTACCAGCAATACCGACACCAGTGGACCAGCAGGCCCGACACCGAGTGTACGCGTCCGACACCAGTGGACCGCAATCCGACACCAGGTAAAAATTCCAACGTCCGAACACCAGTCCCGACTCAACTGTCTGACCACTGTACACCAACAATCTCCGACGCCAGTAAGGGCCAGCGAGCCTTCGGCAAGGTGTCCCAACCGGCCCTGACACCAGTGGACCGGCAATCCCGACGACGCAGTGTGCCAACAATCCTGACGCATTGGCGCACCACAGCAATCCGAGCAAGTCGACCACAACTATCCTGGCTCCACCAGTGTACAAACAGTCCCGAAACCAAGTGGACAACCAGTACTGACTTCAAGCAATTGTTCCCAGCAGGCCCTTACATGGGTGGACCGGCAAATCAGGCACCAGTGTACCAACAATCCCTGACACGATTGTACCACAACAATCCTCACATAAGTGTACCTCCATGATGAAACCAAATGAGACCCATTAATCCTGACTTCACTGTTTGAAACTAATCCCTACACGGCAGTGCGTCCCAACAAGCCCTACACCAGTGTCCCGCGTCACGGCAGTGTACCGAACAATCTGACACCAGTGTACCAGCAATCCCGACACCAGTGGATACCAATCCCTACAATTTACCTTCCAACCAGCTTTGCAGTGGACCCAGCAATCCTGACACCGTTGTGCCAAACAAGCCCGACACCAGAAGTGAGCCAGCAATCTACCGACAGCAGTGTCCCGACAAGCTGTTTGCATAGTCAGACCAAGCCCTAAGGCATGCAGTGTACCAGCAACATTTACGCGACCACCAGTGGACCAGCAGGCCCGACACGCAGTGTACCAGCAATCCCGATTCCGTGGCACCGCAGGTGTCCGTACGCAGTGCAATCCCGACACCAGTGGACTGATCAACGCTGCAGGCCCGTTTTTGATCAAGTCACCAGTGTACCAGCAATCCGAGCACCAATGGTGATTACTCACCAACTCACAGCAGGCTCACCAGGGTGTACCAACAATCCTTACACCAGTGTGCCAACAATCCCGACACCAGTGTTGACCATCCCTCCTGTGTGCCAGTCTCGACACCACTGTAGACCAACAATCCTCCGAAACCAAATTACCAGCAATCCCTTCAACAGGTGTCCCAACATGCACCCTACCACCAGTGGACCAGCAATCCCGACATCAGTTGTACCAACAATCCCGGACACCAGTGTACTAGCAATCCCGACACCAATCGGTGTACCAACAATCCCGACACCAGTAGACCAACAATCCTGAGCTCCACTGTACAAACAATCCCTACACCAGTGTCCCAACAAGCCCCTACCAGTGTACAAACAATGCCTTCACCAGTGGACCACAGCAATGGGCCGACATTGCAGTGTCCCTTCGCTGGCAATCCCGACACCAGTGGACCAGCAATCTCGACACCAGTGGACCAGCAGGCCCGACACCAGTGTACCAGCAATCCCGACACCAGTGTACCAGCAATCCCGACAGCAGTGTACCAACAATCCTGACTCCACTGTACAAACAATCCCGACACCAGTGGGACCAACAATCCGAACACCAGTACCATGAAGCCCTAACAGTGTCCCAATCCCTACAACAGTGTCCCAACAATCCCGACACCAGGTATATAAACAATGCCGGACACCCAGTGTACCAGCAATCCCTACACAGCAGTGTACGAGCAATCCCGACACCAGTGTACCAACAATCCTGACTCCAGTGTACCAGCAATCCCCACACCAGTGTCCCTACAAGGCCCGACACCAGTGTACCAACAATGCCGACACCAGTGTACCAGCAATCCGACAGCAGTGTCAGACACGTCCGACACCAGTGGACCAGCAATCCCGACACCAGTGGACCAACAGGCCCGACACCAGTGGACCAGCAATCCCTACACCAGTGGACCAGCAGGCCGACACCGGTGGACCAGCAATCCCGACACCAGTGGGACCAACAAGGCCCTGACACCAGTGTACAGCAATCCCGACACCAGTGTACCAGCAATCCCGACACCAGTGTACCAGCAATCTCTACACCAGTGTACCAGCAATCCCGACAGCAGTGTCGACAAGCCCGACACCAGTGGACCAGCAATCTCGACACCAGTGGACCAGCAGGCCCGACACCCAGTGTACCAGCAATCCCGACACCAGTGTACGAGCAATTCCGACAGCAGTGTACCAACAATCGCCTTACTCCACTGTTACAAACAATCCCGACACCAGTGGACCACCAATCCCGACAGCAGTGTACCAACAATCCTGACTCCACTGTACAAACAATCCCGACACCAGTGGACCAGCAATCCCAACAGCAGTGGACCAGCAATCCCTACAGCAGTGTACCAGCAAGCTCTACACCAGTGTACCAGCATTCCCGACACCAGTGTACCAGCAATCCCGACACCAGTGTACCAGCAATCCCGACAGCAGTGTACGCAACAATCCTGACTCCACTGTGTACAAACAATCCCGACACCAGTGGACCAGCAATCCCAACAGCAGTGGACCAGCAATCCCTACACCAGTGTACCAGCAAGCTCTACACCAGTGTACCCAGCAATCCCGACACCAGTGTACCAGCAATCCCTACAGCAGTGTACCAACAATCCTGACTCCAGTGTACAAACAATCCCGACACCAGTGGACCAGCAATCCCAACAGCAGTGGACCAGCAATCCCTACAGCAGTGTACCCAGCAAGCTCTACACCCAGTGTACCAGCATTCCCGACACCAGTGTACCAGCAATCCCGACACCAGTGTACCAGCAATCCCGACAGCAGTGTACCAACAATCCTGACTCCACTGTACAAACAATCCCGACACCAGTGGACCAGCAATCCCAACAGCAGTGGACCAGCAATCCCTACAGCAGTGTACCAGCAAGCTCTACACCAGTGTACCAGCAATCCCGACACCAGTGTACCAGCAATCCCTACAGCAGTGTACCAACAAGCCCTACACCAGTGTACAAACAATGCCGACACCAGTGTACCAGCAATCCCGACAGCAGTGTCCCGACAAGCCCGACACCAGTGGACCAGCAATCTCGACACCAGTGGACCAGCAGGCCCGACACCAGTGTACCAGCAATCCTGACACCAGTGTCCCAGAAAGCCCTACACCAGTGTCCCAGCAATCCCGACAGCAGTGTACCAACAATCCTGACACCACTGTATAAACAATCCCGACACCAGTGGACCAACAATCCCAACAGCAGTGGACCAGCAATCCCTACAGCAGTGTACCAGCAAGCTCTACACCAGTGTACCAGCATTCCCGACACCAGTGTACCAGCAATCCCGACACCAGTGTACCAGCAAATCCCGACAGCAGTGTACCAACAATCCTGACTCCACTGTACAAACAATCCGGACACCAGTGGACCAGCAATCCCAACAGCAGTGGACCAGCAATCCCGACAGCAGTGTACCAGCAAGCTACACCAGTGTACCAGCAATCCCGACACCAGTGTACCAGCAATCCCTACAGCAGTGTACCAACAATCCTGACTCCACTGTACAAACAATCCCGACACCAGTGTCCCAGCAATCCCCAACAGCAGTGGACCAGCAATCCCTACAGCAGTGTACCAGCAAGCTCTACACCAGTGTACCAGCATTCCCGACACCAGTGTACCAGCAATCCCGACACCAGTGTACCCAGCAATCCCGACAGCAGTGTACCAACAATCCTGACTCCACTGTACAAACAATCCTGACACCAGTGGACCACCAATCCCGACAGCAGTGTCCCAGCAAGCCCGACACCAGTGTCCCAGCAAGCCCTACACCAGTCTACCAGCAATCCCGACACCAGTGTACCAGCAATCCCTACAGCAGTGTACCAACAATCCTGACACCAGTGTACAAACAATACCGACAGCAGTGTCCCAGAAAGCCCTACACCAGTGTACCAACAATCCCGAAACCAGTGTACCAGCAATTCCTTGACTCCACTGTACAAACAATCCCGACAACAGTGTCCCAACAAGCCCTACACCAGTGTACAAACAATGCCGACACCAGTGTACCAGCAATCCCGACAGCAGTGTCCCGACAAGCCCGACACCAGTGGACCAGCAATCTCGACACCAGTGGACCAGCAGGCCCGACACCAGTGTACCAGCAATCCCGACACCAGTGTACCAGCAATCCCGACAGCAGTGGACCAACAATCCCGAAACCAGTCGACCAACTATCCTGACTCCACTGTACAAACAATCCCGACACCAGTGGACCAGCAATCCCAACAGCAGTGGACCAGCAATCCCTACAGCAGTGTACCAGCAAGCTCTACACCAGTGTACCAACAATCTCTGACACCAGTGTACCAACAATCCCGACACCAGTGTACCAACAATCCCGACAGCAGTGTCCCAACAAGCCCTACACCAGTGTACCAGCAATCCCAACCGTGTCTGAGAAAGCCCGACACCAGTGTCCCAGCAATCCCGACACCAGTGTACCAGCAATCCCGACACCAGTGGACCAGCAGGCCGACACCAGTGTACCAGCAATCCCGACACCAGTGTACCAGCATTCCCGACACCAGTGTACCAGCAATCCCGACACCAGTGGACCACCAATCCCGACACCAGTGTACCAACAATCCCGAAACCAGTCGACCAACTATCCTGACTCCACTGTACAAACAATCCCGACACCAGTAGACCAGCAAGCCCTTCAACAGTGTCCCAACAAGCCCTACACCAGTGGACCAGCAATCCCGACACCAGTGTACCAACAATCCCGACACCGTGTACCACAACAACAATCCCTCCACCTGTGTACCAACAATCCCGAAACCAGTAGACCAACAATCCTGACTCCACTGTACAAACAATCCCAACAACAGTGTCCCAACAAGCCCTACACCAGTGTACAAACAATGCCGACACCAGTGTACCAGCAATCCCGACAGCAGTGTCGACAAGCCCGACACCAGTGGACCAGCAATCCTGACACCAGTGGACCAGCAGGCCCGACACCAGTGTACAAACAATGACAGCAGTGTCCCAGAAAGCCCTACACCAGTGTACCAGCAATCCCTACACCAGTGTACAAAGCAATTCCTTCACCAGTAGACCAGTAATCATGACAGTTCCAACTGGCCCACCAGTGTCCCAGCAATCCCGACACCAGTGGACCAGCAATCCCGACACCAGTGTACCAACAATCCTGACACCAGTGTATAAACAATCCCGACACCAGTGGACCAACAATCCCTACTCCAGTGTCCCAACAAGCACTACACCAGTGGACCAGCAATCCCTACACCAGTGTACCAACAAAGCCCGACACCAGTGTACCAGCAATCCCGACAGCAGTGTCCCGACAAGCCCGACACCAGTGGACCAGCAAGCCCTACACCAGTGTACCAGCAATCCCGACAGCAGTGTCCCGACAAGCCCGACACCAGTGGACCAGCAATCCGACACCAGTGTACCAACAATCCCGACAGCAGTGTCCCAACAATCCTGACTCCACTGTACAAACAATCCCTACACCAGTGGACCAGCAATCCCGACAGCCAGTGGACCAGCAAGACAGCTCTACACCAGTGTACCAGCAATCCCGACACCAGTGTACCAGCAATCCTACAGCAGTGTACCAACAATCCTGACACCAGTGTACAAACAATCCCGACAGCAGTGTCCCAACAAGCCCTACACCAGTGTACCAGCAATCCCGACACCAGTGTACCAGCAATTCCTTCACCAGTCGACCAGTAATCATGACCAGTCGATTCCAACTCAAATGCCACCAGTGTCCCAACAATCCCGACACCAGTGGACCAGCAGGCCCGACACCAGTGTACCAGCAATCCCGACACCAGTGTACCAGCAATCCCGCCAGCAGTGTACCAACAATCCTGACTCCACTGTACAAACAATCCCGACACCAGTGGACCACCAATCCACGACACCAGTGTACCAACAATCTCAAACCAGTGTACCAACAATCCTTACTCCACTGTACAAACAATCCCTACAACAGTGTCCCAACAAGCCCTACACCAGTGTACAAACAATGCCGACACCAGTGTACCAGCAATCCCGACAGCAGTGTCCCGACAAGCCCGACACCAGTGGACCAGCAATCCCGACACCAGTGGACCAGCAGGCCCGACACCAGTGTACCAGCAATCCCGACAGCAGTGTACCAACAATCCTGACTCCACTGTACAAACAATCCCGACACCAGTGGACCAGCAATCCCAACAGCAGTGGACCAGCAATCCCTACAGCAGTGTACCAGCAAGCTCTACACCAGTGTACCAGCATTCCCGACACCAGTGTACCAGCAATCCCGACACCAGTGTACCAGCAATCCCGACAGCAGTGTACCAACAATCCTGACTCCACTGTACAAACAATCCCGACACCAGTGGACCAGCAATCCCAACAGCAGTGGACCAGCAATCCCTACAGCAGTGTAATACCAGCAAGCTCTACACCAGTGTACCAGCAATCCCGACACCAGTGTACCAGCAATCCCTACAGCAGTGTACCAACAATCCTGACTCCACTGTACAAACAATCCCGACACCAGTGGACCAGCAATCCCAACAGCAGTGGACCAGCAATCCCTACAGCAGTGTACCAGCAAGCTCTACACCAGTGTACCAGCAATACCGACACCAGTGTACCAGCAGGCCCGACACCAGTGTACCAGCAATCCCGACTCACTGTACAAACAATCCCGACACCAGTGGACCAGCAATCCCAACAGCAGTGGACCAGCAATCCCTACAGCAGTGTACCAGCAAACTCTACACCAGTGTACCAGCAATCCCGACACCAGTGTACCAGCAATCCCTACAGCAGTGTACCAACAATCCTGACACCAGTGTACAAACAATACCGACAGCAGTGTCCCAGAAAGCTCCTACACCAGTGTACCAGCAATCCCGACACCAGTGTACCAGCAATTCCTTCACCAGTCGACCAGTAATCATGACTGTTCCAATCCGTCCCACCAGTGTCCCAAGCAATCCCGACACCAGTGGACCAGCAGGCCCGACACCAGTGTACCAGCAATCCCGACACCAGTGTACCAGCAATCCCGACAGCAGTGTACCAACAATCCGACACCAGTGTCCCGACACCAGTGTCCCAGCAAGCCCTACACCAGTGTACCAGCAATACCGACACCAGTGGACCAGCAGGCCCGACACCAGTGTACCAGCAATCCCGACAGCAGTGTACCAACAATCCTGACACCACTGTATAAACAATCCCGACACCAGTGGACCAGCAATCCCGACACCAGTGTACCAACAATCCCGACACCGGTGTACCAGCAATATCCTGACTCACCACTGCTCCACCAGTAACAATCCAACTGGCCCACCAGTGTACAAAGGCAAGCAATCCCGACAGCAGTGTCCCAGCAAGCTCTACACCAGTGTACCAGCACCCGACAGCAGTGTACCAACAATCCCGACACCAGTGTACCAGGCAATCCCGACACCAGTGTACCAACAATCCTGACACCAGTGTACAAACAATCCCGACACAGTGTCCCGACAAGCCCGACACCAGTGGACCAGCAATCCCGACAGCAGTGTACCAACAATCCTGACACCAGTGTACCAGCAATCCGGACACCAGTGGACCAACAATCCCGACACCAGTGTCCCAACAAGCACTACACCAGTGGACCAGCAAATCCCTACACCAGTTGTACCAGCAATCCAAACCAGTAGACCCAACAATCCCGACTCCACTGTACAAACAATCCCAAACAACAGTGTCCCAGCAATCCCTACTCCAGTGTACAAACAATCCCGACACCAGTGGACCAGCAATCCCGACACCAGTGTACCAGCAATCCCGACACCAGTGGACCAGCAGGCCCGACACCAGTGTACCAGCAATCCCGACACCAGTGGACCAACAATCCCGACACCAGTGTACCCAACAATCCCTACACCAGTGTACCAGCAATCTCTACACCAGTGTACCAGCAATCCCGACACCAGTGTACCAGCAATCCCTACAGCAGTGTACCAACAAGCCCTACACCAGTGTACAAACAATGCCGACACCAGTGTACCAGCAATCCCGACAGCAGTGTCCCGACAAGCCCGACACCAGTGGACCAGCAATCTCGACACCAGTGGACCAGCAGGCCCGACACCAGTGTACCAGCAATCCCGACACCAGTGTCCCAGAAAGCCCTACACCAGTGTCCCAGCAATCCCGACAGCAGTGTACCAACAATCCTGACACCACTGTATAAACAATCCCGACACCAGTGGACCAACAATCCCAACAGCAGTGGACCAGCAATCCCTACAGCAGTGTACCAGCAAGCTCTACACCAGTGTACCAGCATTCCCGACACCAGTGTACCAGCAATCCCGACACCAGTGTACCAGCAATCCCGACAGCAGTGTACCAACAATCCTGACTCCACTGTACAAACAATCCCGACACCAGTGGACCAGCAATCCCAACAGCAGTGGACCAGCAATCCCTACAGCAGTGTACCAGCAAGCTCTACACCAGTGTACCAGCAATCCCGACACCAGTGTACCAGCAATCCCTACAGCAGTGTACCAACAATCCTGACTCCACTGTACAAACAATCCCGACACCAGTGGACCAGCAATCCCAACAGCAGTGGACCAGCAATCCCTACAGCAGTGTACCAGCAAGCTCTACACCAGTGTACCAGCATTCCCGACACCAGTGTACCAGCAATCCCGACACCAGTGTACCAGCAATCCCGACAGCAGTGTACCAACAATCCTGACTCCACTGTACAAACAATCCCGACACCAGTGGACCAGCAATCCCAACAGCAGTGGACCAGCAATCCCTACAGCAGTGTACCAGCAAACTCTACACCAGTGTACCAGCAATCCCGACACCAGTGTACCAGCAATCCCTACAGCAGTGTACCAACAATCCTGACACCAGTGTACAAACAATACCGACAGCAGTGTCCCAGAAAGCCCTACACCAGTGTACCAGCAATCCCGACACCAGTGTACCAGCAATTCCTTCACCAGTCGACCAGTAATCATGACTGTTCCAATCCGTCCACCAGTGTCCCAACAATCCCGACACCAGTGGACCAGCAGGCCCGACACCAGTGTACCAGCAATCCCGACACCAGTGTACCAGCAATCCCGCCAGCAGTGTACCAACAATCTCGACACCAGTGTACCAGCAATCCCGACAGCAGTGTCCCGACAAGCCCGACACCAGTGGACCAGCAATCTCGACACCAGTGGACCAGCAGGCCCGACACCAGTGTACCAGCAATCCCGACACCAGTGTACCAGCAATTCCGACAGCAGTGTACCAACAATCCTTACTCCACTGTACAAACAATCCCTACAACAGTGTCCCAACAAGCCCTACACCAGTGTACAAACAATGCCGACACCAGTGTCCCAGCAATCCCGACAGCAGTGTACCAACAATCCTGACACCACTGTATAAACAATCCCGACACCAGTGGACCAACAATCCCTACAACAGTGTCCCAACAAGCACTACACCAGTGGACGAGCAATCCCTACACCATTGTCTGAGAAAGCCCGACACCAGTGTCCCAGCAATCCCGACAGCAGTGTCCCGACAAGCCCGACACCAGTGTCCCAGCAAGCCCTACACCAGTGTACCAGCAATACCGACACCAGTGGACCAGCAGGCCCGACACCAGTGTACCAGCAATCCCGACAGCAGTGTACCAACAATCCTGACTCCACTGTACAAACAATCCCGACACGAGTAGACCACCAATCCCGACACCAGTGTAGAAACAATCCCTACAACAGTGTCCCAACAAGCCCTACACCAGTGTACAAACAATGCCGACACCAGTGTACCAGCAATCCCGACAGCAGTGTCCCGACAAGCCCGACACCAGTGGACCAGCAATCCCGACACCAGTGTACCAGCAATCCCGAAACCAGTAAACCAACAATCCTGACTCCACTGTACAAACAATCCCAACAACAGTGTCCCAACAAGCCCTACACCAGTGTACAAACAATGCCGACACCAGTGTACCAGCAATCCCGACAGCAGTGTCCCGACAAGCCCGACACCAGTGGACCAGCAATCTCTACACCAGTGGACCAGCAGGCCCGACACCAGTGTACCAGCAATCCCGACACCAGTGTACCAGCAATCCCGACAGCAGTGTACCAACAATCCTGACTCCACTGTACAAACAATCCGGACACCAGTGGACCACCAATCCCGACAGCAGTGTCCCGACAAGCCCGACACCAGTGTCCCAGCAAGCCCTACACCAGTCTACCAGCAATCCCGACACCAGTGTCCCAGAAAGCCCTACACCAGTGTACCAACAATCCCGAAACCAGTAGACCAACAATCCTGACTCCACTGTACAAACAATCCCTACAACAGTGTCCCAACAAGCCCTACACCAGTGTACAAACAATGCCGACACCAGTGTACCAGCAATCCCGACAGCAGTGTCCCGACAAGCCCGACACCAGTGGACCAGCAATCTCGACACCAGTGGACCAGCAGGCCCGACACCAGTGTACCAGCAATCCCGACACCAGTGTACCAGCAATCCCGACAGCAGTGGACCAACAATCCTGACTCCACTGTACAAACAATCCCGACACCAGTGGACCACCAATCCCGACACCAGTGTACCAACAATCCAAAACCAGTCGACCAACTATCCTGACTCCACTGTACAAACAATCCCGACACCAGTGGACCAGCAATCCCAACAGCAGTGGACCAGCAATCCCTACAGCAGTGTACCAGCAAGCTCTACACCAGTGTACCAGCAATCCCGACACCAGTGTACAAACAATACCGACAGCAGTGTCCCAGAAAGCCCTACACCAGTGTACCAGCAATCCCGACACCAGTGTCCCAGCAAGCCCTACACCAGTGTACCAGCAATCCCGACACCAGTGGACCAGCAGGCCCGACACCAGTGTACCAGCAATCCCGACAGCAGTGTACCAACAATCCTGACTCCACTGTACAAACAATCCCGACACCAGTGGACCACCAATCCCGACACCAGTGTACCAACAATCCCGAAACCAGTCGACCAACTATCCTGACTCCACTGTACAAACAATCCCGACACCAGTAGACCAGCAAGCCCTTCAACAGTGTCCCAACAAGCCCTACACCAGTGGACCAGCAATCCCGACACCAGTGTACCAACAATCCCGACACCGGTGTACCACAACAATCCCTCCACCTGTGTACCAACAATCCCGAAACCAGTAGACCAACAATCCTGACTCCACTGTACAAACAATCCCAACAACAGTGTCCCAACAAGCCCTACACCAGTGTACAAACAATGCCGACACCAGTGTACCAGCAATCCCGACAGCAGTGTCCCGACAAGCCCGACACCAGTGGACCAGCAATCTCGACACCAGTGGACCAGCAGGCCCGACACCAGTGGACCAGCAATCCCGACACCAGTGTCCCAGAAAGCCCTACACCAGTGTCCCAGCAATCCCGACAGCAGTGTACCAACAATCCTGACACCACTGTATAAACAATCCCGACACCAGTGGACCAACAATCCCTACAACAGTGTCCCAACAAGCACTACACCAGTGGACGAGCAATCCCTACACCATTGTCTGAGAAAGCCCGACACCAGTGTCCCAGCAATCCCGACAGCAGTGTCCCGACAAGCCCGACACCAGTGTCCCAGCAAGCCCTACACCAGTGTACCAGCAATCCCGACAGCAGTGTCCCGACAAGCCCGACACCAGTGGACCAGCAATCTCGACACCAGTGTACCAGCAATCCCGACAGCAGTGTCCCAACAATCCTGACTCCACTGTACAAACAATCCCGACACCAGTGGACCAGCAATTCCAACAGCAGTGGACCAGCAATCCCTACAGCAGTGTACCAGCAAGCTCTACACCAGTGTACCAGCAATCCCGACACCAGTGTACCAGCAATCCCTACAGCAGTGTACCAACAATCCTGACACCAGTGTACAAACAATACCGACAGCAGTGTCCCAGAAAGCCCTACACCAGTGTACCAGCAATCCCGACACCAGTGTACCAGCAATTCCTTCACCAGTCGACCAGTAATCATGACTGTTCCAATCCGTCCACCAGTGTCCCAACAATCCCGACACCAGTGGACCAGCAGGCCCGACACCAGTGTACCGGCAATCCCGACACCAGTGTACCAGCAATCCCGCCAGCAGTGTACCAACAATCCTGACTCCACTGTACAAACAATCCCGACACCAGTGGACCACCAATCCCGACACCAGTGTACCAACAATCCCGAAACCAGTGTACCAACAATCCTGACTCCACTGTACAAACAATCCCTACAACAGTGTCCCAACAAGCCCTACACCAGTGTACAAACAATGCCGACACCAGTGTACCAGCAATCCCGACAGCAGTGTCCCGACAAGCCCGACACCAGTGGACCAGCAATCTCGACACCAGTGGACCAGCAGGCCCGACACCAGTGTACCAGCAATCCCGACAGCAGTGTACCAACAATCCTGACTCCACTGTACAAACAATCCCGACACCAGTGGACCAGCAATCCCTACAGCAGTGTACCAGCAAGCTCTACACCAGTGTACCAGCATTCCCGACACCAGTGTACCAGCAATCCCGACACCAGTGTACCAGCAATCCCGACAGCAGTGTACCAACAATCCTGACTCCACTGTACAAACAATCCCGACACCAGTGGACCAGCAATCCCAACAGCAGTGGACCAGCAATCCCTACAGCAGTGTACCAGCAAGCTCTACACCAGTGTACCAGCAATCCCGACACCAGTGTACCAGCAATCCCTACAGCAGTGTACCAACAATCCTGACTCCACTGTACAAACAATCCCGACACCAGTGGACCAGCAATCCCAACAGCAGTGGACCAGCAATCCCTACAGCAGTGTACCAGCAAGCTCTACACCAGTGTACCAGCATTCCCGACACCAGTGTACCAGCAATCCCGACACCAGTGTACCAGCAATCCCGACAGCAGTGTACCAACAATCCTGACTCCACTGTACAAACAATCCCGACACCAGTGGACCAGCAATCCCAACAGCAGTGGACCAGCAATCCCTACAGCAGTGTACCAGCAAACTCTACACCAGTGTACCAGCAATCCCGACACCAGTGTACCAGCAATCCCTACAGCAGTGTACCAACAATCCTGACACCAGTGTACAAACAATACCGACAGCAGTGTCCCAGAAAGCCCTACACCAGTGTACCAGCAATCCCGACACCAGTGTACCAGCAATTCCTTCACCAGTCGACCAGTAATCATGACTGTTCCAATCCGTCCACCAGTGTCCCAACAATCCCGACACCAGTGGACCAGCAGGCCCGACACCAGTGTACCAGCAATCCCGACAGCAGTGTCCCGACAAGCCCGACACCAGTGTCCCAGCAAGCCCTACACCAGTGTACCAGCAATACCGACACCAGTGGACCAGCAGGCCCGACACCAGTGTACCAGCAATCCCGACAGCAGTGTACCAACAATCCTGACTCCACTGTACAAACAATCCCGACACCAGTGGACCACCAATCCCGACACCAGTGTACCAACAATCCCGAAACCAGTCGACCAACTATCCTGACTCCACTGTACAAACAATCCCGACACCAGTAGACCAGCAAGCCCTTCAACAGTGTCCCAACAAGCCCTACACCAGTGGACCAGCAATCCCGACACCAGTGTACCAACAATCCTGACACCAGTGTACAAACAATACCGACAGCAGTGTCCCAGAAAGCCCTACACCAGTGTCCCAGCAATCCCCACAGCAGTGTACCAACAATCCTGACACCACTGTATAAACAATCCCGACACCAGTGGACCAACAATCCCTACAACAGTGTCCCAACAAGCACTACACCAGTGGACGAGCAATCCCTACACCATTGTCTGAGAAAGCCCGACACCAGTGTCCCAGCAATCCCGACAGCAGTGTCCCGACAAGCCCGACACCAGTGTCCCAGCAAGCCCTACACCAGTGTACCAGCAATACCGACACCAGTGGACCAGCAGGCCCGACACCAGTGTACCAGCAATCCCGACACCAGTGGACCACCAATCCCGACACCAGTGTACCAACAATCCCGAAACCAGTCGACCAACTATCCTGACTCCACTGTACAAACAATCCCGACACCAGTAGACCAGCAAGCCCTTCAACAGTGTCCCAACAAGCCCTACACCAGTGGACCAGCAATCCCGACACCAGTGTACCAACAATCCCGACACCGGTGTACCACAACAATCCCTCCACCTGTGTACCAACAATCCCGAAACCAGTAGACCAACAATCCTGACTCCACTGTACAAACAATCCCTACAACAGTGTCCCAACAAGCCCTACACCAGTGTACAAACAATGCCGACACCAGTGTACCAGCAATCCCGACACCAGTGTACCAGCAATCCCTACAGCAGTGTACCAACAATCCTGACACCAGTGTACAAACAATACCGACAGCAGTGTCCCAGAAAGCCCTACACCAGTGTACCAGCAATCCCGACACCAGTGTACGAGCAATTCCTTCACCAGTAGACCAGTAATCATGACTGTTCCAATCCGTCCACCAGTGTCCCAGCAATCCCGACACCAGTGGACCAGCAGGCCCGACACCAGTGTACCAGCAATCCCGACACCAGTGTACCACCAATCCCGACACCAGTGTACCAACAATCCTTACTCCACTGTACAACAATCCCGACACCAGTGGACCACCAATCCCGACACCAGTGTACCAACAATCCCGAAACCAGTAGACCAGCAAGCCCTTCAACAGTGTCCCAACATGCCCTACACCAGTGGACCAGCAATCCCGACATCAGTGTACCAACAATCCCGACACCGGTGTACCACAACAATCCCTCCACCGGTGTACCAACAATCCCGAAACCAGTAGACCAACAATCCTGACTCCACTGTACAAACAATCCCTACAACAGTGTCCCGACAAGCCCGACACCAGTGGACCAGCAATCTCGACACCAGTGGACCAGCAGGCCCGACACCAGTGTACCAGCAATCCCGACACCAGTGTACCAGCAATCCCGACAGCAGTGTACCAACAATCCTGACTCCACTGTACAAACAATCCCGACACCAGTGGACCACCAATCCCGACACCAGTGTAGAAACAATCCCTACAACAGTGTCCCAACAAGCCCTACACCAGTGTACAAACAATGCCGACACCAGTGTACCAGCAATCCCTACAGCAGTGTCCGAGCAATCCCGACACCAGTGTACCAACAATCTCGACACCAGTGTACCAGCAATCCCGACAGCAGTGTCCCGACAAGCCCGACACCAGTGTACCAGCAATCCCGACAGCAGTGTCCCGACAAGCCCGACACCAGTGGACCAGCAATCTCGACACCAGTGGACCAGCAGGCCCGACAGCAGTGTCCCGACAAGCCCTACACCAGTGTACAAACAATGCCGACACCAGTGGACCAGCAATCTCGACACCAGTGGACCAGAAGGCCCGACACCAGTGTACCAGCAATCCCGACACCAGTGTACCAGCAATCTCTACACCAGTGTACCAGCAATCCCGACAGCAGTGTCCCGACAAGCCCGACACCAGTGGACCAGCAATCTCGACACCAGTGGACCAGCAGGCCCGACACCAGTGTACCAGCAATCCCGACACCAGTGTACCAGCAATTCCGACAGCAGTGTACCAACAATCCTTACTCCACTGTACAAACAATCCCGACACCAGTGGACCACCAATCCCGACAGCAGTGTACCAACAATCCTGACTCCACTGTACAAACAATCCCGACACCAGTGGACCAGCAATCCCAACAGCAGTGGACCAGCAATCCCTACAGCAGTGTACCAGCAAGCTCTACACCAGTGTACCAGCATTGCCGACACCAGTGTACCAGCAATCCGACACCAGTGTACCAGCAATCCCGACAGCAGTGTACCAACAATCCTGACTCCACTGTACAAACAATCCCGACACCAGTGGACCCAGCAATCCCAACAGCAGTGGACCAGCAATCCCTACAGCAGTGTACCAGCAAGCTCTACACCAGTGTACCAGCAATCCCGACACCAGTGTACCAGCAATCCCTACAGCAGTGTACCAACAATCCTGACTCCACTGTACAAACAATCCCGACACCAGTGGACCAGCAATCCCAACAGCAGTGGACCAGCAATCCCTACAGCAGTGTACCAGCAAGCTCTACACCAGTGTACCAGCATTCCCGACACCAGTGTACCAGCAATCCCGACACCAGTGTACCAGCAATCCCGACAGCAGTGTACCAACAATCCTGACTCCACTGTACAAACAATCCCGACACCAGTGGACCAGCAATCCCAACAGCAGTGGACCAGCAATCCCTACAGCAGTGTACCAGCAAGCTCTACACCAGTGTACCAGCAATCCCGACACCAGTGTACCAGCAATCCCTACAGCAGTGTACCAACAATCCTGACTCCACTGTACAAACAATCCCGACACCAGTGGACCAGCAATCCCAACAGCAGTGGACCAGCAATCCCTACAGCAGTGTACCAGCAAGCTCTACACCAGTGTACCAGCATTCCCGACACCAGTGTACCAGCAATCCCGACACCAGTGTACCAGCAATCCCGACAGCAGTGTACCAACAATCCTGACTCCACTGTACAAACAATCCCGACACCAGTGGACCAGCAATCCCAACAGCAGTGGACCAGCAATCCCTACAGCAGTGTACCAGCAAACTCTACACCAGTGTACCAGCAATCCCGACACCAGTGTACCAGCAATCCCTACAGCAGTGTACCAACAATCCTGACACCAGTGTACAAACAATACCGACAGCAGTGTCCCAGAAAGCCCTACACCAGTGTACCAGCAATCCCGACACCAGTGTACCAGCAATTCCTTCACCAGTCGACCAGTAATCATGACTGTTCCAATCCGTCCACCAGTGTCCCAACAATCCCGACACCAGTGGACCAGCAGGCCCGACACCAGTGTACCAGCAATCCCGACACCAGTGTACCAGCAATCTCGACACCAGTGTACCAGCAATCCCGACAGCAGTGTCCCGACAATCCCGACACCAGTGTACCAACAATCTCGACACCAGTGTACCAGCAATCCCGACAGCAGTGTCCCGACAAGCCCGACACCAGTGGACCAGCAATCTCGACACCAGTGGACCAGCAGGCCCGACACCAGTGTACCAGCAATCCCGACACCAGTGTACCAGCAATTCCGACAGCAGTGTCCCAACAAGCCCGACACCAGTGTACCAGCAATCCCGACACCAGTGTACCAGCAAGCCCTACACCAGTGTACCAACAATCCCGACACCAGTGTACCAGCAATCCCGACAGCAGTGTACCAACAATCCCGACACCAGTGTACCAGCAATCCCTACACCAGTGGACCAGCAATCCCTACAGCAGTGTACCAACAATCCTGACACCACTGTACAAACAATCCCGACACCAGTGTACCAACAATCCCGACACCAGTGTACCAAACAATCCCGACACCAGTGTCCCAGCAATCCCGACAGCAGTGTCCCAACAAGCCCTACACCAGTGGACCAGCAATCCCTACACCAGTGTCCCAGCAAGCCCTACACCAGTGTACCAGCAATCCCGACACCAGTGTACCAGCAATCCCGACACCAGTGTACCAGCAATCCCGACAGCAGTGTACCAGCAATCCTGACTCCAGTGTACAAACAATCCCGACACCAGTGGACCAACAATCCTTACACCAGTGTACCAACAATCCCTACACCAGTGTACCAGCAATCCCTACACCAGTGTACCAGCAATCCCGAAAGAAGTGTACAAACAATCCCGACACCAGTGTACCAGCAAGCCCTTCACCAGTGTCCCAACAAGCCCTACACCAGTGGACCAGCAATCCCGACACCAGTGTACCAACAATCCCGACAGCAGTGTACCACAACAATCCCTCCACCAGTGTACCAACAATCCCGAAACCAGTAGACCAACAATCCTGACTCCACTGTACAAACAATCCCGACAACAGTGTCCCAGCAAGCCCTACACCAGTGTACAAACAATCCCTACACCAGTGTACCAGCAATCCCTACAGCAGTGTACCAACAATCCTGACACCAGTGTCCCAACAATCCCGACACCAGTGGACCAGCAATCCCGACACCAGTGTCCCAGCAATCCCTACACCAGTGTCCCAGCAAGCCCTACACCAGTGTACCAGCAATCCCGACACCAGTGGACCAACAATCCTGACACCAGTGTACCAGCAATCCCGACAGCAGTGTACCAGCAATCCCTACAGCAGTGTACCAGCAATGTCGACACCAGTGTACCACAAATCCCTACACCAGTGTACAAACAATCCCGACACCAGTGTACCAGCAATCCCTACACCAGTGTACCAACAATCCCTGACACCAGTGTCCCAGTCTCAACTCTACACCAGTGTACCAGCAATCCCGACTCCAGTGTCCCAGCAAGCCCGACACCAGTGTACCAGCAATCCCAACACCAGTGGACCAGCAATCCACACAGCAGTGTACCAACAATCCCGACACCAGTGTACAAACAATCCCGACACCAGTGTACCAGCAATCCCGACAGCAGTGTACCAACAATCCTGACTCCACTGGACAAACAATCCCGACACCAGTGGACCAGCAATCCCTACAACAGTGTACCAGCAATCCCTACACCAGTGTACCAGCAATCCCTACACCAGTGTACCAACAATCCTTACACCAGTGTACAAACAATGCCGACACCAGTGTACCAGCAATCCCTACACCAGTGTACCAGCAATCCCGACACCAGTGTACCAACAATCCCTCCAGCAGTGGACCAAAAATCCCTACAGCAGTGGACCAGCAATCCCTACACCAGTGTACCAACAATCCCGAAACAAATGTCCCAACAATTCCTTCACCAGTCTACCAGTAATCATGACTGTTCCAATCCCTCCACCAGTGTCCCAGCAATCCCGACAGCAGTGTCCCAACAAGCCCTACACCAGTGGACCAGCAATCCCTACACCAGTGTACCAGCAATCCCGACACCAGTGTACCAGCAATCACGACAGCAGTGTACCAACAATCCTGACTCCACTGTACACAAACAATCCCGACACCAGTGGACCAGCAATCCCGACAACAGTGTACCAACAATCCCTACACCAGTCTACCAGCAATCCCTACAGTAGTGTCCCAACAATCCTTACACCAGTGTAACAACAATCCCGAAACAAGAGCCCCAACAATTCCTTCACCAGTCTACCAGTAATCATGACTGTTCCAATCCCGACACCAGTGTACCAGCAATCCCGACAGCAGTGGACCAACAATCCCGAAACCAGTCGACCAACTATCCTGACTCCACTGTACAAACAATCCCGACACCAGTGGACCAGCAATCCCAACAGCAGTGGACCAGCAATCCCTACAGCAGTGTACCAGCAAGCTCTACACCAGTGTACCAGCAATCCCGACACCAGTGTACAAACAATACCGACAGCAGTGTCCCAGAAAGCCCTACACCAGTGTACCAGCAATCCCGACACCAGTGTCCCAGCAAGCCCTACACCAGTGTACCAGCAATCCCGACACCAGTGGACCAGCAGGCCCGACACCAGTGTACCAGCAATCCCGACAGCAGTGTACCAACAATCCTGACTCCACTGTACAAACAATCCCGACACCAGTGGACCACCAATCCCGACACCAGTGTACCAACAATCCCGACACCAGTGTCCCAGCAAGCCCTACACCAGTGTACCAGCAATCCCGACACCAGTGGACCAGCAGGCCCGACACCAGTGTACCAGCAATCCCGACAGCAGTGTACCAACAATCCTGACTCCACTGTACAAACAATCCCGACACCAGTGGACCACCAATCCCGACACCAGTGTACCAGCAATCCCTACAGCAGTGTACCAACAATCCTGACACCAGTGTACAAACAATACCGACAGCAGTGTCCCAGAAAGCCCTACACCAGTGTACCAGCAATCCCGACACCAGTGTACCAGCAATTCCTTCACCAGTCGACCAGTAATCATGACTGTTCCAATCCGTCCACCAGTGTCCCAACAATCCCGACACCAGTGGACCAGCAGGCCCGACACCAGTGTACCAGCAATCCCGACACCAGTGTACCAGCAATCTCGACACCAGTGTACCAGCAATCCCGACAGCAGTGTCCCGACAAGCCCGACACCAGTGTACCAACAATCTCGACACCAGTGTACCAGCAATCCCGACAGCAGTGTCCCGACAAGCCCGACACCAGTGGACCAGCAATCTCGACACCAGTGGACCAGCAGGCCCGACACCAGTGTACCAGCAATCCCGACACCAGTGTACCAGCAATTCCGACAGCAGTGTACCAACAATCCTTACTCCACTGTACAAACAATCCCTACAACAGTGTCCCAACAAGCCCTACACCAGTGTACAAACAATGCCGACACCAGTGTCCCAGCAATCCCGACAGCAGTGTACCAACAATCCTGACACCACTGTATAAACAATCCCGACACCAGTGGACCAACAATCCCTACAACAGTGTCCCAACAAGCACTACACCAGTGGACGAGCAATCCCTACACCATTGTCTGAGAAAGCCCGACACCAGTGTCCCAGCAATCCCGACAGCAGTGTCCCGACAAGCCCGACACCAGTGTCCCAGCAAGCCCTACACCAGTGTACCAGCAATACCGACACCAGTGGACCAGCAGGCCCGACACCAGTGTACCAGCAATCCCGACAGCAGTGTACCAACAATCCTGACTCCACTGTACAAACAATCCCGACACGAGTAGACCACCAATCCCGACACCAGTGTAGAAACAATCCCTACAACAGTGTCCCAACAAGCCCTACACCAGTGTACAAACAATGCCGACACCAGTGTACCAGCAATCCCTACAGCAGTGTCCGAGCAATCCCGACACCAGTGTACCAACAATCTCGACAGCAGTGTACCAGCAATCCCGACAGCAGTGTCCCGACAAGCCCGACACCAGTGGACCAGCAATCTCGACACCAGTGGACCAGCAGGCCCGACACCAGTGTACCAGCAATCCCGACACCAGTGTACCAGCAATTCCGACAGCAGTGTACCAACAATCCTTACTCCACTGTACAAACAATCCCTACAACAGTGTCCCAACAAGCCCTACACCAGTGTACAAACAATGCCGACACCAGTGTACCAGCAATCCCGACAGCAGTGTCCCGACAAGCCCGACACCAGTGGACCAGCAATCTCGACACCAGTGGACCAGCAGGCCCGACACCAGTGTACCAGCAATCCCGACACCAGTGTACCAGCAATCCCGACAGCAGTGTACCAACAATCCTAACTCCACTGTACAAACAATCCCGACACCAGTGGACCACCAATCCCGACACCAGTGTACCAACAATCCCGAAACCAGTCGACCAACTGTCCTGACTCCACTATACAAACAATCCCGACACCAGTAGACCAGCAAGCCCTTCAACAGTGTCCCAACAAGCCCTACACCAGTGGACCAGCAATCCCGACACCAGTGTACCAACAATCCCGACACCGGTGTACCACAACAATCCCTCCACCTGTGTACCAACAATCCCGAAACCAGTAGACCAACAATCCTGACTCCACTGTACAAACAATCCCAACAACAGTGTCCCAACAAGCCCTACACCAGTGTACAAACAATGCCGACACCAGTGTACCAGCAATCCCGACAGCAGTGTCCCGACAAGCCCGACACCAGTGGACCAGCAATCTCGACACCAGTGGACCAGCAGGCCCGACACCAGTGTACCAGCAATCCCGACAGCAGTGTACCAACAATCCTGACTCCACTGTACAAACAATCCCGACACCAGTGGACCAGCAATCCCAACAGCAGTGGACCAGCAATCCCTACAGCAGTGTACCAGCAAGCTCTACACCAGTGTACCAGCAATCCCGACACCAGTGTACCAGCAATCCCTACAGCAGTGTACCAACAATCCTGACTCCACTGTACAAACAATCCCGACACCAGTGGACCACCAATCCCGACAGCAGTGTACCAACAATCCTGACTCCACTGTACAAACAATCCCGACACCAGTGTCCCAGCAAGCCCGACACCAGTGTACCAGCAATCCCGACACCAGTGTACC
Organism: Plotosus lineatus; assembly: GCA_024760905.1. Taxonomy (NCBI): domain Eukaryota; kingdom Metazoa; phylum Chordata; class Actinopteri; order Siluriformes; family Plotosidae; genus Plotosus; species Plotosus lineatus. The sequence continues at coordinate 55,721,626 of CM045731.1, forward strand.
AGCAATCCCGACAGCAGTGTACCAACAATCCTGACTCCACTGTACAAACAATCCCGACACCAGTGGACCAGCAATCCCAACAGCAGTGGACCAGCAATCCCTACAGCAGTGTACCAGCAAGCTCTACACCAGTGTACCAGCAATCCCGACACCAGTGTACCAGCAATCCCTACAGCAGTGTACCAACAATCCTGACTCCACTGTACAAACAATCCCGACACCAGTGGACCAGCAATCCCAACAGCAGTGGACCAGCAATCCCTACAGCAGTGTACCAGCAAGCTCTACACCAGTGTACCAGCATTCCCGACACCAGTGTACCAGCAATCCCGACACCAGTGTACCAGCAATCCCGACAGCAGTGTACCAACAATCCTGACTCCACTGTACAAACAATCCCGACACCAGTGGACCAGCAATCCCAACAGCAGTGGACCAGCAATCCCTACAGCAGTGTACCAGCAAGCTCTACACCAGTGTACCAGCAATCCCGACACCAGTGTACCAGCAATCCCTACAGCAGTGTACCAACAATCCTGACTCCACTGTACAAACAATCCCGACACCAGTGGACCAGCAATCCCAACAGCAGTGGACCAGCAATCCCTACAGCAGTGTACCAGCAAGCTCTACACCAGTGTACCAGCATTCCCGACACCAGTGTACCAGCAATCCCGACACCAGTGTACCAGCAATCCCGACAGCAGTGTACCAACAATCCTGACTCCACTGTACAAACAATCCCGACACCAGTGGACCAGCAATCCCAACAGCAGTGGACCAGCAATCCCTACAGCAGTGTACCAGCAAACTCTACACCAGTGTACCAGCAATCCCGACACCAGTGTACCAGCAATCCCTACAGCAGTGTACCAACAATCCTGACACCAGTGTACAAACAATACCGACAGCAGTGTCCCAGAAAGCCCTACACCAGTGTACCAGCAATCCCGACACCAGTGTACCAGCAATTCCTTCACCAGTCGACCAGTAATCATGACTGTTCCAATCCGTCCACCAGTGTCCCAACAATCCCGACACCAGTGGACCAGCAGGCCCGACACCAGTGTACCAGCAATCCCGACACCAGTGTACCAGCAATCTCGACACCAGTGTACCAGCAATCCCGACAGCAGTGTCCCGACAAGCCCGACACCAGTGTACCAACAATCTCGACACCAGTGTACCAGCAATCCCGACAGCAGTGTCCCGACAAGCCCGACACCAGTGGACCAGCAATCTCGACACCAGTGGACCAGCAGGCCCGACACCAGTGTACCAGCAATCCCGACACCAGTGTACCAGCAATTCCGACAGCAGTGTCCCAACAAGCCCAACACCAGTGTCCCAGCAATCTCGACACCAGTGTACCAGCAATCCCGACAGCAGTGTACCAACAATCCCAACACCAGTGTACCAGCAATCCCTCCAGCGGTTTACCAACAATCCGTAATGCAGAGTACCAGCAATTCCTACACCAGTGGACAAGCCATCCCTACAGCAGTGTACCAACAATCCCGAAACAACTGTCCCAACAATTACTTCACCAGTCTACCAGTAATCATGACTGTTCCAATCCCTCCACCAGTGTCCCAGCAATCCCGACAGCAGTGTCCCAACAAGCCCTACACCAGTGGACTAGCAATCTCTACACCAGTGTCCCAGCAAGCCCTACACCAGTGTACCAGCAATCCCGACACCAGTGTACCAGCAATCCCGACAGCAGTGTCCCACAGCAATCCCTGCAGCAGTGTACCAGCAATCCCTACAGCAGTGTACAAACAATCCCCACACCAGTGTTCCAACAATCCTTACATTAGTGTACCAGAAATCCCTACAGCAGTGTACCAGCAATCCCTACACCAGTGTACCAGCAATCCCGAAAGAAGCGTACCAGAAATCCCTAAAGCAGTGTACCAATCCCTCCACCAGTGTCCCACCAAGCCCTCCACCAGTGGACCAGCAATCCCTCCACCAGTGTACCAGCAATCCCGACAGCAGTGGACCAACAATCCCTTCACCAGTGTACCAACAAGCCCGAAACCAGTAGACCAGAAATCCCCAATACAGTGTACCAATCCCGACACCAGTGTCCCAGCAAGCCCTACATCAGTGTACCAGGAATCCCTACAGCAGTGTACCACCAATCCCTACACTCGTGTACCAACAATCCTTACACCAGTGTCCCAACAATCCCGACACCAGTGGACCAGCAATCCCGACACTAGTGTCTCAGCAATACCTACACCAGTGTCCCAGCAAACCCTACAACAGTGTACCAGCAATCCCTATACTCGTGGACCAACAATCCCCACACCAGTGTACCAGCCTTCCCTACAGCAGTCTACCAGCAATCCCTACAGCAGTGTACCAGCAATGTCGAAAGCAGTGTACCACAAATCCCTACAGCAGTGTACAAACAATCTCCACACCAGTGTACCAGCAATCCCTACACCAGTGTACCAACAATCCCTACTTCAGTGTCTCAATCCCTTCACCAGTGTACCAGCAATCTCTACTCCAGTGTCCCAGCAAGCCCTACACCAGTGTACTCGCAATCCCAACACTAGTGGACCAACAATCCACACAGCCGTGTACCAACAATCCCTACATCAGTGTACAAACAATCCCGACACCAGTGTCCCAGCAATCCCGACAGCAGTGTACCAACAATCCTGACTCCACTGGACAAACAATCCCGACACCAGTGGACCAGCAATCCCTACAACAGTGTACCAACAATCCCTACACCAGTGTACCAGCAATCCCTACAGTAGTGTACCAACAATCCTTACACCAGTGTACAAACGATGCCGACACCAGTGTACCAGCAATCCCTACACCAGTGTCCGAGCAATCCCGACACCAATGTACCAACAATCCCTCCAGCAGTGGACCAAAAATCCCTACAGCAGTGGACCAGCAATCCCTACAGCAGTGTAACAACAATCCCGAAACAAATGTCCCAACAATTCCTTCACCAGTCTACCAGTAATCATGACTGTTCCAATCCCTCCACCAGTGTCCCCGCAATCCCGACAGCAGTGTCCCAACAAGCCCTCCACCAGTGGACCAGCAATCTCTACACCAGTGTCCGAGCAATCCCGACACCAGTGTACCAGCAATCACGACAGCAGTGTACCAACAATCCTGACTCCACTGTACACAAACAATCCCGACACCAGTGGACCAGCAATCCCGACAACAGTGTACCAACAATCCCTACACCAGTCTACCAGCAATCCCTACAGTAGTGTCCCAACAATCCTTACACCAGTGTAACAACAATCCCGAAACAAGAGCCCCAACAATTCCTTCACCAGTCTACCAGTAATCATGACTGTTCCAATCCCGACACCAGTGTCCCAGCAATCCCGACAGCAGTGTACAAACAATCCCGACACCAGTGGACCAGCAATCCCTACAACAGTGTACCAACAATCCCTACACCAGTGTACCAGCAATCCCGACAGCAGTGTACCACCAATCCCTACACTAGTGGACCAGCAGTCCATACACCAGTGTACCAGCAATCCCTACAGCAGGGTCCCAACAATCCCTACACCAGTGTACCACAGTAATCCCTACAGCAGTGTCCCAGCAAGCCCTACCCCAGTGTACCACAGCAATCCCTACAGCAGTGTACCAACAATCCCTTCACCAGTGTCCCCACAATCCCGAAACCAGTGTACCAGAAATCCCTAAAGCAGTGTACCAATCCCTACACCAGTGTACCAGGAATCCCTACAGCAGTGTACCAACAATCCCTTCACCAGTGTCCCAACAATCCCGAAACCAGTGTACCAGAAATCCCTAGTGTACCAATCCCTACACCAGTGTACCAGCAATCCCGACAGCAGTGTACCAGCAATCCTTACAGTAATGTACCAACCATCCCTACACCAGTGTACCAGCAATCCCTCCACCAGTGTACCAACAATCCCTTCACCAGTGTACCAGCAATCTCTACACCAGTGTCCCAGCAAGCCCTACACCAGTGTACCAGCAATCCCGACAGCAATGTACCACCAATCCCTACACTAGTGGACCAACAATCCATACACCAGTGTACCAGCAATCCCTACAGCAGGGTACCAACAATCCCTACACCAGTGTACCACAGTAATCCCTACAGCAGTGTCTCAGCAAGCCCTACACCAGTGTACCACAGCAATCCCTACAGCAGTGTACCAACAATACCGACACCAGTGTACCAACAATCCCTACAGCAGTGTACCAGCAATCCCTACACCGGTGTTCCAGCAATCCCTACAGCAGTGTACCAACATTCCTTACAGCAGGGTACCAACAATCCCTACACCAGTGTACCACAGCAATCCCTAGAGCAGTGTCCCAGCAATCCCTGCACCAGTGTACCACAGCAATCCCTACAGCAGTGTACCAACAATACCTACACCAGTGTACCAACAATCCTTAAAGCAGTGTACCAGCAATACCGACACCGGTGTACCAGCAATCCCTACAGCAGTGTACCAACAATCCCTACAGCAGGGTACCAACAATTCCTACAGCAGTGTACGAACAATCCCTTAACCAGTGTACCAACAATTCCGACCTAAGTCTCCCAGCAATCCATACAGCAGTGTACCAATACCTACACCAGTGTACAAGCAATCCGGACACCAGTGCACCAGCAATCCCTCCAGCAACATACGAACAATCCCTACACCACTGTACAAACAATTCCGACAGTAGTGTACCAACAATCCCGAAACCAGTGTACCATCAATTCCTACACCAGTCTACAAGCAATCCCGACAGCAGTGTACCAATCCCGACACCAGTGTACAAGCAATCCATACACCAGTGTACCAGCAATCCCTTCAGCAGTTTACCAGCAATCCCTACAGCAGTGTACCAGCAATCCCTACACCAGTGTACCACAGCAATCTCTCCAGCAGTGTACCAGAAATCCCTACAGCAGTGTAGCAACAATCACTACACCAGTGTACCAGCAATCCCGACAGCAGTACCAGCAATCCCTACAGCAGGGTCCCAGCAATCCATACCCCAGTGTACCACAACAATCCCGACAGCAGTGTACCAAAATCCCTACACCACTGTATCAGCAATCCCAACAGCAGTTTACCAACAATCCCTACACCAGTGTCCGAGCATTATCGAAAGCAGTGTACCAATCCCTACAGCAGTGTACCAGCAATCCCTTCAACATTTTACCAGCAATCCCGACACCAGTGTACCAGCAATCCCTACAGCAGTGTACCACAGCAATCTCTACAGCAGTGTACCAGAAATCCCTACAGCAGTGTAGCAACAATCACTACACCAGTGTACCAGCAATCCCTACAGCAGTGTACCAACAATCCCTACACCAGTGTACCAGCAATCCCGATACAAGAATAATAAGAAGAGGCTATATACAGGGATCCCTTGCTACTTTGCGTTTCAATTCATGTGGCTTCAGTGCACTGCGTATTTTTTTCTATCTTCTTCTTTTCCTTTTGGCTTTTCCCTTCATGGGTCACCACAGTGAATCATCTGCCGCCATCTCACCCTATCCTTTGCATCTTCTTCTCTTACACCAACGATCTTCATGTCCTCCTTCACCACATCCATGAATCGTCTCTTTGGTCTTCGCCTAGGCCTTCTGCCTGGTAGTTCCAGCCTCAGCATCCTATTACCAATATACTCACTATCCCTCCTCTGTACATGTCCAAACCATGTCAATCTAGCCTCTCTGACTTTGTCTCCAAAACCTCTAACATGTGCTGTCCCTCTGATGTGCTCATTCCTGATCCTATTCATCCTAGTTACTCCCAAGGAGAACCTCAACATTTTCATCTCTTCTACCTCCAGCGCTGCCTCCTGCCTTTTCCCCAGGGCCACTGTTTCTAAACCATACAACATCGCTGGCCTACACTGCACCGCCTTGTACACTTTTCCTTTCATTCTTGTTGATACCCTCCTGTCACACATCACACCGGACACTTTCTCCAACCATTCCAACCTGCCTATACACGCTTCTCTACCTCTTTTCCACACTCTCCATTGCTCTGGATTGTTGAGCCTAAGTACTTAAAATCCTCCACCTTCTTTATCTCTGCGCCCTGTAACCTCGTTCCTCTTGAGTCCTTGTCATTCATACACATGTATTCTGTCTTATTGAGGCTAACCTTCATTCCCCTCCTTTCCAGAGCATACCTCCACCTTTCTAGATTTTCCTGCACTTGTTCTCTGCTCTCACTGTAGATCACAATGTCATCTGCAAACATCATAGTCCATGGGGAAACTTGTCTAATCTCGTCTGTCAGCCTGTCTGTCCATCACCATAGCAAACAAGATGGGGCTCAGAGCTGACCCTTGATGCAGTCCTACCGCCACCTTGAACTCTTCTGTCACACTGACAGCACACCTCACCACTGTCTTACATCTCTTATGCATGTCCTGCACCACTCTAACATACTTCTCTGCCACTCCAGACGTCCTCATGCAATACTACAGTTCCTCTCTCAGCATCCTGTCATATGCTTTTTCCAGATACACAAAGGCACAATGCAGCTCCTTCTCACCTTCTCGGTACTTCTCTATTAACATCCTCAAGGCAAACACTGCATCTGTGGTGCTCTTTCTTGGCATGAAACCAAACTGTTGTTCACAAATGCTGACCTCTGCCCTTAGTCCAGCTTCCATTATTCTTTCACATAATTTCATTGTATGGCTCATCAACTTTATCCCTCTGTAGTTGCCACAACTCTGCACGTTTCCCTTCTTCTTAAAAATAGGCACCAGCACACTTCTCCTCCATTACTCTGGCATCCTCTCACTCTCTCAGACCTTGTTGAATTTTTTTTTAATTCAAATATAAATTGCATTATTTTTGTGGTTAAAATCTGTCCATTTTGAAAACTGGTGAAAATTACCAACATTGAACTTGAAAGGGTGGCACAGTGGTGCAGTGGTGAGCATGTCCGCTTCACAGCAAGAAGGCCTGGATTTGATTCGTAGCTCAGGCACTCTGTGTAGAATTTGCATGTTCTCTCCATGCTTGTGTGGGTTTCCTCTGGGTATGCCAGTTTCCTCTCACAGTCCAAAAATATACTCAGTGGGCTGATTGGCTGTTCCAAATCGCCCCGTAGGTGTGAATGTGAATGGTTGTGTGAGTGTTGGCCCTGTGACCATCTTGCGAGCTGTTTAAGGTGTAATCCTCCCTTGCCCAGGGTCATCTGAAATAGGCGCCAGCCTCCCCAGAACCGTAATTAGGATTAATTGGCTCATAAAATGAATAAATGAATGAACTTAAATGTAAAGTGTGTCATAGAAAAGCCTCTACTTTAAGTGATTGGAAATAAATGAAAGGAAAGACAAGACAAAAGAGAATGTTCATGAATTTATTTTTATACTAATAGATATACTCAAATTTGTAAAAATTTACACACAAAAATTAAGTGAATATATAATGGACTATTTGTAAAATTAAAAACTAACAAAAATAAATTCACCCGAGGCACAATACATAAGCGTAGCATTCGTAATATTTTATTACATTTCAAAGCAAAATAACTCCTTAAATCAATGCGGTAAATTTGCCTGATATTTCTTGAATCTTTTTACTTTCACTTTAAAAAATATTACAAACAAAGATTAAAAAATGGCCTTTACCCTGAGAACAGCTGGGGATACCTGAATAATATGCACTTCATTTAAATACAGTACAGTATAGTGGGCAGTGGTGGTCTAGTGGTATAGGGCGCTGGATCGCTGAACCAAAGGTTGGGGGTTCAAGTCCCACTCTCCACAAGGTTGTCACTGTCCCCCCCAGTGCAGCTAACTGGGTTATCAAAGGTGGGCCATGTCTCTCACTGTCTATGGTGAGAGGCATGTAAAAGAACCATTGCTGACTTTTGTAAAGAGTAGGCTGCAAAGTCGTCAGCATGTTTCTGTCCCTTGCTAAAAATGGTTGTGACAGGAAGGGCATCCGACGTAAAAACCTCTGCCAAATCAAACGTGCGAATCACATGATTTGCTGTGACGACTCCCGAATAAAAGGGAAAAAGCCGAAAGGAAGACAGACAGACATTTAAATACAGTATCATAAACTAGCTTCAGAAAATACAAATACAACTTTAAAACTAAACATTTGGTGGCTGAACTAACCTCAGACATTAGACCTCATGTTACATACAAAATATGAATTCATTGATTTTTACTTGCATTTTGGGTATTTGGGTTATAAAGTACTGCTTTACATGTGTATAATGGCTTGCCACGCTTTTGATACACTGCCTCTACCATTGAGGCACGAATGCTTATTAATCGCTGTATATCCTAATTGATGCATTTCTTGAAAAGGACGGAAGAATCGTACAGTAGTTGGCGTTATTAATGTGGCATTGAGGGTGATATACAGAAGAGTGCAGTTGTGCTCTTTGGTCTGATGTCAGAAGAAGCTGTGCAGGAGAAAAACACAACACAGTGAAGACAGCTGAACACTACATAGTACAGTATATCTAACAAACAACTTAAACATTTAAGAGGTGTGGCTATTACATAAGCTGAAAGTCATCAAACTTGAATTTTTTCCCATGACAGAAAACTTACTGATGTTTTAAAGTGTTGGCACTGGAGTCTCCTAACCTGAATGCTAAATCGAGCTTTTTCAGATAACTATTGTTTACATAAAGTGTGAACATCACAAGTGCTCATGAATGAGGTGTTAAAAACAAGAACATGCTTCATTTCCCTGTACGTATTCGTCATTGTGTGGTGGTGTGGTGGTTTAATGAGGTTGTGTGCATCATGTCATACAAGTGAAACACAACTCTTGTGAATTACTGTCACCTTCACAAAGGCTTTTGTTGTTGCAAATGTAGATAGGATCAGATAGACCAGCATACAAAAGCAGTATTTATTAATAGAGGCTTTTTTCTCAGGAAATATGACGCATTAGATACCATCAGACTATTTTGTTTGTTGAGTAAAAAGGAAACAAAATTGTTCGTTCTCATTTTTGTTTTGATTAATTCTTTCCTTACTGTTTGCTAAGCCAGACTTCTCTTGCCTCGATAGAGCACTGCAAAAAAAAAGATAGAAAGTGGACGATCATTAAATATAAGTATGAATAAGAATTTCACATTAAACAAGCATTGTTATGAGAACAAGTCATGAAAAGTCACATGATCATCGAACGTGTCTGAAGGTAACCCAAAACTAATTTGCATATTAATACATGTCATTCATATGCACGCTCAAACTCTTGTTTGATATTTGTGAAGAATAATTTTTTTATTTTATTCAGAAATTCACTCGTTCATATTTCAATTCTTAGTTTAATACACTGCCCGATCAGAGAAGAGTCAAACACACAAATATGTCGTTGTCCCACCTTTATCCTCGCTTATAACACATAATCGTTGTAGCATTGTTTCACCAAATTTAATCAACATAATATTTATTTCCATCCGGTGTCGGGTTCATTTCTCACAAATGTTTTGAATTAATGAGGGAAAAACTGAACTCCTCCACAAAGTCTTCTCAAGCACATTCCGAAATTTCAGTGAGGTTCAGGTCAGTACTCTGGGAAGCCAATACAGATGTGAAAATGATTCCTCGTGCTCCCAGAAAATATCTTTCATTATTTCAGCCCCTATTTTATATCTGAGTCATCAGGGAGGAAAAAGTGCATTGATGTGATAACCTGCTTATTCAGTACATTCAGATCATCAGCTGCTTCATCTTATTCCCACATTAATCTTGCTGAGCCTCAACCGTAACAAATGGAGCAGCAACGCCATGGAGATTACATGCTGTGGTCAAGGTTAAGTGCTCTCCATCAACATATCTGAGAGCGACTTTTTTTTGTTTTTGGCCGAGCAGTGTATCTGTATGCAGGTTTTATTGTCATTATGTGATGGATTCATGTCCTATTCTTGCAATTTTCCACTCTCACTGGAGCGAAATGGCAGTCTCTTCAAACTGTCTAATGTAAGCAATCAAATAGATTTCAGCAGACTTCATCTTAAAAATGTAAATAAAAACAACCCTCTAATGAAAATTGCATGCGTTCATCGTTATTTTATATACAATAACTAGTTTACTTTTAGCTAAAGAACAACACATCATAGTTTTTATCGATTTCCAGAGACTATTTATTGTAATGTTGTGATAATGTTTTAAGACATACCCATTCCGACATCGCTGCCTGTACAGTATACTGGAAGAAAAAGGAAATAAAATTATTTGGAAGTTCTTTTGTGTTTAAATAACACAAATATTGGGTTAAGTCATTGGAAAGGCATTGTTTGGTAAGTAAATAAGTTAATTAAGAAAATCAAGGCTTTTATACATCACTGCTGAAACTTTGAGTCTATAAACTAAGTGACGTTTGCACTGTAACTGGCAGCGTGGCAGATTATGAGTTGCACTGGCCTCAAAGACATTTAATCCCATTTATCAGGGTGCATGGCAAAACAATTTATTTTTGTTGTAGATCAAAAAATATGGCAACCATGAAAATCCAGAAACTTTATATAAAAGAAAGCATTCGTATCCTACTTTGTTTGTTTCAAGCTATGTATAAGAAGATTCAGACACACGAGAGGACATTGGGATGTCATTTTATTGTTTTTAGCTCTTTGCCTTTTATGGAAGTTTTGTGGGCAGATTGGTGATTATCAACATTGACCCTCATTCATCAAACATTTACTAAAGCTCTAAATATCTAATATCTAAAGCTCTAATATCTCTGCTACCTCCAACTCTGACTCCTGTCTTTTCCCCAGGGCCACTGTCTCTAAACCATACAACATTGCTGGCCTCACCACCGTCTTGTACACTTTTCCCTTCATTCTTGCCGATACTCTCCTATCACACATCACACCGGACACTTTTCTCCATCCATTCCAACCTGCCTGCACGCGCTTCTTCACCTCTTTTCCCCACTCTCCATTGCTCTGGATTGTTGAGCCTAAGTACTTAAAATCCTCCACCTTCTTTATCTCTGCCCCCTGTAACCTCAAAGTTCCTCTTGGGTCCTTGTCGTTCACACACATGTATTCTGTCTTACTAAGACTAACCTTCAATCCTCCTCCTTTCCAGGGCATACCTCCACCTCTCTAGATTTTCCTCCACTTGGTCTCTGCTCTCACTACAGATCACGATGTCATCTGCAAACATCATAGTCCATGGAGATTCTTGTCTAACCTCGTCTGTTAGCCTGTCCATCACCATAGCAAACAAGAAGGGGCTCAGAGCTGACCCTTGATGCAGTCCCACCTCCACCTTGAACTCTTCTGTCACACCAACAGCACACCTCACCACTGTCTTACATCTCTCATACATGTCCTGCACCACTCTAACATACTTCTCTGTCACTCCAGACTTCCTCATACAATACCACAGTTCTTCTCTCGGCACCCTGTCATAGGCTTTCTCCAGATCCACAAAGGCACAATGCAGCTCCCTCTGACCTTCTCTGTACTTCTCTATTAACATCCTCAAAGCAAACACTGGATCTGTGGTGCTCTTTCTGGGCATGAAACCAAACTGTTGTTCACAAATGCTGACCTCTGCCCTTAGTCTTGCTTCCACTATTCTTTCCCATAGCTTCATTGTATGGCTCATCAACTTTATCCCTCTGTAGTTGCCACAACTCTGTACATCTCCCTTGTTCTTAAAAATGGGCACAAGCACACTTCTCCTCCATTCCTCTGGCATCTGCTCACTTTCTAAGACCTTGTTGAATATTCTTGTCAGAAAATCTACTGCTACCTCCCTAGACACTTCCATACCTCAACTGGTATGTCATCAGGGCCAACTGCCTTTCCACTCTTCATCCTCTTCAATGCCCTCCTCACTTCTCCCTTACTAATCTTTGCTACTTCCTGCTCCTCAACGGTCACCCCTTCTACTCTTTTTCTCTCTCATTTTCTTCATTCATCAGCTCTTCAAAGTACTCTTTCCATCTTCCCAGCACACTTCTGTCATCAGTCAATACATTTCCCTCTCTGTCCTTTATCACTCTAACTTGCTGCATGTCTTTCCCATCTCTATTTCTCTGCTGTGCTAACCTGTATAGATCATTTTCTCCCTCCTTACTGTTCAACCTATCATACAAGTCATCATACGCCCTCTGTTTGGCCTTTGACACTGCTACCTTCGCCTTACGCTGTGTCTCCCTGTACTCCTGTTTACTCTCTTCGGTCCTGTCAATGTCCCACTTCTTCTTGGCTAACCTCTTCTTTTGTACACACTCCTGCACTTCCTCATTCCACCACCAAGTTTCCTTATCTACTTTCCTTCCAGAGGACACACCAAGTACTCTCCTACCGGTCTCCCTGATCACATTGGCTGTGGTTGTCCAGTCCTCTGGAAGCACTTCCTGACTACCCAAAGCCTGTTTCAACTCCTCCTTGAAGACAACACGACACTCTTCCTTTTTCAGCTTCCACCACTTTGTCTTCTGCTCTGCCTTTGCCTTCACTTTTCTCACCATCAGTGTCATCCTGCACACCACCATCCTATGCTGTTTGGCAACACTCTCACCAACTACTACTTTGCAGTCACTGACTTCCTTCAAATTACATCGCCTGCACAAGATGTAGTCTACCTGTGTGCTCTTACCTCCGCTTTCATAAGTCACCCTATGCTTCTGTTTCTTCTTGAAGAAAGTATTCACCACAGCCATTTCCATCCTTTTTGCAAAATCGATCAACATCTGTCCTTCTGTGTTCCTGTCCTGGATACCAAACCTGCCCATCACTTCCTCGTCCCCTCTGTTGCCTGCACCAACATGTCCATTGAAGTCTGCTCCAATGACCACTCTTTCACCTCTGGGGGTACTCTGCATCACTTCATCTAAGTCACTCCAGAATCTCTCCTTCTCTTCTAGCTTACATCCTGCCTGTGGCGCATAAGCACTAACAACATTGACCATCACGCCTTCAATTTCTAACTTGAGACTCATCACTCTGTCTGACACTCTTTTCACGTCTAGAACATTCCTGACAAACCCCTCCTTCAAGATGACTCCTACTCCATTTCTCTTCCCATCCACACCATGATAAAACAGTTTAAACCCTGCTCCTAAGCTTCTAGCCTTTCTACCTTTCCACCTTGTCTCCTGAACACACAGTATGTCCACCTTCCTCCTCTGCATCATGTCAGCCAGCTCCCTATCTTTTCCTTGCATAGTTCCAACATTCAAAGTCCCTACTCTCAGTCCTAGGCTCACACATTTCCTCTTCTCTCTCTGCCTACGGACACGCCTCCCGCCTCTCCTTCTTCGACGTCTTCGACCAACAGTAGTCCAATTTCCATCAGCACCCTGTTGGTTGACAGCACTGATGGCGGTCGTTGTTAACCCGGGCCTCGACCGATCCGGTATGAATTTTGTTTTGATCATTTGCATTTTTAAATGTGGCAGAAGTTTTACGCCGGATGCCCTTCCTGTCGCAACCCTCTGCATTTATCCGGGCTTGGGACCGGCATAAGGGGGAGAGACACTGGTTCGTGCCCCCCCCCCCCGCCTCATGGCTGCATTTGATTGCCAGCCAATCACACGCATCTGTAATTCATTCGTATGAGGGGGCGAACAGCACTTTCCCCTCCCTTAGATTGCCCCTAAATACACATGCACCGCAGTTGGAAAAGAGGTGGATAGCTAGCACTGCATGTCACAGAGGGGGCATATGCATGCTTTCGCCCCAGTGGTGGCCGGGTGATTGGAAAGGCAAAATGTAATGGGTGGGAATTGGATGTGAATAAATTAGGTAGAAAATCCAAAAAAACCCTGTGAATTCAAAGTGAGTTTCTATCACCCTTAATCTGCATTTGACTGTCAATAAATGAATAATTATGCTTTTCTTAATTCAGAACATTTTTACGAATACCAAAGTGTACGAATTACTTATGCATAAATCCGTTTATATCTCTAGTGTCATTCTGAAAGGAGATTTAATCACCAACCCGCGAGGTAAAGAAATATTCTTTACTGTGCAACATAAAAAGTGAAATGGTCATACTGGAGTAGATCCTACTGGGACAGAAGGGAACAACGGTTCCATCTGGGTTGACAGGCGCCACCATGACCGTGTACACATCACCACACATGACCCCTGATACAGCACACATGCTTTGTCCTGGAGTAGAGCTGCAGGAATTATTTCGCCCGCCACCTTTCACCTGGGCGGTGAAATTGCCGAGGGAGCTTGAGGACGACCACGACACATGCAAGGTGTTATTGAAGCGTGTGTACAGACGGATTCTTGAAGGACAGCACTCACCTGGACAGAGAGTTAGCCATTCTTAAATTTGATTCTTCAAACAGAAAACCCTCATTTCATTTAACGGGGCCCCAACAGCCATTTTTAGCCCTTCTCACCTCCTTCCTTAAGCTTAAACAAACCTAAATAGAGATGATATTTAAGTTCTGTGATCATGCTAACCCTGCTGAAAGCTGATTTTTTTTTTTTTCAATCATTAAAACCATGGAACTCACTGGTGGAGAAACCGTGGTATGTGCATACCGCCGTGTTTCCTTTTGAGTTGATGGCCTGTAGGGAGACTACGTAACTTGTTCCACAAGTGATGCATCCCATCAGGCACCTAGTCTGTATGGTGTGACACATAGCATTGCCTCGCGATGAAGTCAGCGATGCAATGAAGGACTGAGCTCCCTGAGCAGCTGACCAGGTGACATTACTCATCGCTTGGGTCACCTGACTGACGTTCAGAGTGGCTGGACAGCACGGAGCTGGAAAGGGAAGAGAGTAAATGTAAAATTTCTGAAGGCTCTAATGTTATAAAATATAAACTGCTCTTTTAATTACAAAAGAAAGCCTTTAAGAGTTACAAACTGTTTCTTTAACGATAGGAGAACGTTCTAGAAGTAATTGTTTTTTAATTTGAAATAAATCAATAGTTCAGCCAATCACCATTGACAAATAAATGATACCTGTCTCAAAGGACACACTGTAACTGGGCATGCTCAGGCCAGCAGTGGTGGCAGCGATAGAAATGACCTGATAGGAGGAACCACAGGATAATCCGATGACCTGACAGTTTGTTGAACTTGATTGACAGGTGAAGGGGCCATCTGCTGATCCAGTCACAGTGACTGAGTAGTTGGCAGCACTGTTAGTGGCCGTCCAGGTAATATTGATGGAGGAAGAGTTGCATGGACTTATGGACACTCTCTCAGGCATGCAGGGAACTATGAGAGTGTGTGAGAAAGAAATTTTATGACCGAGAATGTAATGTGAAATAAGGTCGAGAGAGAGAGAGAGAGAGTGTGTGTGTGTGTGTGTGTGTGTGTGTGTGTGTGTGTATGTGTGTATGCTACCTGTTTCTTGTGTCTGTGGTCGACAGGAGCGATTACAACCCCTTGCTTCATTGCAGGGAGCGACGAGAACATCGTACCTGGTGTTACAGGTGAGATCAGAGAGCACACACACAGGCGAGGTATCATTACACAGCACTGCCTGGTTAGAAGAATCCACAGCCTTCACCTCATACATGTCTGCCCCTCTGACCATCGTCCACGTGGTCATCAAGGACTCAAAGGAAATCCCTGACACCGTCATGTTCTCTGGACAGCATGGTACTACAGATAGAATGGGATACAAAATAAGCTGTGCATGCTGTTTTTACTAGTATAGGTGACTTCCTTCAGATTTTACATACAGGTGGTTTGGTTTAGGATGCGTCCTGGGGGACTGGCTCCAGCTTGGTTATTAGCGAACACGCTCATGATATATGAGTAGCCACAGTGGCAGCTGAAGGTGCAGGAAGTTCCCGTGGAGTTACACATCTCTTCTATTCCGTCGTCTCTCTTACTGAAAGCAGTGTAATAGTCCACGTAGGAAACGGAGTTCCAGGACAGAGAGCAGTTCCCACTTTCCATGTCATCCACACGGACCGGTTCAGGAGGACATGGGACTAAGAAGGAGGACAAAAGTGAAAGAGGGTTTAAAAAGGAAATGAAGGTACAGTATTTATTAAAATTCAATGGGGAAAAAAGAGTATGTTGGGACAAATCTTCTGGTTTAAAGTACTCACCTGACATGTATTGCTGCGGTTCTGACAGTTGACTCGGTCCGCCTTCGTTTAAGGCGGTAACAGAGATGTAATGGATCTGTCCACAAGTTAGTGGACTAAGAGTACAATAAGTCGATGAAGATGAGCAGTTTAGTCCAGATGAGCTTACAACTAAGTATTCACTGGCTCCCTGAGAAAGATTCCAGAACACCGAAAGACCCATGTTATTGTTCACTGTCGTCGTCAACAGTACAATTGACTCTGGAGCAGGAGAACCTGTGGATGCAGGTGTACAGTCAATAATTTGGTACATCCCTATGTTAATGTTCTTTAACGTGAGATGGGTGAACACGGTTTATTTCAACCCTGCCCATGAGTGGAACTGTATGAGTACATCTCAAAACCTTCAATCTATCTGAAAGCCTGTAAAACAGTCATCTCCCTCACATGCATCTGGAGTGACATGAGAAAACAATGTGACAAGCAGGGAATCGTGGAAATGTGCTTTAAGGGAAATAAGATGTCTGAAAGTGCTGACACAGCTGACTGTTACATAGGTAAAGGTAGGTAAAGTCTGTTGGGTTTTTACACCCGAGCCTACTGGCTCATCAGGCCGGTGCTTACCCAGATTTCTGTAGCTTGAAGCGACCAGAAGGTAAACTACTCCTGGATGGGACGCTAGTCCATCGCAGGTTACCTTTCCAGTATATTTTTTACTGGTACCCATTTACACTGCTAGGTGAACAGAGGCACATTTGTGGGACCTTGCCCAGGGGTCTTAGCACAGTGAGGGTCTCAAGTGGGATTCGGACTCACAACCTCCTGATCATGAGCACAGCACCCTAACCACTACACCACCGGCCCCGGCTATTACATAGGAGCCTGATTATTGATACAATGACTTACAGCTCTTCCAGAAAGGCTGTGCTTGTGTATTCTTAATCCTCAGTTCTTCATTCTGACACCCTGATGTATGAATAAAAAAATTGGGACAGCCAACAAAGATGGCAGACCATAAGGACTTAGGGTTCAAGAAAGGATCAACAACAACAACAAAAAAAAAAAGAGTTTTGATGAATCCTTCATGCTTAGTTTCAAATATATGCAGATTTAAATTCATAATTCGGCTACCGAGTGGCGCATTGACAAGGTCTGTGAATATTCACCTGGAGATCACAAATTTGAATCCGGGTTAATGTCACATTCATCCATGGATGGGAGTCCATGGTGCTTATGCACCAAATGACAGTTCAGAGTACTCACCTTTCTTGGAGTCTGTAGGGGGTGTAGTCTTGAAGTCTGTAGGGGGTGTGTTGGAGAACGCTCCCTCAGGAGACTCACTTATTGTCTTGGGAGACTTCAACGCATATGAGGGCAACGATAGTGCGACCTCTCCAGTCTGAACCCGAATGGTGCTTTATTGTTGGACTTCTGTGCTCATCACAGTTTGTCTATCACGAACCCCATGTTCGAACATAAGGGTGCCCATAAGTGCACTTTGCACCAGTACACCCTAAGTCACAGTTTGATGATTGACTTTGTAGTCATGTCACTGGATTTGCGGCCGCATGTTCTGGACACTCGGGTGAAGAGGGGAGCTAAGCTCTCAACCGATCACCACCTGGTGGTGAGCTGGCTTCGATGGCGGGGGAGACTGCCTTCAAGACCTGGCAGGCCCAAGTGTGTAATTAGGGTCTGCTGGGAACGTTTGGCGAAGTCTCCTGTCCGACAGGCCTTTAACTCCCACCTCCGGCAGAGCTCCAACCATGTCCCGGAGGAGGTGGGTGACATGGAATCCGAATGGGCAATGTTTCGTGCCTCTATTGCTGAGGCTTTGCTGAGCATCGATGCTTGTCATGGCGGTAACTCCCAAACCCGGTGGTGGACATCTGTGGTGATGGGGGCTGTCCAGCTCCCGAGACTCCTGAGGCAGCAGACAGGTACCAGCAGACCAAACAAGCTAAAGCCAAAGCTGTCACAGATGCAAAATCTCTGGTGTGGAAGGAGTTTGGTGAGGGCTTGGAGAGTGATTATTGGTTGTCCTCAGAAAGGTTCTGGACCACCATCCGATGCTTCAGGAGGGGGAAGCAGTTCTTCACAAACAGTGTTTACAGTGGAGGTGGGGAGCTGCTCACCTCAACTGGGGATGTCATCGGGAGGTGGAGGGAATACTTTGATCAGTCCCACCAACAGGCCCTTCATGGAGGAGGAAGACCCTGGGGGTTTGGGAGGGGGGTCTGCCTATCACTGGAGTGGAGGTCACTGAGATAGTCAAAAAGCTCCTTGGTGGTCGGGCTCCGGGGTTGGATGAGATCCGCCCTGAATATCTCAGGGCTGTGGATGCTGTAGGGCTGTCTTGGTTGACACGTCTCTGCAACAATGCGTGGTCATTGGGGGCTATATCTCTGGATTGTCAAACTGAGGTGGTAGACCCCCTTTTTTAAAAATGGGAACCGGAGGGTGTGTTCCAATTATCAGGGAATTACACTCCTCAGCCTATCCGGGAAGGTCTATGCAGGGGTACTGGAGAGGAGGATCTGACCGATAGTTGAACCTCGGATTCAGGAAAAACAATGTGGTTTGCGTCCTGGCTGTAGCACTCGACCAACTCTATATGCTCCACAGAATCTTGGAGGGGGCATGGGAGTTTGCCCAATCCGTCCATATGTGTTTTGTGGATTTGGAGAAGGCTTTCGACTGTGTCCCTCGGGCTATCTTGTAGAACGTGCTCTGGGAGTATGGCGTTTCTGACTGGTTGCTATTCGCCATTCGATCGCTGACTCACCGGAGCTAAAGTTTGGTCCGTATTGGCAACAACACGTCGAATTATTTTCCGGTGAGGGTTGGAGTCCGCCAAGGCTGTCCTTTGTCACTGATTCTGTTCATAATTTTTATTGACAGAATTTCTAGGCACAGCTGAGGCGTTGAGGGGTTCTGGTTTGGTGGCCATCAGATCTCGTCTCTGCTTTTTGCGGATGATGTTGTCCTTTTGGCTTCATCAGGCCAGGACCTCCAGCTCTCATTGGAGTGATTTGCAGTCGAGTGCGAGGAGGCTGGGATGAATATCAGCACCTCCAAGTCCGAGGTCATGGTTCTCAGTCGGACAAGGGTGGAATGCACCCTCTGCTTCGGGAATGAGGTCCTGCCCCAAGTGGAGGAGTTTAAGTATCTTGAGGGTCTTGTTCAGAAGTGAGTTTAGGATGGAGCGGGAGATCGACAGATGGATCGCTGCAGCCTCTGCTGTTAAACGGAGCCTATATCGGTCCATCGTGGTAAAGCTGGAGCTGAGCTGCAAGGCAAAGCTCTTAATTTACCAGTCGATCTATGTTCCAACCCTCACCTATGGTCACGAGCTTTGTGTAGTGAACGAAAGAACAAGGTTGCGGATACAAGTGGCTGAAATGAGCTTCCTTCGCCGAGGAGCGAGGCTTTCCCTTAGAGATAAGGTGAGAGGCTCTACCATCCAGGAAGAGCTCGGAGTAGATCCGCTGCTACTCCACATTGAGAGGGGCCAGTTGAGGTGTTTCGGGCATGTCCAAACGAGAAGAGACCCCGGGGTCCACCTAGAACACGCTGAAGGGACTATGTCTCTCGGCATGTCTGGGAATGCCTCAGTGTCCCCCGGAAGAGCTGGAGGAAGTGGCTAGGGAGAGGGATGTCTGGGCCTCTTTGCTTAGGTTGCTGCCCTGCGACCCGACATCGGAAGAAGCAGAAGACGATGAATGAACTGAATGAATAAAATTATGGTGAAAATGGGGATTTTTTTTTTTTTTAAAAAACACCTTCTAATTTTTTTTCACATTACCTAGATTTTTAAAAACTCAGGTAGTGGCTGGAGTAAGGCTCAAAACTATAGGGTGTAATTATATTTTTAACATAAACTTCTGTCTACCTTCTTTGACTTACGGGTGATCTGGCAAATGGTGATGTCATCCCCAGGCATGCCCAGTGGGCTCCAGGCATTAGCTTTGATGCAGTAGTTAGTGCCAGCCTCCAGGTTGCTGAAGGTTACATTGGTGTCGGTGGTGTTGAGGCGACTCTGTTGGTAAGAACCATCACGAATAATGCTGATGCTGTATAGTACGGCATTCGGTTCAGGAGCCCAGATCACCACAATGCTGCTGTTACTGGTGGAGCTGCTGTTTAGCTGAGGGGCTCCCAACACTAATTAGAAACACACACACACACACACACACACACACACACACACACATTTACTCAACATTTATTATAAAGCATTCATTCATTCATTTGCTGAACTGCATAATTCTACTCGGATCACGTTGAGCCTGAAGCTGTAGGCAGGGTACACCCTGAACAGCTCACCAGCTCATCACAAGAGCCTTAAACAACCATTCACACTCAAACCTAGGGGCCATTTGGAACAGCTAGCTCACCTAATGCACATGGCTTGGGACTACAGGAGGACACTGGAGTACCCAGAGTAAACCCACACATGTCATTTCCAAACAGAAGCATCCTCATTGAGCTCAGGAATCATGGGACTCAGGGGTCAGACATTCTAACAACCATGTCACCGTCGCACCCATTAGAAGGCATCGAACATATAGAAAATCACGAATGTGTAATAAAATGTTTGTCTGAAGACATTCAGTGGTTATTATTTTCATAAGACATGGCCAAGAAAAAATATATTGAGTTTGTATTTCTAAGCCCCAAACTAAATGACTAAATGAGGCAGAGTGCATATTACTTCATTACAGAGTGCTGGATTTTAATCCATTCATGCCATTTGGTGATAGATTTGTGTTGGAGGTGTCAAAAGACAGCAGGGAAACTTTATATGCATTAGGATTAATATATTTATGCAAAAACATCTGAAATCCTGAAAGTTTACAGCTATACTATTTCATGTTAACTTGGGCCTTGATGACATCATCATTCTTACATTCAGGTTTAAAATCACATCTAAAATCATTAAAACAGCAGCTAAATGTCTCAGATTTTGCACAGAGCCAAATTAGAGTTTTGAGTGAGATTAACTTGCAATAAGTGCTTCCTTTACTATTAGATGGCTGGATGCATGGATGGATGGATGAATGGATAGATAGATAGATAGATAGATAGATAGATAGATAAACGGATGGACGGACAGACGGACAGATACTTTATTAATCCAGAGGGAAATTTATGTTGTTGCTCTGCCCATCCCAATCTTGAACCACTTTATTCCCAACATGCTCGAATAGTGTGGTCGTAAACAATACTCTGTCCCATTGTGACTCTATTGTAATGTCTGAACCAATGCTTGCTACACATAGGCTTCTTATAATTGGAGCTTTGCCATAAACACCACAATAACTGCTGCCACTCATTCTCAAAAGACTAGAACTGGACCTAGGAGGTAGTCTGCCACAACCCTGAGATTTAGTGTCATTCAGTGTTTGATGTTGTAATTTAAGAGAGCAGGTACCTGATGATACATATTATGGGAGCCAGGTGAAACAAACAAGCACACACACACACACACACACACACACACACACACACACACACGTACAATTTTTTCCATGTAGGTCAAATATGAGCCACATCCTGATCCTGATCCCTCTTTTTAATTCAGCGAGAAGATCAGGTGACCCTCAGAATGGCGGATAATGTGTGTGCATGAATGGGCTGTTTCTTTTGACCAGAAAGGAACTTTCTTTTTTCCATCCACTGTGGACAGAAAAGGAAGAATACCTGTCTTTGCTTGGACCAAGTACGATGGCTGGCTCCTGCCAGCACTGTTGACGGACATGATACTCAGCATGTAATCGGTGTAAGGCTTCAAGCCGGACACCGTCGCTGGAGAGCTTTGCACGGACGTCTCTGACACGTAGGAGCCTGTGCTGGTCTCAGTGCGCAAGATGTACGAGGTGGCACCTGAGATTTGTGTGAACTCCACGGTGATGCTTTGGCTCTGTTTGGAGGATGCCGCTGTGATGGTCGGGATGTCGGGAGCTGGACAGTTATATGTAATAATAGATTTAATAATCGGTTACTGAAGATATAAACAATATACTTAGCAACAACAGATTTAGTTACGAAGTGAATATAGATTTTCCCTTCAGGGGAATATTCATTGCTATCCATGAACCTGAAGTGTATAATTACTTTAGTATATACTACATGGGAATATAGAAAAAAATATACTAAAATATTTCTTGTTAATTTTTAAAGTGTAACAATGGACCATGAAGTTTTTGTCCACCATTTTGATTCAAGCAATTATTTGAGGTGGAGAATCAGCAATTATTCATTGGTGACACAAGAAAAGCAAACTAAAACTAGATTTTTATGATTTATTCTTATTTTATTATCTATTTTTCCATTTTTAAAGGACTACGATGACGTGGAATGTTCCCAAGTCATTATAGCATTCATTTTCTAATTGGTTGCTATTGTTAAAATCTGGACCTTTTTGCTTAGGTTGCTGCCCCCGTGACCCGACCCCGGACTTTGCGGAAGACAATGATGATGATGAGGATGTTAAAATCAGACACAGAAACCCATAGAATGAAATAACTCAACTCATACTTAAATCAGTTTTCAAGCAAACTGGCCCACATCCAGCTTGGATTTCTGGCCATGTTTTAGGGTCTAATCCTAATAGTAACAAAGGTTTGTTTGTTTTTTTCAAGCTGGGTATAAAACATATAGCATTGACAAGGATTTGCTTGAACTAATTGCAATATTCGGTGTCACCTAACAGGCAGCAGTGGCCTAGCGGTAGGATTCTGGATTACTAATCCCAAGATTGGGGGCTCAAGCACTATCACCAGGTTGTTACTGCTGTCCCCCCCCCGGTACAGCTAATTGGCTTATAAAAGGCCAGCCATGTTTCTCACTGCCTATGGTGAGACACTCATGTAAAAGGTTAATCTTAGCCATCAGCATATTACTGCCCTGCGATGGCCTGGCGAGCCATCCGGGGTGTATTTTGTACTCGCCCAGACTTGTCTGAGATGAGCGCCAGCCTTTCCAAGACCATTATTAGGATTAAACGATTCAGAAAATGAATGAACAAATAAATACATAGGCTACTTGACACTTCCTTCAAACTAATTAAAAGAGAACTTTAAAATTAATTTTAAAGAGTATTGTTTGAGTGCCCATTAAAGAGGAAAAACACAGACATGTTGTTTTAATTCCTTAGACATTTGTAACAAAGTGAACTGTATTGATGCAGAGAGTAGCTTCTCTTTTCTTGGAGGATGTTTTCCCTGGTCATAGAAAAGTTGCTGTTATGTTTCAGAAGGGTCAAATTAATAGTAAATTAAATTGAGATTGCTGAAAAGACTGAAATTGGGTGCACTAATTAATAAAACCTGAAAGGATCTTGGTGAACTTTTAACTCTGTAGAAGAAATGTGGTGGGAAATAAATGCTAATTGGGTGTTAACCCTCGAAGTCGAATTGCTAAAAAAATATACTGTAGATCTTACCAGAGTTGAAAGGGGTTTAATAGTGAAGTTACAAACATTATGCACATGGTCATCAGAAAAGTGAGAATCATCACAAGAAAAGGCTTCAGCTTGTAGGGAGCATAGAAACAGACTTTGGAGGGATGGGAAAAGGTCGTGTGATATATCCGATGAGTTCTAACCGTCTTCCAGAGTAATGGCTGTGTCAGGGTAAGAAGGGAAGCACATGAAGCCATATACCCAGCATGCATAGTGGTCTGTGTATTAAGCCTCCGGAGGAAGCGTGAAGATAAAAAGGCTTGCTAAGCTGGTCTGGTCAGCAACATTAATGTTGCAATAAAATGAAATGAGCCGACGACATGAATGTACTGAATGATCCGACCAGTGACCATTTTCTACAAATCTTACGTAAACGTTGTTAAGAAATCAGAAAGAATTTGTTTATTCTCACTCGTCATTTGATGATTACAGAATATTTCACACTACTGAAAGTGATTAAAATGTAGTGATGAAAACTTTAGGGAGCGTTTTGACTTTTAACCCGATCTCTTTCTGCGTGTTATACGTACCAGTGTGTCCGTTAACGCTGTTTTGAGCCAGCACATTCATGGAGCTGTCCAGTGCCTCCACCTTAAAAGTGTAGGCAGTGTTGGGAGACAACGAGTTAACGAAGCCTATGACTGTGTTCTGGCTGTAGGTGCTGAAAGTGGACGGACCAGGAGAGTGACGAGGAGACACTGTCAGTCTGTATGAGGACGAGCCTGGATATTTACTCCAGCTCAGAACTGCACTGCGAGAGGTGACTGTGTACACGGTGAGGGATAGATTACCTGGGTAAGCGAGAGAGAGAGAGAGCGAGAGAGAGAGAGAGAGAGAGAGAGAGAGAGAGAGAGAGAGTCGAGGATAGAATCATGGAGAGAGAGAGAGAGAGAGAGAGAGAGAGAATCACAGTGAGAGGAGGCAGAAAGAGTACATGAACAGAAACATGGAGGAGGTTGATCAGAGAGACAATGAGAAAAAATTGGAGAAATACAGCGAGAGAGCGAGAGAGAGAGAGAGAGAGAGAGATAAGGGGGAGTCGAGGATAGAACCATGGAGAGAGAGAGAGAGAGAGAGAGAGAGAGAGAGAGAGTTGAGGATAGAACCATGGAGAGAGAGGGGGTGATAGGAGAGAGTCGAGGATAGAACCATGGAGAGAAAGAGAGAGAGAGAGAGAGAGAGAGAGAGAGAAAGCGAGAGAGATAAGGGGGAGTCGAGGATAGAACCAGGGAGAGAGAAAGCGAGAGAGAAAGAGAGAGAGAGAGAGAGAGAGAGAGAGCAAGAGAGAGTTGAGGATAGAACCATGGAGAGAGAGAGAGCGACAGAGAGAGAGAGAGAGAGAGAGAGAGAGAGAGAGAGAGAAGGGGGAGTCGAGAATAGAACCATGGAGAGAGAGAGAGAGAGAGAGAGAGAGAGAAAGAGAGAAAGAGAGAAAGAGAGCGAGAGAGAGAGTCGAGGATAGAACCATGGAGAGAGAGAGAGAGAGAGAGAGAAAGCGCGAGAGAGAGAGAGTCGAGGATAGAACCATGGAGAGAGAGAGGGGGGTGATAGGAGATAGGAGAGAGAGCGAGAGAGAAAGAGAGAGAGAGAGAGAGAGTCGAGGATAGAACCATGGAGAGAGAGAGAGAGAGAGAGAGTTGAGGATAGAACCATGGAGAGAGAGAGAGAGAGAGAGAGAGAGAGAGTTGAGGATAGAACCATGGAGAGAGAGAGAGAGAGAGAGAGAGAGAGAGAAAGAGAAAGAGAGAGTCGAGGATAGAACAATGGAGAGAGAGAGAGGGGGGATAGGAGAGAGTCGAGGATAGAACCATGGAGAGAGAGAGAGAGAGAGAGAGAGCGAGAGAGAGAGAGAGAGAGAGAGAGAGACATAAAGTGCAATATGGAGAAAGACAAAAAGATATATGGAGAGACATGGAGAGAGACACAAAGAACACAGAAGGTGCAGAAGGGTTTAATTCATGCTTTAATTCCCCAAGATTTAAAATCTGAATGTAATTTATTCATGTTATTAAACTAATTAAAATATTTTTCTCATCCAGAATTCATCTTTCCTTGAAAGAAAAACTTACCATGCACAGCATTCTGTAAACAGAAATGGGGAGAAAAGTTACATTTACAACCCCAGCTTCAATCATACAATCTCTATGTTTATTTAAAGCGAAAAAATTTCACGTTTTATTTTTAATAAATACAAACATACCTGCACAACAATTCCAAGCAAAATCACCCCAAAAGTCACACCATTGAGTCCCATTTTCTTCAAAATCCTACTTATGTCGAATCAAAATGTCTTTGTTATCCGTTTTATATTCTATTCGGTTCTCTTTCTCTCCCTCTCTGTCAGTTTATTGGTTTTTCTCTCTCTTGCTGTCTCTTGAAATACCTGAGCTTAGCCCCACCTCTTATGTAAACTAGCCAACCAGAGGTGAGGTTCTGCAACATCTTCAGCAACCTCTTGGTAGATTTCTAGTTTTGGTTAATAATTATATAAATTATTAATATGTACTTAAAATAAAAAATACAATATTTGTTGTTGGGATTTTATTGATTACATTTTACTTTTTTATTTTTACCAAAAACAAAACGGCATGCTCTTAAATAAAACTACATTTTCATCCAAATAGATTCATTCATTCATTTTATGAACTGTTTTATACAAATTAGGGTGGTGGGGAGGCTGGTGCCGATCTCAGCCAACTCTGAGCAAAGGTAGAGTGCACCCTGGACAGCTCGCCGGCCACTGCAGGACTTTTTATGACGTATTTAATTGGTGTTCTAAATTATATATATATATACTGTATTTTTCTTTCCTTTTGGCTTTTCCCCTCAGGGGTCACCACAGTGACTCATCTGTCTCCATCTCACGCTATCCTCTGCATCTTCTACTCTTACTCCAACTAACTTCATATATAAAAAATTTTGTCAAATTTTGAGTTTAGACATACCTACAGTTGTAGGTATACATTACACGCTGATGTAATGATGCTGCATCCATTGTTTACAAACGACAGACTGAACGTGCCCCTCCTTCTTCCCAATTCAATTATATATACAGTCCATTGTTTATATATATATATATATATATATATATATATATATATATATATATATATATATATATATATCTCAGTTATATAGCATGTTACCCTTGTGTTAAGACATCGTCTCGGTGATCTTTGTGTTTACACTGTTTTTGCGGACTTTTGTAACCCTAAGCAAATATGGCTGGTCAGAAGCATAAGCCTACTAGCATGAGTGCAAGACAGAGATGAATTAACATACCTGTCAACCCTAGGCCGTTGGCGATCTTACAAATGGCTACTTATGCCCTTACAAAATAGCAACTAATCTTACGCGTCTTATTATCGCGTGCAAAATGAAACAAAAATTAAACTCTATTTTTAATATAATATGAATTTATTGGTAATGTGTAACATATAACCTGGTGAAATCAAATAAAAGAGTAATATCTTCAGCTGCATGATTAAGAAAATTTAACAGTGATCTTTATTATAACTATATGTAGCACTTTTGGCACTTTCAATCATTTCTTTTGATGGCTTCACTTCATGGCACTTGAGCTCGCAATTAAGTTTGACTTGAATGATGGCGGAAGTGAAAGTGCGGTCACGTGGTCGGAAAGAGCAGACGATAGCAGACGATAAACGCAACGCGCGATTCTCGCGAGAAAACGGCTACAGACCAATTCGGCGTATCGTCTCTTTACTGAAACGGTGACACAAAAAACGGAGTTAAAAAAAAAGACGAAATGATCGAAAAACGTACAGATTTCGGACGTACGGCGTACACATTTAAAAATCAGTGCTCACTTGTACAAATTACGCCAAAACCGTACAACTTGACAGGTATGAATTAACTATCTGCTCGGATCGGCGCAATCTACCATGCATACTCAGTTAAGCAAAGTGCATTGTAAAATGAATGAAAACCAGAATCCAGGAAAGAAAGAGAACTCTCTGCTCTGCTGGTGATTCACATCAGTGCAGGCTGAGTACTAAACCAGTATTCAACTTGCCCTTGCTCACTTGAAAGACTGGAAGTCAGTATAACCCGTGCTTTTCTGAAGCACAAATAAATAAACTACTTTCGGTGTTGAGCGCCTCACATGTTGTAAGTGTTGATTGGCTGTTTTAAGCTTAATGTAAAGTGACTCGGCTCAGCTTCATGTAAAGTGACCATCCGTCGACCATCGGAACCATTTACAAGCAGAAATATCACATCATAGAGAATGTTAAAGGTTATATTTGATACTGTATTTGATATTTGATGTGTGAATTTGATTCAAATTTATCTATTTGAAATTATTTTGCTACACAAATAAAACTGAACTGAATTAAACTACTTTGCTTTCATTAAATATTCATTTACATTAACATTATTATTTTAAAAATTATTTATTCTTAGATTTTTTTACATTTATTCCCTTGTACTGTTTAATTTCACTTTTTTTTAGTACTTGGTACGACATTTTAATGAAACATTTAAAATAAGAGTAATATAAACTGTCTGAGCATCACAAGTTACTTTTGCTCATACAACTATTTATGTAGGTGTCTGCTGAATGTAAACAGTATAAAACATCAGTTTTGTTGTATCTTTTGCTTTTATTTTATAGAAGTTGAACAATTTTATTTGCAATTATATACTTTTGATTAATTAGCTTGTCAGTTTACTACTTATCTTTTTTATTATGAACTGAATTTGGTTACTCAATGATTTAAGAAGTAATTATTATGTTTTTGATCTGTTGTTTTACATCTCCATGTGTAACTTTTTAATGTAAATTATTTAGAAATTGAGAAGAACCCAAGAGGAACGGTGAGGTTACAGGGAGCAGAGATAAAGTCTGTCTTCCTTTCGGCTTTTTCCCTTTTACTTTGCAGCCTACTCTTTACGAAAGTCAGCAATGGTTCTTTTACATGCCTCTCACCATAGACAGTGAGAGACATGGCCCGCCTTTGATAACCCAGTTAGCTGCACTGGGGGGACAGTGACAACCTTGTGGAAAAGGGACTTGAACCCCCAACCTTTGGATCAGCAATCCAGTGCTCTATACCACTAGACCACCATTGCCCCGACAGGGAGCAGCGATAAAGAAGGTGGAGGATTTTAAGTACTTAGGTTCAACCGTCCAGAGCAATGGAGAGTGTGGAAAAGAGGTGAAGAAGCGTGTGCAGTCAGGTTGGAAAAGTGTCCGGTGTGATGTGTGATAGGAAGGTATCAGCAAGAATGAAAGGAAAAGGGTACAAGACGGTGTTGAGGCCAGCGATGTTGTATGGTTTAGAAACAGTGGCACTGAGGAAAAGTCAGGAGGCAGAGCTGGAGGTAGCAGAGATGAAAATTTGTTGAGGTTCTCTTTGGGAGTAACGAGAATGGATAGGATCAGGAATGAGATGATTAGAGGGACGGCACATGTTAGAGGTATTGGAGACAAAGTCAGAGAGCCTAGATTGAGATGGTTTGGACATGTACAGAGAAAGGATAGTGAATACTGTATATTGGTAGTAGGATGCTGAGGTTGGAACTACCAGGCAGAAGGCCTAGAGGAAGACCAGAGAAGATTTATGGATGTGGTGAAGGAAGACATGAGGGCAGTGATAAAGGGCGCTGGATTGCTGATCCTAAGGTTGGGGGTTTTGTGTCCATTCGCCACAAGGTTGTCACTGTCCCCCCAGTGCAGCTAACTTTGTTATCAAAGGCGGGCCATGTCTCTCACTGTCTATGGTGAAAGGCATTTAAAAGAACCATTGCTGACTTTCGTAAAGAGTCGCTGCAAAGCCGTCAGCGTGTTTCTGTCCCTTGCTAAAGGATTGTGTCAGGAAGGGCATCCGACGTAAAAACCTACGCCAAATCAGACGTGGGAATCACATGATTCGCTGTGGCGACCCCTGAAAAATGAAAAAATAAGAAAGGAAAGGAAGAAGTAAACGAAGACATGAAAGTAGTTGGTGTAAGAGAAGAAGATGCAGAGGACAGGGTGAAATGGAGACAGATGATTCGCTGTGGCTGGCGACCCCTGAAGGGAGCAGCTGAATGGAAAAGAAGAAGAAAGAAAATTTAGAAATCGCAAATGTATTTTTTTTTAATCTAAGCATTTGCTTAGATTTTTTATATTAAAATGTTTTTTCTTGTTTGTTTGATATACAAAATTTGTTGATATCGTTTCAAAATTATTAATATTAATATTAATTACAGTACACTGTATATGTCTGTGCACATACTGCACTTAAAAAAAGATTTACACACATGGGCGGCACATGTCTGCCTCATAGCAAGAAGGTCTTCGGTTTGATTCCCGAACTTTGACGTTTCTATTTTTTTCAGGTTCTCACTGCACTTGCGTGTTTTCGCCCTGCCAGGCTGAGATGTTCTCCTATTTTCTCGCGACCTTGAGAGGATTAAGCATCTTGGCAATTTCTGAATTCACACACGAACGCGCACGCACACTCACGCAGTGATGCACCAGCAGTTGAACGCGCACGCACACTTACGCAGTGACGCACCAGCAGTTGAACGCGCACGCACACTTACGCAGTGACGCACCAGCGTTCAGACACAATTACGTACAGTATATTGAGTCCTCTGAAAGGTTAAAAAGAAAAAAATGGCAGCCGGGGCAGAACACGGGCTGAAGAAAGTAGTTTGGCAAAGTAAGTTTATTTGATTATTAAAAGTATTTTAAATTTTGCAGAAATGTGAACAGGGTTGCACTAAATTCGTTTACATTGGGTGTTTTCATTAAAGGATTCTTAAAATATCTCTAAATATAAACACGGAAGTTTGGGAACTGAGTGCGATGGATGGAAGCAACAGTTGCGTTTCCTGTTATGTTATGAAGCTGCAAGAGGAATATTTTTGTTTTTTTTACTTATTTGTAGTTATAATTGTGGATTTTAAAGTAGAAAGTAAAGTGTGCAGTTCAGACTGACAGTCTGAAGCATCAGTCCACTCTCCTCTACTTTTATTAGCATCGTTAGCTACATGGCTAAACAGCTGTCTACAGTTTTAACCGGTACCTCTGTCACAATCTGAGGGAATTTTTATTATCTTATTATTAATTTAAACGCTTGCAATTCTTCTGAGAAGTGACGGTAAGGAAATTTTGTGCAGGAAAAGACTTTATGCGTGAACTCGCATTATTCATTCGCAAGACGCTTTCTAATGAAATGTGCATATATTTGCGTACTTCATAAAATTTTAAATAAATAGAATGCCTTAAACAGGGTGAACACAGTTATCACTTTTCAAAGGAAATGGAAAAAAAGTATTTAGAAATTATTTGCACACGTGACACTTTTTTGAATACGGTGTTTATTCTTCATCTTCAATTTAGTGCAATATTAATTTATGTGGTTGTGCCTACTGACTTACTTATTTACTTACTTACGTATTATCATTTTTTAAATTCTTGTTATATTTTTAATAATATTATTATTATTGTTGTATTGTATACTGGGCCTGTGTAAGGTCCCTTTTAAACATAGGATTTATGTACTTATTTTGTAGAAGTATATGTTTTTGCTGTTTTGAACCTTCCTGGTTTTTTTTTTTTTTTTATATAAACAACTTGACTATTTGCACAACTGCATAAGAATTCCTATGTGTGACAAAGCAGAAAATAGCAAATAAAAATGTTGAATGTGTTACACATATGGAACTTAGTGAGGTGGTGCCAAGGTCTGTTGGTGGCCTAACCCCAACTTCATGTTGTTTAAAGCCAGGGTTGGCAATCTGGACTGATAGCAGAATTTGAAAGTGGCATGTCTTCAGTGTTCAGGCTAAAGCCTTCCCTTGCTCTTGATGGCCCTTTCAAGGCCATGCCTGGCTTCATCAGAGTGGGGGCATTATTGGGCTGGGTAAAACCCTCTCAATCAGTAGCATGGAAGCAACTAATATTGTTAAAATGCTGCAGTGGTGCACTCTGATTGCAGGTATGCCTAAAGTAAGGTCATGGTAAGCTCTTAACCTGGGTTCGATCTAACCCTAGGGGTTCGGTGAGTCAGTCTCAGGGGTTCTGCAGAGGTCAAGACACACACCTGAATCATATTCATGACGACACGCCATGCTTGGCCATCATTGGCTGCAGATGATCACGCTACATTGCTTGGCCAATCTGTGCTGCAGGAAATTTGGTGCGCTGAGTAGTCGACTTGTGACTGTTGTGATAGTACTTCTTCTTCTTTTACTTTCGGCTGCTCCCTTCAGGGGTCGCCACAGCAAATCATCTGCCTCCACCGCACCCTGTCCTCCGCATCTTCTTTTCTGACTCCAACGACCTTCATGTCTTCTTTCACCACATCCATAAATCTCTTCTTTGGTCTTCCTCGAGGCCTTCTGCCTGGTAGTTCCAACCTCAGCATCCTACTGCCAATATACTCATTATCCCTCCTCTGTACATGTCCAAACCATCTCAATCTAGCCTCTCTGACTTTGTCTCCAAAACATCTTACGTGGGCTGTCCCTCTGATATACTCATTTCTGATCCTATCCATCCTCGTTACTCCCAGAGAGAACCTCAACATTTTCATCTCTGCTACCCCCAGCTCAGCCTCCTGCCTTTTCCTCAGCGCCACTGTTTCTAAGCCATACAACATCGCTGGCCTCACCACCGTCTTGTACACTTTTCCCTTCATTCTTGCTGACACTCTTCTATCGCACATCACACCGGACACTTTTCTCCAACCATTCCAGCCTGCCTGCACATGCTTCTTCACCTCTTTTCCACACTCTCCATTGCTCTGGATTGTTGAGCCTAAGTACTTAAAATCCTCCACCTTCGTTATCTCTGCTCCCTGTAACATCACCGTTCCTCCTGGGTCCTTCTCATTCACACACATGTATTCTGATTTTCTGAGGCTAACCTTCATTCCTCTCCTTTCCAGGGCATACCTCCACCTCTCTCGATTTTTCCTGCACTTGTTCTCTGCTCTCACTACAGATCACAATGTCATCTGAAAACATCATAGTCCATGGAGATTCTTGTCTCACCTCGTCTGTCAGCCTGTCCATCACCATAGCAAACAAGAAGGGGCTCAGAGCTGACCCTTGATGCAGTCCCACCTCCACCTTGAATTCGTCGGTCACACCGACAGCACACCTCACCACTGTCTTACATCTCTCATACATGTCCTGCACCACTCTAACATACTTCTCTGCCACTCTAGACTTCCTCATGCAATACCACAGTTCTTCTCTTGGCACCCTGTCATATGCTTTTTACAGAGCCACAAAGGCACAATGTAGCTCCCTCTGACCTTCTCTGTACTTAATTCTCTATTAACATCCTCAAAGCAAACATTGCATCTGTGGTGCTCTTTCTTGGCATGAAACCAAACTGTTGTTCACAAATGCTGACCTCTGCCCTTAGTCTAGCTTCCACTATTCTTTCCCATAACTTCATCGTATGGCTCATCAACTTTATCCCTCTGTAGTTGCTGCAACTCTGCACGTCTCCCTTGTTCTTAAAAATGGGCACCAGCACACTTCTCCTCCACTCCTCCGGCATCTGCTCACTCTCTAGTACCTTGTTGAATGTTCTTGTCAGAAAATCTACTGCTACCTCTCCTAGACACTTCCATACCTCCACAGGTATATCAGGACCAACTGCCTTTCCATTCTTCATCCTCTTCAATGCCCTTCTCACTTCACCCTTACTGATCTTTGCTACATCCTGCTCCTCAATGGTCACCTCTTCTACTCTTTTTCTCTCTCTCATTTTCCTCATTCATCAGCTCTTCAAAGTACTCTTTCCATCTTCCCAGCACACTTCTGTCATCAGTCAATACATTTCCCTCTCTGTCCTTTATCAATCTAACTTGCTACACGTCCTTCCCATCTCTATTTCTCTGCTGTGCCAACCTGTATAGATCATTTTCTCCCTCTTTACTATCCAACCTATCATACAAGTCATCATACGCCCTCTGTTTGGCCTTAGCCAGTGCTACTTTCGCCTTACGCTGTGTCTCCCTGTACTCCTGTTTACTCTCTTCGGTCCTCTCAATGTCCCACTTCTTCTTAGCTAACCTCTTCCTTTATACACACTCCTGCACTTCCTCATTCCACCACCAAGTCTCCTTATCTACTTTCCTTCCAGAGGACACACCAAGTACTCTCCTACCTGTGTCCCTGATCACATTTGCTGTGGTTGTCCAGTCATTTGGAAGCACTTCCTGGCCACCCAAAGCCTGTTTCAGCTCCTCCTTGAAGACAACACGACACTCTTCCTTTTTCAGCTTCCACCACTTTGTCTTCTGCTCTGCTTTTGCCTTTTTCACCTTTCTCACCATCAGAGTCATCCTGCACACCACCATCCTATGCTGTTTGGCAACACTCTCACCCACTATGACTTTGCAGTCACTGACTTCCTTCAAATTACATGGATACCAAACCTGCCCATCACTTCCTCGTCCCCTCTGTTGCCTGCACCAACATGTCCATTGAAGTCTGCACCAATGACCACTCGCCTCTGGGGGTACTCTGCATCACTTCATCTAACTCACTCCAGAATCTCTCCTTCTCTTCTAGCTCACATCCTGCCTGTGGGGCATAAGCACTAACAACATTGAGCATTACACCTTCAATTTCTAACTTGAGACTCATCACTCTGTCTGACACTCTTTTCACTTTTAGAACATTCCTGACAAACTCCTCCTTCAAGATGACTCCTACTCCATTTCTCTTCCCGTCCACACCGTGATAAAATAGCTTAAACCCTGCTCCTAAGCTTTTAGCTTTGCTACCTTTCCACCTGGTCTCCTGAACACACAGTATGTCCACCTTCCTCCTCTGCATCATGTCAGCCAGCTCTCTACCTTTTCTTTGCATAGTTCCAACATTCAAAGTCCCCTCTCTCAGTCCTAGACTCATGCCTGTCCTCTTCTCTCTCTGCCTACGGACACGCCTCCCACCTCTCCTTCTTCGACGTCTTCGACCAACAGTAGTCCAATTTCCATCAGCACCCTGTTGATTGACAGCACTGATGGCGGTCGTTGTTAACCTGGGCCTTGACCGATCCGGTATGGCGGTAGTACTTCTGATTTGCATCATAAATGTTTGGCATTGGTTTTACATCGGATGCCCTTCCTGACACAACCCTCTGCATTTCTCCGGGCTTGGGACCGGCATGAGGGAGAGAGAGACACTGGTTAGTGCCCCCCCCACCTCATGGCTACATTACTGTTGTGATAGTATGTCGTGTGATTTCTTTCTTAATGTTTTAATGCATACTCTGTTGAACAAAAAAAAAAGAAAGTGGTCGGATGAAAATGTTCAACATGGATTCACATATATAACGAAACGTGATGCTAGTCAGCTTCCTATCTGCATGATTTACGAAGTAGGATGAACCCCCAGTCATTGTATACGTACATGCATATGTGTATATAATATCAATAAATATATATTTAATACTATAAATGCTTATAATAACTATTAAAAATAAGATGTAAATAAAACAAATACACTCTGAAATGCGCATGCACGCACTCAGATGCGCACTTCATATTAAAATGTAAGTAGTTGCGATGGGGGAGTTCATGCATTGTACATATTGGTTTTGTTCTTGGAACACAGGTGATGTTACTGCATGGTTCATTTTGGTGCCCAAGTAAAAAAACATACAAATGTCTTGAATTTGAAAAAAAAAAAATCATATTTTGTTTTTCAGTAAAGGAGAATTCGGTGAAATAAGCATATGAAACTGGTGGGGTTCAGTACTGCCAACAAGGTTAAGAACCACTGGGTTAGTGCAATTATGTCGGCAATGCTGTTGCAGAGTAGGATTCCAGCCACATTTAAACAACAATGAAAACTATGCAGTTGTTTATGTATGAATTTCTAGAGGTGTGTCTTGATGCAACAGATGTGGGATTTTGGTGTATTGTTGATTTTATTCTGATCGCAATGACCTCATAGGAATCAAAGACACCATCATTGCAGACTGTAGAAAATCTGAAATATGGAAGGTGAGTGTTTTTATATTTTTACACCGCAGAGTGTCTTTTTTCAACATTATACACTTTCCGAAGTCATATAAATAAACACTGGCGAGGTTTGTATTTGGCATATGTTCTGCCTGGATGCTCATTTCATCTTGGTATGTAGATCATGATCCTGGACAGCTTCACCACACAGCTGCTGTCGTCGTGCTGCAAAATGTCCGACCTGATGTCCGAGGGCATCACCAGTGAGTGAACGAATAAAGGATGACTCGAGGTCAGAAGGTGATGTTGTCATGTTCCACTGTGATGATGCTGCTTGTTCTGTTTGTAGTTGTGGAAGATTTGTTTAAAAGCAGAGAGCCCGTTCCAGAGATGAAGGCAGTCTACTTCATGTCCCCAACTTCTAAGGTCAGTATTATATGGTACTATCAGAGAATACGGTGTAGTAATCTTGATATGTGTTATGATTATTTTTTTTCCTTTCCAGTGTGTAGATGCTTTCATAAATGACTTCAAGCTCAAACCCAAGTACAAGTCTGCATACATCTACTTTACTGACTGTAAGTGTTTATGTGCTCTACAGTGATGTTCACTGCGAAACATGACCACAAGATCGGTTTGTATCTTGAGCATTCAGATTGGGAAACATGATGAAATCCTAAAATCAAAAATAGACCACAGGGATCCAGCCGCTGAAAGAAGCATTTCATAACATACCAATATATAACGGGTACAGCAAAGTTTGTAACTTCCAGCCCCAGTGCTTGGCAAGTAATTGTCCGGAAACCTCATATACAATTTTGCCTCTGTGACCTTGAAAAGCAGGTCAACGTCACACACACAAAATCAGCCCAGCACTCATAGCAGTGATCCAGCATACCAAGTTTGAAAGCCTCAGCTTACCACATGGCAAGTAAATGTCCAGAAACTAAATTCTGACGGATGGAACCCATTCCTATATCTCCAGAGCCACTTTTTTATATATATATATATATAAACACCTGAGCCTAGTGGCTCATCAGGTCGGTGCTTATCCCTGGTTTTCATAGCTTGAAGCAACTAGTACAACTGCTCCAGGATGGGACGCTAGTCCATCGCAGGTTACCTTCGTATACTACGGGGTGAACAGAGGCACACTTGTGGTTAAGACCTTGCCCAGGGGTCTTAGCACAGTGGGGGTCTAACTCCGACTTGAACACAACCTTCCGATCATGAGCCCGGCACTCTAACCAGTACGCCACCAGCCCCACAGAGCCACTTTGTGGGTGAGACCTAATACACACAGGATGCTAATATTTTTATGTCGTAGCCAGTCGAATTGCAGGTTGTCTTATTAGTAGGTACTGGCAATGACACATGATTCATTCAGGAATTGTGACATAGCTAAGCCTGATGGCTGAAAATAGTCACACTTCAACCTACAAATGCAGTCCTTGCAACCAAGTAATGGTGAATAAATTTAATTGCGTTAAAAGATCAATTTGTTCCAGTAGATTGATAGAGCTTTATTGATCTCACAATGGAGAAATTCACTGTTACAGGCTCTCGAAGTACAATCAGTAGGGGGTGCAAAAGATTAGAAATGTGCATCATTGATAGTTATAAATATTAAAATAGAATAATAATAAAAGATAAATAATATAAAAATAACAGGATAAAACTTTGTAGACTGGTTATATACAAGTATCTTTGAGGGCAGAGTTCACAAATGGATATGGTTCACAGTCACAGAAGGTAGATGTGGCCAATTAAAGTGGATTATTGCACGGGTTTTTTTCTTGCACAGAACCGGTTACTTCACAGAAAATTACAAAGTGGCGTTGTACAGTCGGACAGCGGTGGGGATGAAAGACCTGTGGTAACACTCCTTCCTGCACTGAGGATGTCTCAGTCATCCACTGAAGGAGCTGCTCAGCTCCTCTACAGTCTGGTGCAGTTGGTGAGAACTGTTGTCCATGATGGATGTGAGCTTGGCTACCATCCTCCTCTCACCCACCTCCTCCAGAGAGTTCAGTGGGCAGCCCAGGACAGCGCTGGCCCTCCTGACCAGCTTGTTATGTCTTTTTCTGTCCCGCTCTGTGCTGCCCGGGGCCCAGCCGACAGCAGCGTAGAGGATTGTAGAGGCTACCACAGAGTCATAAAATGTCCTAAGCAGAGGTCTGCACACTCCGAAGGACCTAAGTCTCCTCAGAAGGTGGAGGCGATTCTGGCCCTTCATGGTGTTGGTGTTGTGGGACCAGTCCAATTTATTGTTGAGGTGAACAGCCAGGAAACTGTCCACTGTCTCGATGTCCTGTCCCTGGATGTTCACCAGTGAGTGTGTTGGTGTCCTTCTCCTGAAGTCGACCACCATCTCCTTCGTCTTACTAGTGTTCAAGCACAGGTGGTTTCGCTCACACCAGTCCACAAAGTCGATGGTGACGACCGGTACTCCAGCTCGTTCCCCTCGGACACATGACCCACGATGGCTGAGTCGTCAGAGAACTTCTGGAGGTGGCAGCTGTCCGTGTTGTAGGTGAAGTCCGAGGTGTAGATGGTGAAGAGGAAAGGTGAGAGGACAGTGCCCCTGTGCTGCAGACTACCACCTTTTGACTCACAGCCGCGCAGTGTCGGTGAGGAAGTTGATGGTCCAGGCGGCAAGGTGCCCGTCCACTCCCGCATCCTCCAGCTTCCCCCTTAATGGTGTTGAAGGCGCTGGAGAAGTCAAAGAACATGACCCTGCCGGCGGTCTCCAGATGGATGAGTGCCCGGTGCAGCAGGTAGATGACGGCGTCTTTCTACCCCAATGTTGGGCCTGTAGGCGAACTGCAGCGGGTCAAGGGTGGGACTCGCCACAGAGCGGAGGTGGTCAAGGAGGAGCCTCTCCATGGTCTTCATGATTGGAAGTCAGGGTGACAGGTCTGTGGTGGGCAGGTTCCTTGGCTTGTGCTGTTTTAGGAACTGGGACCACACAGGAGGTCTTCCACAGGACAGGGACCTTCTCCAGGCTGAGGCTCAGGTTGTAGAGGTGGCAGAGAACCTCACAGTGCTGATCTGCACAGGTCCTCAGCAGCCTGGCACTGATGCCATCTGGTCTTGCAGATTTCCTCTGGTTCAGTCGCCTCAAATGTCTCCTCACCTGGTTCGACGTGAGGGAGAGGGGGGAGTGAGGGGGTGACTGGGGTGGGCTGCAGAGAGGGGGATGTGTCTGTGGGGCTGCTGCAGTCAGGTGAAGTTGGCCTGGGGAGGGGGAAGGTGTCCGCTGGGCTGGAGACGTGTGAATAGGGGGGCTGGGGGGGGGGGGGGGCTGGTGAAGTAACAGTTTAATTTGTCCGCCCATCACTGGTCACCATCAGCCGTCCCTCTGACACTCTGCCCAAATCCAGACGTCCCGCACGTTGTTCTGGGCCAGCTTCTCCTCAATCTTCTTCCCATAATCCTTGGCCCTCCTGATCCTCCACTGGAGCTCATGCTGAACCACCTTCTGCTCCTCTCTATCCCCCGAGATGAAAGCCCTCTTTTTCTGGTTCAGCAGGACTTTAAGCTCAGGTGTGACCCACAGGTGGTTGTTGGAGAAGCACTGCACCCTCCGTGTTGGCACAGTGCTGTCCATGCAGAAGTTCATGTAGTCCGTGATACAGTGTGTGAGGCCGTCGATGTCATCACCAAAGGAGTCATAGAGCATGCTAGTCTGTGGTCTGAAACAGTCCCTTAGTCTCTTATTGATCTCAGTCTACACTTTCACAGACCTTTTCTGCGCAGGTTCCTTTTGCACCCTGGTTGTGTATTGGGGGAGCAGGTAGACGAGGTTGTGATACAAGTGTCCCAGTGGGGGGGGAGGGGGGTGTAAGCATCCTTCACATTAGCATACAGCAAGTCCAGCATCTTATTGTCTCTCTTGGTACACTGCATGAACTGCGTGAACGTCGAGAGAGAGGCACGGTTGAAGTCCCCGCTGATCAGAATCATGGCATGGGGGTGACGACAGCACTGTGGAGACTCTCAAGCGCAGCCACCGCATCAGCCAAGGGCAGAATGTACACGCAAAACACAATCATGTGTGAAAACGCTCTCGGTCGATAATATGGCCGTGCGCTCACCGCATGCAGCTCCAGGTCCCGCATGCACATCTGTTCCTTTACGTGCACGTTGGCCGGGTGGCACCACCGTTCATTCACGTAAACCGCCAAGCCCCCCCTTTCTTCTTTCTGCTCTCCGCCACACTCCGGTCTGTGTTCGCGAGTGTAAATCCGTTCAGAGAAACCACAGGGTCCGGTGTGTGTTCATTCAGCCATGTCTCCAAAAAACACATGAGGCTGCAGTCCCGGTACTCCCTCTGCTGCCGGGTCAGCGCCGCCAGCTCCTCGATCTTGTTGTCGATAGCGCGGACATTACCCATGATGACAGAGGGAACATGTGTCCTCCGTGTCTCTCGTCCCCCTCTGCAGCCTCTCCTTTTCCTCCGTATGTTCGCGGGAACAACAGGCTTCTCTGCATGAAGGAAAGAGGGGCCATGCTGGCCGAGGAGGGTCTCACGTGTGTAAGACCTGCATTGTTCAGAGTCGCCGTTGGATGAGTTTC
>CM045731.1:55766624-55786624 GCA_024760905.1 Plotosus lineatus
ATGAGTGTGTGTGTGTGTGTATATATGTATATATATATATGTGGCAGACTTTTTGTCACAGCATGTAATGACAGTGTGTGTAACTACGACAGGAAATGGGATGGTTACGTTATCACAGGTTGCAGTTAAACAACTATCTCGACTTGCCCTGAAAGCAGGTGCAATTTTGTGTGGGTGGGGTGTTGTTTGATTTGATTTAAACATGATTTTGTGTGTGTGTAGGTATTTACCTGTGATAAACCCGAGGCCTTTAAAAGCATGTATGGCACTAACAGTCAGGATCGCGGGATCACCCTTGAGAGCATTGCTGATCAAGTCGTTAGTTTGTGCGCCACCCTGGACGAGTACCCTGGTGTCCGGTACAGGAAGTGAGTGAAATGTGCTATCAGGTGTTTATATGTGTGTTTCTGTATTTTTATTTATTTTCTGTTGTTGTTAACTACCTGACCTGGTGTTTTTGCAGGGATTCGGGAGTGGATTACGCTAAATTGCTGGCAGAGCTTGTGGACAATAAACTAGTGC
Organism: Plotosus lineatus; assembly: GCA_024760905.1. Lineage (NCBI taxonomy): Eukaryota > Metazoa > Chordata > Actinopteri > Siluriformes > Plotosidae > Plotosus > Plotosus lineatus. Next base: position 55,767,147 of record CM045731.1, read on the forward strand.
GATATTATGAGCTGGATGACAGCAGCAAGAAAAAGGTGATGCGTGTTTCTCTTCTAATCGAGTGTCCTCCCTTCACTTCCACTTTTACCCATTTCTTTTTCTGATTTTAACTTTTTGAAATGTCTGGTGTTTAGGAAAAGACACAAGCTCAGCTGATCATCGTCGACCGTGGATTCGATCCCGTGAGCCCGATACTACATGAGCTGACATATCAGGCCATGGCTTATGACCTCATACCCATTAACAAAGACACGTACAGGTAAAGTGACCCCTGCGGGTACAACTCAGTTGGTCCTTTGATTCGTTAAACTGTCAGTTAATTAGCAGTCACTGGGCCTGCCATTGTATTGGTCAGTCAGCTGTTTGATTGGTCGATTCCTAAGCCAGTCATTTGGTTAATCATTCAATTAATCAATAATTCACGCATTTAACTATTGTATTTGTGAGTCGCCTCAGTTGGATGGTTGGTCGACTGTTCTTTCATTTGACTGTCTGGGCGATCAATCATTTGATTGGCTGATTAGCTTACTTGTTCAGTCACTCCTGTAGTTAGCAAGTCAGTCATCAGTCGGTTAATCGGTTACTGAATTGGTCGGTCATTCAGTTTGGCGGGCAGCCAAGCAGATGGTGAGTTACTCAGTCATAAAATCAAATATTTGACAGGTCATTCATTTGATTAATCAAATGATCTGTTGTAGAATTAGTTAGTTGGCCAGTCTTTTCTTAATCAGTCCTTGAATTAGTTAAGTCATTGCCTGTTAGTCGATTTGTGGATTGATCATTTGGATGGTCAGTCATGGTTTGTACAGGTGCTTGAATGCCTTAAAGTTCTGGGGGGGGGGGATTATTTTCAAGGGGCCTGGAATTGTCAGGCCACCCCTTGAAAAACCAAGGGTTTTCTTACTCCGTCCTTAAATAGTACTTGATATTTAGCTTTGAGACTGTCTGTGCAATAAAGGTCTAACATTTTATTAGAAACCTCTGATTTTTTTTTTTTTTTGTATCTTTTCTACACTAACGTCACAGAAAATCAATGCTTGTCAAGTGTCGTCTGCGAACACATCTTCCGGAAGTTCTGCTCTATGACACAAAATAATAGAAGCTTCTAGAGCCATTTTACAACATACAGATCCCATTTTCGGCAATTTAGTAATTACGTCGCAGGCGAACTTTGCACTCAGCACATATTAATAAGCATTTATAGAAGAGCTTAAGAGGATTGTATCGTACCAACAGCCATAATGCCAGGCAGGCAGTGTACATTTAAAGCAGAATGTCAAAAGAACAATGACTACAGTGATTGGATCGACGTCAGCAAAAGCTGGCATCATGTGTTTTGCAAGACATGCGAAGCAATCATTGCAGTTGGTGCTTTGGGGGAGGAGCATTAAAGTCGCACTTAAAATCAAATGCCACCCACTCAAATAACATGCAAAGAACCAAGAAGCATGAGGGTCCTCTGATAACGGACTATAAAGGAAATGCAGTGGGAACAACTGCCACAAGCACTAACGTTATCATAATTATGCCTAGTGGATCCAAAACCAGGACTGGTGTTGACCCAAAGACAAAGGTGAAGAGTGTTTACATATACAGTCGAACCCCAACTTACGAAATTATTCCATTCCAGAGCCCTTTTCGTATTGCGGGGATTTCGTAAGTAGGGGTTGCACCTTACATGCTAAATCCCTAATTCGTTCCAAGGCTCCAGTCTTTGAACTGGATAAACCCCATAAATCCTTTAAAAATGATACAAGTACACCAATTTTGTATGAAATATGTGTTAAAAGTAAAAGAAAATTTATTAAACCATTTAAACATTTTATTAACACATTAATCCATTTTTTAACATATTTATTAATTAAACCTTATTAAGCATTTTTTATTAACACACACGCACACATGCAAGGCGTGAATTCAAAGCGCATTCCCGGCTTGACCATTTACTGAATTAAAACAACTTCAAAAACGCAACTAAAAACTAACGCGTTATTCTTTCTCTCTCTCTCTCGCTCGGGCGCGCTGCGGACCACGCCCAAAAGGCGTGAATTCAAAGCGCATTCCCTGCTTGACCATTTACTGAATTAAAACAACTTCAACAACTCAACTAAAACGTTACCCCCCCCCTCCCGTCTCTCTCGCGCGCATGCTGCGGGCCACGCCCACAAGACGTGAATTCAAAGCGCATTCCCTGCTTGACCATTTACTGAATTAAAACAACTTAAAAACCTCAACTAAAAACTAAAACGTTATTCCCTCTCGCTCTCTGGCTTTCTCTGTCTCGCGCTCTGCGGGCCAAGCCCAAAAGACATGAATTCAAAGCGCATTCCCTGCTTGACCATTTATTAAATTAAAACAACTTCCAAAACTCAACTAAAAACCAAAGCGTTATTCCTTCGCTCTCTCTGTCTCTCTCTCACTCTCATGCACACGTGAATTCAAAGCGCACTTCCTGCTTGATAAACTCAACCTTAATTTGATTCCTTGAGGGATTGGAATTCCAGATGAGCTCAAATCCACCCACATTTATGAAATATTTACAGAATTAAAACAACTTAAAAAACTAAACTAAAAATTAAAGCATGAAGCTTCCTTCTGTCTCTATCTGGGAGACCAGCGGGGCGGGATGTTGAGAGACAGCCAATGAGAGAGCAACTCACACTTCCTGTGAAATTTTGATTGGCACGTTTGAATTTCTTTTCGTAAGAGGGGGTTGTTTCGTATCTTGGGGACGGAAACTCGGGAAAATGTTTTTCGTAATCCGGGGATTTCATACACGGGTCTTCGTAAGTTGGGAGCCGACTGTACATTTAAAGTATGTGTGGTGTTCTTGTTACAATTTAAAATTATTGCATATTTTCCAGTAAAATGATTTAAATTACTGTTATTTAGTTATTACATTGAAAATGTAGTAGTTGACATTTTAAGAATGTTTGTATTCTTACATATATTAGTTTACACTATATTAATTATTGTATTTAATTTTTTGAAAGTCAGAAATGGTATTTCTTGTATTTTAGCCATTTTATAAAGGACTTGAAATGAAAATTTATTCCTCAAAGTCCTTGAAAAGTGCTTGAATGACATTTGGCCCAATGTGTGGGAACCATGGTCAGTCAGTTGGCCGTTTGGTAATTTGATGAGTCGCCTGCACCGCTGGCTGCTCATTCACCCAATCGTTTAGTCAGTTGTTCATTTGGACAGCCAATAAGTCCTTTTAATTGGTCAGGCATTCTGTCTGTCGCCGGCAGATGATTAGTCAGTGAGTTAGATTAATAGTCCATCAGTCATTGAGTCTGTTAGTTAGTCACACCACTGAATGATTCCTTCTTTAATCTGTGGGTTGTGTTTCAGGTATAAAGGGAAGGATGGATCAGATAAAGAAGCCACTCTGAATGAAAACGATGAGCTGTGGGTGAGACTGCGCCACATGCACATTGCTGAGGTCACTGCGTGAGTCGCTTAACGTGCATTGTTGAATTAGCATTGTCCAAGTTATCAACACTTCTCAAATCATGCATTGTTTAAAAATCACTTCGAATGCTTTTTTGTTATTAATTTTAGACAAATTCCCAAACTGGTGAAGGAAATCTCTGCCAATAAGAAGCAGCCTGAAGGGAAGGTGCGATCTTGCTCTCCTTTATGCTCTGGTTCATGTTGAGATGCACTCCACCTCCTTGGGACCATTTCAGACCTTTTGTATTCTTTTGTTACCCACTTTCAGATTTCGATAGGAGGATTAGCCCACCTCATGAAGCAGATGCCGTCTTTCCGTAAACAGGTTTCTCAGGTACATGAAACACACCCTTGATGTTTTGGCCTGGCCTCTCGGACGCGGTATCTGACTCACACCTGGTTACGCCATACACTTCTTGGAAGCTTTTCTTTCAGTGCTGAGATGTGATCAGTGGAGACGGTGCCATGTCCTGAACTTTATCTGAATTCTTGGCCCAGTATCACCGTGAGGCCTGACCGGAGTACAGCGCTGTCTGAAATACTTTAGTATTGTAGACGAGAGATTGATTGTCTCCAAAGCTGAACAGAACATGCCACTCGAGAACATTGTGAGGTGTATATATTACCTATATTCAGCGGTATGAGGTACAGTCATCCCTTGAATATAGTGGATAATGTAGACCAGACCTGGCCGCGATATTCAAAAAAACTGCGAAGTAGGAACGCCCCTCTCATTTCTACCAGGTTGTCTCATTTCTATACATTTCTATGCGTGTATATTAAATGTTACACAGTTATATGCATATGTAAATACTGTAATGTATTAAAATATAAATATAATTTACATATAAGTACTTTAAGTACTTTACTCACTTCTGACAATAGCTCTTCTCTGCGGTGCAGGACGTTCACAAACACGATAAGATCACAAAATCACAAAAAATCTCGCTGGAATGTGCGAGGCGACAGCGTCATGCGTCTAAGCCAATCAGCTTGCGAGATTGAGTTGAGTGGGCGGTCCCTGCCTGAACTGGGGAGGAGGGGCACTTCAGTCGGTCATTTGTAAACCCTGCCTTCCGCTTGCTCACATGTGAGTTTCAGCACGAATTTTGAATTTTTTATGAAAATTTTTTTATTTATTTTGTCTTTTATTAAAATACCACGATGTACCAAGACCGTGGGAAGTTCAAATCGCGAAGTGACAAGGGATGACTGTATACAGTGCAGTTTTGTGTGTGTGTATGTGTGTATATATACAGTGGTACCTCACCTTACGAAATTAATCTGTTCCAGAGCCTTTTTTGTAACCTGGATTTTTCGTAAGTAGAACCGCAAGAGGACTGCACATGAACTGAGGCGAGTTGGACATGCTTTAAACAATAGTCATCCCTTGAATATCGCGGATAATGTAGAGCAGACCTGGCCGCGATATTAGAAAAACCGCGAAGTTGGAACGCCCCTCTCATTTCTACCATGTTGTCTCGTTTCAATATGTTTTCACATCGATACAATATCAAGAAGTGTATATTAAACGTTATACAGTTATATGCATATGTAAATACTTCTGACAATAGCTCTTCTCTGCGGTGCAGGACGTTCGCAAACACGAAAAGATCACAAAAAATCCCACGGGAATGGCAATCAGCCTGTGGCACTGCTGAGGTGTTACGGAGGCCCAGGATGCTTCGATAGCTGCCTTAAGCTCATCCACAGTGTTGGGTCTGGTGTCTCTCAACGTTCTCTTCACAATATCCCACAGATTCTCTATGGGGTTCAGGTCAGGAGAGTTGGCAGGCCAATTGAGCAGAGTAATACCATGGTCAGTAAACCATTTACCAGTGGTTTTGGCACTGTGAGCAGGTGTCAGGTCGTGCTGAAAAATGAAATCTTCATCTCCATAAAGCTTTTCAGCAGATGGAAGCATGAAGTGCTCCAAAATCTCCTGATAGCGAGCTGCATTGACCCTGCCCTTGATAAAACACAGTGGACCAACACCAGCAGCTGACATGGCACCCCAGACCATCACTGACTGTGGGTACTTGACACTGGACTTCAGGCATTTTGGCATCTCCTTCTCCCCAGTCTTCCTCCAGACTCTGGCACCTTGATTTCCGAATGACATGCAAAAATTTGCTTTCATCCAAAAAAAATACTTTGGACCACCTGAGCAACAGTCCAGTGCTGCTTCTCTGTAGCCCAGGTCAGGCGCTTCTGCCGCTGTTTCTGGTTCAAAAGTGGCTTGACCTGGAGAATGCAACACCTGCAGCCCAGTCCACTGCTTCCACAGGTCCCCCAAGGTCTGGAATCGGCCCTTCTCCACAATCTTCCTCAGGGTCCGGTCACCTCTTCTGGTCGCACAGCGTTTTCTGCCACACTTTTTCCTTCCCACAGATGTCCTACTGAGGTGCCTTGATGCAGCACTCTGGGAACAGCCTATTCGCTCAGAGATTTCTTTGTGTCTTACCCTCTTGCTTGAGGGTGTCAATGATGGCCTTCTGGACAGCACTCAGGTCGACAGTCTTACCCATGATTGCGGTTTTGAGTAATGAACCAGGCTGGGAGTTTTTAAAAGCCTCAGCAATCTTTTGCAGGTGTTTAGAGTTAATTGGTTGATTCAGGTGATTAGGTTAATAGCTCGTTTAGATTACCTTTTCATGATATGCTAATTTTTTGAGATATGATTTTGACATACAGCTCATGAAAACCCAAAATTCCTAAGTATTAAAACAATAAAAGACCTGAAATATATCAGTACATTATAGAAAATAATGAACTTTATCACAATACGCCAATTTTTTGAGAAGGACTAGTATATATAATACACACATACAGCCGCATGAATTGAAGCGCAAAGTAGCGAGGTATGCATGTATGGGTGGGGTACTAACAGCAGAATCAATTTATGACTGGTTTATCCTCTTTTCAGAAAACAGTTCATCTGAGTCTTGCGGAGGATTGCATGAACAAGTTTCAGAGCTCAGTGGAGAAGCTGTGCAAAGCTGAGCAGGTATGCAGTAATGTACCACCATTCTCAAATCAATGCGGTTGTGTCACCCGAGTTTGTCGTCAGAGTATGCTTGTATGTCTGTAGGATCTTGCTGTTGGTTCTGATGTAGAAGGTCAGAAGGTGAAGGACCCCATGAGGACGTTGCTGCCCATCCTGTTGCACCCCCACAGCACCCACGATAAGATAAGGGCTGTGCTGCTGTACATCTTCAGCCTCAATGGTGTGTCAAACAAGATATCGTCTATACAAATTCTTCATTCAAAAAAAAAAAAAAAACTTTTCAGATTTATTTATCCCCCTTTCCATTTTCTTCCTAATTTATTCGTATCCAATTCCCACCCGTCAGGTATTACCTTCCCGATCACCACCGGCCAGGGAGGGGCGACAGCATGAATGCGCCCTCTCCCTGACATACAATGATAGCCACCCACCTCTTTTTGATCTCCGGCGCTTGCGTATTTTGGAGGTGGGTCTTTACAGGGTGGTGTGGATCGCTGCTGCTTGTCTGTGTTGAAAGGAGTCTGTTCAGGAGCTTAGGGCATATAGTTAGAACGCCTCTTTGGTGTGGTGTTTCAGGTATGTACAACTGGGAAGAGACCACGGGTTCATCCCAGAACACACTGGAGGGACCATGTCTCTCAGCTTGTCTGGGAACAACACGGCTAACTGCTAAATCAGCATCAAAATGATAATATAGGATCTAACATATTTCAAGTATAACTAGCAATTTAAAAAATATGGAGGGTAAATATAAAATAAAATAAAATGATACAGACAAAAAAGAAGAATGAATCCTTAGTTTTACTCCTGCACTTGACTTGTACAAAGTAAACGTGGAAAGAGAGACAAGCTTATTGGGAGGAGGCAGCCACACAGCTCAGCGAATCTTGGGTCAGGCATCGCATGACTGACACATTCCTCTGCCATGCACACAAACTAGTTCACATTTATGATCCAAACTTAGAGTGACAATTTTTTTGTGACTTGTGGCATGAGTTGCGTTGTCTCAAAGGTTGAGGACTTGCTGTATACATTGTGCCTAAATCCAACACCAGGGGGAGCCAGCAGTGTCGCAACCCATTGTGTATACGGCATGAACTTCTGTGCAAATTTTGTTTTATATAATCAATCAGATGTACCATGTATATATTATTATTGTGTGTGTGTGCGCGTGCGCATGTGTATTTGCGTGCGTGCGTGTTTGTGCACTTTGAATAACAGGGACAACTGAAGAGAACTTGAATAAATTAATCCAGCATGTGAAGATCGAGGCGGAGCGGGAGTATATTACCAACTGGAAAGAGTTGGGGGTTCCTATCATCAGCTCAGTGAGAAACTCGCACCATGCTTTCTCTCCATTTATTTTTTGGTCCACGGTTCATTGAAGGCAAATTCTTAAGTGTCCTGGAAAGCAGCCCATCCTCATCTGTGCATATTTGTGTGCCCTGCAGCCAAGTCTGTTCTCTTTCCGGAAGTCGTCTCGAAGAGATCGCTCCCAGGAGGAGACGTACAACCTCTCACGATGGACACCAGTTATCAAGGATGTGATGGAGGTGAGCTGTCTTCCACATCGTTCATGGGGGGGGGGGGCTTAGGACTCCTTCAAGGTGTTTATTTTATTATAATGTCTGTCTTCCTTTCGGCTTTTTCCCTTTTACTCGGGAGTCGCCACAGCGAATCATCTGATTCGCACGTTTGATTTGACAGAGGTTTTTACGTCGGATGCCCTTTCTGTCACAACCATTTTGGCAAGGGACAGAAACACATCGACAATTTCGCAGCCTACTCTTTATGAAAGTCAGCAATGGTTCTTTTACATGCCACTCACCATAGACAGTGAGAGACATGGCCCGCCTTTGATAACCCAGTTATAATGTACAAACCGAATTTCAAAAAAAGTTGGGACACCATACAAATTGTGAGTAAAAACTGAACACAAAGATATGGAAGTGCCAAATTTCAATATTTTATTCTGAATAGAACATAGATGACAGGGTCAAAAGTTTAAACTGAGAAAATGTATCATTTTAAGAGAAAAATATGTTGATTTTAAATTTCACGGTTTCAACAAATCTCATAAAAGTGGGATAAGGCCATTTTCATCACTGTGAGACAGCCCCTCTTTTTACAACAGTCTGCAAAAATCTGGGGACTGAGGAGACAAGTTTTTCCAAGTTTAGAAATAGGAAAGCTGTCCCGTTCTTGTTTAATACAAGCCTCCAACTGTTCAACTGTCTTGGGCCTTCTTTGTTGCACCTTCCTCTTTATGATGCGCCAAATGTTCTCAATAGGTGAAAGTACTGGACTACAGGCTGGCAATTTCAATACCCGGATACTTTTACTACGCAGCGATGATGCTGTAATTAATGCTGCATACGGTCTGGCATTATCAGGGCCAGTGGTGGCCTGGTGGTAAAAGGCGCTGGATCGCTGATCCTAAAGTTGAAGGTTCGAGTCCCACTCTCCACAAGGTTGTCACTGTGTCCCCCTCAGTGCAGTGAACTGGGTTATCAAAGGTCGGCCATGTCCGTCACTGTCTATGGTGAGAGGTTTATGTAAAAGAATCATTGCTGACTTTCGCCAAGAGTAGACTGCATAGCCATCATCGTGTTTCTGCCCCTTGTGAAAGGGTTGAGTCAGGAAGGGCATCCGACGTAAAAACCTATGCCAAATTAAATGTGCGAATCAGATGATTCACTGTGGTGACCCATGAAAAAGGGAAAAAGCCGAAAGGAAAAGAAGTGGTGCAGCATTACCATGTTGAAAAATGCAAGGTCTTCTTTGAAAGAGACGAAGTCTGGATGGGAGCATATGTTGTTCCAGAACTTGAATACAGTGATCCCTCGCTACTTCATGCTTCAGTTTCTGCAGCTTCAGTACATTATGGGTTTTTCAAAAATATTCATCGAAAAATTTAAAAGAGGAAAAGTTAAGGAAAATGCAGCGAAACAAGGCCAATTATGCAAAAAGCAAACAAAAAAATCCAACAAAACTACAGTAAAACCTCCGCTGACGAACGCTTAAGCTCACGAACTTGTCGCCTCAAGAACATTAAATTTGCGAGCATATCGTCTCTGCTGACGAACTAGTTTTCGGCGGACGAATCAAACCACGCGGTCGAACAGCGCCACGGTGGCAGCCACGAGAAGCTGACGCACGCTCACGGCGTCACAGTTCGTCACCCCCTTTCTTTGAGTGCGGAAGTGGTTTGTGTTTGATGGACATTTTGGACTATATTGAGTGTACTTTTGCTATTATGGGACCAAAAAAGACCCCACCACAGGCGGAGATCATTGAAGAACACGAACGAGGTGTGCGTTTGTGTGACTCAGTGTCCCAGTACCAGTACGCTAAGTCGACCATTGCTCCCATCCTTAAGAACAAGGAAGCTATTAAGGGTGCGTGTGTGGCTAAGGGTGTTTCCAAACAGTAGGCGTTTCCAAACACTCCTTCCAAACAGTAAGTCCCTCCCTCCCTCCTCCTCCCACTCCATTCCATCAAGCCATCAACTACCATCACAAAGGTAAATAAAACGACTTTATTATACAGTACAGTTTATTTCTTTAATTACAATACAATAGCTCATTTATTATACATAAAATAAGGTATATTTTTGTGTAGTTTTAAGGCTTATTTAGTAGAAAATTATGTTTTATGGGGACCTGGGAACGGATTATTCTCATTTTAATGGTTTCTAATGGGAAATAAATGTTCGGAAGACGAACTTTTCGCCTTACACACACTTTCTGGGAACCAATTATGTTCGTGAGTAGAGGTATCACTGTACTTAGATTTTTATGTGAGGTGCCCATCTGAGTGTGTGCACGTGTGTCTGTACGTTTGTGTATTTATATTTTATTTACATCTTATGCATTATACTACTCCTTCTCAAAAAATTAGCATATTGTGATGAAGTTCATTATTTTCTGCAATTTACTGATAAAAATTAAACTTTCATGTATTTTAGATTCATTGTACATCAACTGAAATATTTCAGGTCTTTTATTGTTTTAATACTGATGATTTTGGCATACAGCTCATGAAAACCCAAAATTCCGATCTAAAAAAATTAGCATATCATGAAAAGGTAGTCTAAATGAGCTATTAACCAATCATCTGAATTCGACAATTAACTCTAAACACCTGCAAAAGATTCCTGAGGCTTTTAAAAACTCCCAGCCTGGTTCATTACTCAAAACCGCAATCATGGGTAAGACTGCCGACCTGACTGCTGTCCAGAAGGCCATCATTGACACCCTCAAGCAAGAGGGTAAGACACAGAAAGAAATCTCTGAGCAAATAGGCTGTTCCCAGAGTGCTGCATCAAGGCACCTCAGTGGGACGTCTGTGGGAAGGAAAAAGTGTGGCAGAAAACGCTGCACAACCAGAAGAGGTGACCGGACCCTGAGGAAGATTGTGGAGAAGGGCTGATTCCAGACCTTGGGGGACCTGTGGAAGCAGTGGTCTGGGCTACAGGTGCCGCATTCCCCAGGTCAAGCCACTTTTGAACCAGAAACAGCGGCAGAAGTGCCTGACCTGGGCTACAGAGAAGCAGCACTGGACTGTTGCTCAGTGGTCTAAAGTACTTTTTTCGGATAAAAGCAAATTTTGCATGTCATTCGGAAATCAAGGTGCCAGAGTCTGGAGGAAGACTGGGGAGAAGGAAATGCCAAAATGCCTGAAGTCCAGTGTCAAGTACCCACAGTCAGTGATGGTCTGGGGTGCCATGTCAGCTGCTGGTGTTGGTCCACTGTGTTTTATCAAGGGCAGAGTCAATGCAGCTAGCTATCAGGAGATTTTGGAGCACTTCATCTCCATAAAGCTTTTCAGCATGAAGATTTCATTTTTCAGCACGACCTGGCACCTGCTCACTGTGCCAAAACCACTGGTCAATGGTTTACTAATCATGGTATTACTGTGCTCAATTGGCCTGTCAACTCTTCTGTGGGATATTGTGAAGAGAACGTTGAGAGACACCAGACCCAACACTGGATGAGCTTAAGGCCGCTATCGAAGCATCCTGGGCCTTCGTAACACCTCAGCAGTGCCACAGGCTGATGGCCTCCACGCCGCATTGAAGCAGTTATTTCTGCAAAAGGATTCCCAAACAAGTATTAAGTGCATAACTGAACATAATTATTTGAAGGTTGACTTCAAATTCAAGTACTGATGGTGTCTTTCCAGATGTGCAAGCTGCCCATGCTACATGCACTCATGCAACCCCATACCTTCACAGATGCAGGCTTCGGAACTGAGCACTGATAACAACTTGGGTTGTCTTAGTCTGGATGACATGGTGTCCCAGTTTTCCATAAAGAACTTCGAATTGTGATTTGTCTGACCACAGAACAGTTTTCCACACTCGATTTTAAATTACCCCTGGCAATTTAATTTAAATACCTGCGCCTCTGGGTCCTGTTTAGAAATGGCTGCTTCTTTGTACTGTAGAGTTTCAGCTGGCAATGGCAGATGGCATGGTGGATTGTATTCACCGACGATGGTTTCTGGAAGTATTGCTGAGCCCATTCTGTGGTTTCTCTTACAGTAGCTTCACTGTTCGTGGTGCAGTGCCGTTTAAGGGCCCAAAGATCATGGGCATCCAGTATTATTTTTCGGCGTGACCCTTCGGCACAGAGATTGTTCGAGGTTCTCTGAATCTTTGCATGATGTTATGCACTGTGGATGAGGATAACTTCAAACTTTTTTCAATTTTTCACTGGGAAACACCTTTCTGATATTGCGTCACTATCTTTCTGTGCAACATTGGGGGGAATTGGTGATCCTGCTGATCTTTGCTTCTGAGAGACAGTGCCACTCTGAGAAGCTCTTTTTGTACTCAGTCATGTTGCCAATGGATCTCATTAGTGGTAATTGCTTTTCCAACTGTTCGTTATAAGTACAATTGACTTTTCCAGCCTCTTATTGCTACCTGTCTCAACAAATCTCAAAGTTGGGACAGGTAGTGCTAAGAACCTGGAAAATTCATGTCCTAGATGACCTGTCATCTATGTTTTATTTGGAATAAAATATTTAAATTTGGCACTTCCACATCATAGCATTCAGTTTTTATTCACAATTTGCATATAGTGTCCCAACTTTTTGGAATCTGGTTTGTACGTCAACCTTCTTTATTGGACTACTTTGAAAATAGAAGTATCATTTATTGCTTCCGATAATGATGAGCAACAGTGTGTTCTACCTAATAACAACCATCACAGATTGTTTAATACCTTAACTGACCAATCAGAATCTACAATTGAAATAATAAAGGGAGCTGATGTCTGCGGCAATACAAAATAAATACAGTGGTACCTCGACTTACGAGCTTGCCCTCGGAACAGATTAATTTTGTAAGTACAAAACGTTGATGAAATTAAAATTCCCATAGGAAATGATAGAAGACCCCTCCCAAACTCATAACCTGACACAATCATGTATTTTTGACAATATATTTAAGATACTCTGTACATGTCCAAACCATCTCAATCTAGCCTCTCTGACTTTGTCTCCAAAACATCTTACGTGGGCTGTCCCTCTGATGTACTCATTTCTGATCCTATCCATCCTCGTTACTCCCAGAGAGAACGTCAACATTTTCATCTCCGCTACTTCCAGCTCTGCCTCCTGCCTTTTCCTCAGCGCCACTGTTTCTAAGCCATACAACATCGCTGGCCTCACCACCGTCTTGTACACTTTTCCCTTCATTCTTGCTGACACTCTCCTATCGCACATCACACTGGACACTTTTCTCCAACCATTCCAGCCTGCCTGCACACGCTTCTTCACCTCTTTTCCACACTCTCCATTGCTCTGGATTGTTGAGCCTAAGTACTTAAAATCCTCCACCTTTGTTATCTCTGCTCCCTGTAACATCACCGTTCCTCCTAGGTCCTTCTCATTCACACACATGTATTCTGATTTTCTGAGGCGAACCTTCATTCCTCTCCTTTCCAGAGCATACCTCTCTCGATTTTCCTGCACTTGTTCGCTGCTCTCACTACAGATCACAATGTCATCTGCAAACATCATAGTCCATGGAGATTCTTGTCTCACCTCGTCTGTCAGCCTGTCCATCACCATAGCAAACAGGAAGGGGCTCAGAGCTGACCCTTGACGCAGTCCCACCTCCACCTTGAATTCGTCGGTCACACCGACAGCACACCTCACCACTGTCTTACATCTCTCATACATGTCCTGCACCACTCTAACATACTTCTCTGCCACTCCAGACTTCCTCATGCAATACCACAGTTCTTCTCTTGGCACCCTGTCATATGCTTTTTCCAGATCTACAAAGGCACAATGTAGTTCCCTCTGAACTTCTCTGTACTTCTCTATTAACATCCTCAAAGCAAACATTGCATCTGTGGTGCTCTTTCTTGGCATGAAACCAAACTGTTGTTCACAAATGCTGACCTCTGCCCTGAGTCAAGCTTCCACTATTCTTTCCCATAACTTCATCGTATGGCTCATCAACTTTATCCCTCTGTAGTTGCCGCAACTCTGCACGTCTCCCTTGTTCTTAAAAATGGGCACCAGCACACTTCTCCGCCACTCCTCCGGCATCTGCCCACTCTCTAGTACCTTGTTGAATGTTCTTGTCAGAAAATCTACTGCTACCTCTCCTAGACACTTCCATACCTCCACAGGTATATCATCAGGACCAACTGCCTTTCCATTCTTCATCCTCTTCAATGCCCTTCTCACTTCACCCTTACTGATCCTACCCTACATCCTGCTCCTCACTGGTCACCTCTTCTACTCTTTTTTTTTTTTCTCTCTCTCTCATTTTCCTCATTCATCAGCTCTTCAAAGTACTCTTTCCATCTTCCCAGCACACTTCTGTCATCAGTCAATACATTTCCCTGCTACTTTTGCCTTACGCTGTGTCTCCCTGTACTCCTGTTTACTCTCTTCGGTCCTCTCAATGTCCCACTTCTTCTTGGCTAACCTCTTCTTTTGTACACACTCCTGCACTTCCTCATTCCACCACCAAGTCTCCTTATCTACTTTCCTTCCAGAGGACACACCAAGTACTCTCCTACCTGTGTCCCTGATCACATTTGCTGTGGTTGTCCAGTCATTTGGAAGCACTTCCTGGCCACTCAAAGCCTGTTTCAACTCCTCCTTGAAGACAACCCGACACTCTTCCTTTTTCAACTTCCACCACTTTGTCTTCTGCTCTACCTTTGCCTTCTTCACCTTCCTCACCATCAGCATCATCCTGCACACCACCATCCTATGCTGTTTGGCAACACTCTCACCCACTACTACTTTGCAGTCACTGACTTCCTTCAAATTACATCGCCTACACAAGATGTAGTCTACCTGTGTGCTCCTACCTCCGCTTTTATAAGTCACCCTATGCTCCTGTTTCTTCTGGAAGAAAGTATTCACCACAGCCATTTCCATCCTTTTTGCAAAATCGATCAACATCTGTCCTTCTGCGTTCCTGTCCTGGATACCAAACCTGCCCATCACTTCCTCGTCCCCTTTGTTGCCTGCACCAACATGTCCATTGAAGTGTGCACCAATGACCACTCTTTCACCTCTGGCGGTACTCTGCATCACTTCATCTAACTCACTCCAGAATCTCTCCTTCTCTTCTAGCTCACATCCTACCTGTGGGGCATAAGCACTAACAACATTGAGCATTACACCTTCAATTTCTAACTTGAGACTCATCACTCTGTCTGACACTCTTTTCACTTTTAGAACATTCCTGACAAACTCCTCCTTCAAGATGACTCCTACTCCATTTCTCTTCCCGTCCACACCGTGATAAAATAGCTTAAACCCTGCTCCTAAGCTTTTAGCTTTGCTACCTTTCCACCTGGTCTCCTGAACACACAGTATGTCCACCTTCCTCCTCTGCATCATGTCAGCCAGCTCTCTACCTATTCTTTGCATAGTTCCAACATTCAAAGTCCCCTCTCTCAGTCCTAGACTCATACCTTTCCTCTTCTCTCTCTGCCTACGGACACGCCTCCCACCTCTCCTTCTTCGACATCTTCGACCAACAGTAGTCCAATTTCCATCAGCAGCCTGTTGATTGACAGCACTGATGGCGGCCGTTGTTAACCCGGGCCTCGACCGATCCGGTATGGGGGTAATACTTCTGATTTGCATCATAAATGTTTGGCATTGGTTTTACGTCGGATGCCCTTCCTGACACAACCCTCTGCATTTCTCCGGGCTTGAGACCGGCATGAGGGGGAGAGACACTGGTTAGTGCCCCCCCCCCCCCACCTCATGGCTGCATTACGATAAATGTCACAAACATTTCACAATAATAGCACATGTACAGTAGCATTAATAATGGTGTAATTACCAAGAAATTATAAAATAAGAATAAACAAGTCAATTAACAATACAGTAAGTGCCTCTGAACTTAATAGCACTTAACATTAAGTTACATGCTTTTTTTTTTTTTTTTTTTTTTTTTTTAATATAAAAACACTTTTTTATTTATTTTTTTGTATTTTTTTTTACTGTTTTTCACTTCACTAATTTTGATCCCTTGTTTTCTGCTGCTTGGCCACACTCCCATCACCATTGATCTTTTTCGACGTGATCCACAACAGGCGAAGCCTCTCCATCTCATCATCGAGTCTTGATCTGTTCTTGGATAAAATACTAATCCCCTTTGCTGGTTTAACACTCAACGTGGCCTTCTGTTTGAGAATTTTACAGATGGTCGATGCATTCTTCCCATACGTCTTACACAGATCAGCCACGCAGACTCCTTTTTCATATTTACCTATGATTTCAAGCTTCGTTTCAAGAGAAATTGATTTTCTCCTCGAGAATACATCAGCCACCTTTTTACAATCCAGCTTAGAAACCCTGGGACATGCACAATAAAAAAAAAAGACTTGGTCACAAAATCCGAACCACAGAAAAGAAAAACTTGTGTTCGCATGCACGGTACTAATACCAGCGCAGTAAGGAGCATGGAGGAATACACATGGAAAAACATGAGGCTAATTGGCGTGTATGACTCTGAGGAACATGCTTTTTTTTAAACATACTGGTGAACCAGTCTCAAGTCTGATTGTACGTGCTCTGTACTAGGTGGCAGTGGCGCTCTCACTTTGTTCCCTATGGTGTAGGGCAGGGGTCGGCAACACGCGGCTCCGGAGCCGCATGCGGCTCTTTCACCTTTCTGGTGCGGCTCCATGGCTTTTCAAAATAATGTTGTACTTTACGATGGCCGACGGGTGCACCACAAGGTGCTTATTTACTCACACGGCAAAGGGCTGGTGTGGGTGCAGGTTTTCACTTCAACCAAACCATAGCCACACCTTCCACCTGTTTACACCAATCACTGATCATCAAAAGAAAAGAAAACAAATCTAGATTGGACATTACTGGTTCAATTCTGAAGTGGAGCCATCTTGGTGAGATCACATTACTGTTTAAGACTTAAAGCAAGGTGATCTCACCAAGATGGCTCCACTTCAGAATTGAAACAGTAATATCCAATCTAGATTTTTTTAACCTGAGTGATCTGAAAATTAACAGTCACGCGTGTAGGCGGATATTTATTTGGTGTGGGCAGGGTGATTTTGTGTGTGTATCCACAAGAACACACACAAAATAACCCCGCCCACACCAAAGAAATATAAAAGAGCACTAAAAGAGCTCTTTGCAAACAGCAGCACGGCGAGAGAGAGATTTTTTCTGCTGCCGGGGTTTGTAATCCAGGAACAGAAATCACAGCTGAAGTAAGAGACGTTGGATGAGATTTGTTTATACACGGCAATCTCCGAGTTAAATAACTGTCCTCACAGTGACAAAATAAAAGACTGGGTGTGGTTCAGTCTCCACTCTGTCAGTGCAGCATTAAGCATTAATATTATTTAAAAGAATGTTGAGCAGGCTCCTTCTTAAAATAAATCTTCATATACTTTTCTGTATTGTTGTCATTTTTGTAAATTAAAACTTTGACAAAACAACATTAATATAACGAATAAAGAAAAGAAGATCCCACGAAGGTAGTGATGGTGAGGCAGATACCCAACCCATTAACACATCTGGCTGTTCCCTGTCCCATGCTTCATGGGATAGATATTTTTTTTTCTTTATAAAAATACAAGAAGGACTCGAACACATTCATTCATTTTCTGAACCGCTTAATCCCAATTAGGGTCGTGGGGAGGCTGGAGATTTTTTTTTTAATCTAAATGTTTTTGTTGCAAGCAGAATTGTAATTGTAAATCAATGCAACACATTGTTGTTTTATATTAACATGAAGGAAAAAGGGGAAAAAAACATTATATGCAGTTTTATTTGATTTTAAATGTCAAAAAAGGATTTGTGGCTCTCAGTGTTTTCTTTAATGTGGAAAACGGGTCCAAATGGCTCTTTGAATGGCAAAGGTTGCCGACCCCTGGTGTAGGGGAAAAGCACCAAGCAAACGATATGAAGTGCAGTAAACATTATAGTTGTGTGTGGGCACCGGAGGTGGGGGAGGCGTAAAATGTTTGTGTGCCCCCCCCCCCCCTCCCATGGGGGGCATCACAGAAAATAATTGAAGCATTGTACAAGGCACTCTCGGAGCATGGAGTAATAAACGTGGAAGAATACAAGGCTAATTGGCCCAGAAAAGCCATTTTCCCAGTAGAGGTCATAAGTCAGAAATTTGCTCGTTGGATTGGGCAGATTTTTGGTGGGATCAAAAAATCAAAACTCGTGTCATTGGAAAATTCATTATAAGGGACACTCGTAAGTCAAAGTATCACTGTAATCAAAAATGGTGTGGGGTGGTCATGCAGACATCATGTCCTCACCACAGCTACGTTGTTGTTTTTTTTTTTTTTTGGGAACAATCTATCTTCAGCTGCAAATTTTTCCTTTATTATATACGTACCATGGGATCTTTAATTTTAAAATGTCACATAATGTGTTAATATTTATCTGTGATGAGCAGCTGCACTTCTGTTTGAGTTGCTGTTACTCAGAAGGAATCATTGAATCAAGTGAATCAGAATGGATATTTTGAGGGTGTTGGTTGAAATGAAGGGAGGCAGTGGTGATCTAGTGGTAAAGGGCGCTGGATTGCTGATCCTAAGGTTCGGGGTTTTGTGTCCCATTCTCCACAAGGTTGTTACTGCCCCCCCTCCCCCCCAGAGCAGCTAACTGGGTTATCAAAGGCCGGTCATGTTTCTCTGTCTATGGTGTGAGGCATTTAAAAAAAAAAAAAAAAAACATTGCTGACTTTCGACAAGAGTAGGCTGCAAAGCTGTCCGTGTGTTTCTGCCCTGCGATGGCCTGGCGAGCTGATCAGGGTGTACTCTGCCCTTGCCCAAAGTTGGCTGGGATGGGTGCCAGCCTACCCGCGACTCTAATTAGGATTAAGCGGTTACAGAAAATGAAGATAAAGTAAGTCCAGCGTTTGCTTTAATGATGATTGGTCACAGGAGGTGTAATATGGTCAGTGAGACATGTGATTCAGTGAGAGTTAAGGTGTTGTGGTATGGATGGTTTATCCGTACACGTCACGTACCTCGGCAACTTTTTCAGCCTTACAGCAGGGCGTAACTGAAAAGCATTCTAAGAAATTCACACAGGACACACCAGGGCAATATGAAATGCAGAGAAAACAAACATTTGATTGTGGTAAATAAATATGCTTTTATTTGTGTGTGTATGTGGCAGGACATAGTTGATAACAAGTTGGACACGAAAGATTGGCCACACCAGTCCGAATGTCCTGCGGCATGGAACGGATCCCGGGCAGTGAGGTAAATTGCAGACCTGTCTTTTTTAATCCATACTACAGTGGGTCATTGTTTTTATATATACAGTCGGCCCTCTTTCGAAATCCCCAGAATACGAAAAATCCAGCATATGAAAAACATTTATGTAATTTTTTTTCCTGTGTATACGAAACAATTTCTTACGAAAACCGCCAAACGCGCCATTCAAACAATGCGCGACTTGCTCTCTCATTGGCTGTCTTCCAACATCTCGCCCCGCTGGCCCCTCATTGGCCTCCCTCCCATTGGCCAGG
>CM045731.1:55789124-55829124 GCA_024760905.1 Plotosus lineatus
TAAAATGTTAGGCCAGACGTATTGCTCAAGCTAGTGTGTTCGTTTAGAGCTGTCAGTACAAACAATTGGATTGTTGTTGACACTGAATATAATGGCTGACTGTCACACTGACTTTCAAATTACATATCTTGCTTTTAAGTGTCTGTGAGTAGCGTTTGGTGCAAGTATAAACGAATGTGTTTAACATGTCGTCCTCAGTGTAAGGCAGAAACATAAGCCAAGCTCTCCGGACGATCATAGAGGATCCCGCCTCATCATATTCATCCTGGGTGGAGTCAGCTACTCCGAGATGCGTTGTGCCTATGAGGTCACCAAAGCCACAAAGTCATGTGAGGTCATCATCGGTGAGTACTGACCAATTCCATAAGAATTATTATTTCATTTAAATTTTTGAAATCCTCGGCTCTATGTGGTGTTTGTATGTTCTTCCCATGTGTGCACAAGTTTCCTCGGGGTACTCTTGTTTCTTTGCACAGTCCAAAGATATGCACATTAGGCTAATTAGCTGTTCCGAATTGCCCCTAGGTGTGAGTGTGAATGGTTGTGTATGTGTTGGCTCAGTAATGAACTGACAAACTGTCTAGGGTGTACCCTACCTTTTCCCCCAGCATTGGTTGAGAGAGGCTCCAGCAGCTCCTTCGTTGGATAAAGCGGTTTTGTCAATGAATGAATGAAGTTGCTGGTGTGGAAGAGAATAAACCCCATTGTATCATGCCGTTACAGAAAATAATAAACACAGTGGGAACAGCAACATCATTGACATCATGCCACTCTTATTAACTAGTTTTTCTTTTATTCCTTATTTTAAGAACATTTTTAAAGCTGGAAAGTTTTATTCAGGTTCATGTATTTGGAGGAATTCCCCCCCCTCCATTCTTGTTTTTTTCCCCACTGCAGGTTCCACTCACGTCCTGACCCCCACCAGGCTCTTGGAGGACATCCGCGACCTGAGCAAAAAACCCATGGAGACTCTAACAATAGTGGATGAAAAAGCGAGCTGCTGAGTGTCAAGACATTCTTCTTTGCATCCTCCTTCTCCACTTCTTGCCCTAACCACTCCACCCGTACCCTCACAGCCACCCCCATTTGCACACCTCTCTTCCTCTCCAGCAATCAGGATTGAAGGGAACTCAGACATGATCAGTTTTCAGGGCACCTGAGACAGGTCCTCACAAACCCGCATGTTACCTGCCTCAGGTGCATGAGAGGAAAGGGATCCATGTGTACCAGACATCTTCACACAGCCTGAAGAGGATTCCTGATACGAGTAGTTAAAGAAAGCGGTCCGGTGGGGGGGCAAACGGTGTTTAGGTTGTGTGAAGATGTCCATCAAAGGGATGTTTTGGTGACTAAGTGCACCTGTGTGTAACGTTGTAGTCCTGGTAAGAGTCACGCAGACGTCTGTCTTAACCAAAATGCCCCTATAGGTCAACAGTGCTCTGTTAAATAGCCAGAAGAGATTGGAATGTACTCTAGGAAATTTCCATTATATTTTAAAATTTAAAGAGGAGCTATATTAGCATTACATTATATATGTTGTGATTGGTCAGATGGTGTTGATTTTATAATTGTAATAATTCTATTACAACAATTGTAATGCAGTACATTCTTGTTTCTATAGTAACGGGTAACATTGCTGGAATGAGTCTCCTGTGTTGGTGTTTTGTAACAGCAGTTTGATTCGTTGGGTTTCCATGTAACATAAGCTGCTAATCATTTTTTTTTTTTTACTTATTGGTTATAACTGCAACGACATAACAGGAGCTAGTGTTTTCTTTTTTTGGGGGGGGGGGTGGTGCAGATAATGATCTCATAAAAAAGCACACTGCTGTGGTGCAAGAAAAAAACGAATCACAACATGCTGAAAATTATTTACATTTTAATACAGATCAGGACTTGGACACCAATTGTGGCTTCTTCCAGAACAATCTACAATTAAAAGTTAATGTGTGTACAAAAGTGCTGAGTAAGAGAGAATTCTATATTTGCTTTGTATGAAACAAACACTCAAAATGCAAACCCCCATAAAGCCCAGCAATTCCCCACATATGAATCATAAATTCGATGTGGCGACCCCTGAAAAAGGGAAAAAGTCGAAAGGAAAATATTATGGAATGATAATCAGTTTCCTATCTCAATGTTAAAGAATCCTTTAAAGATCCACAATTTGATGATCCAGATCATCTCAGTCTTCCTTGTCTAAAGCCCTGCCCATTAATAGAAATTTCATGTAAATAGGTGCTTAACTTTTTCATTTAAAAAATGAAGTACACATCACCCTTTGCTGGACCTTCTATAATAATAATATACTTTTAGGTGGGGATATACTCTCTCATATTGTTAAAGAATCACTGAAAAAAATTCCTGGATCCTGAATTTGATCTGGATCCTCTTGAGAAATTGAATGGAGTCTTCATTGTCCAAAGCCCGTAATTGACCGTAAAAACCCAACTTTTTATGTAATCCTGCTCGGAAACACAGGGATCCCTCATTTTCTACGGTTAATGGGGACCGAGACCCCACCCCCCGTGACTGCTGATTTCTGCGAAGTGGGATCGACCTCCCCCTGACTGATGTATCTGTATATAATATCAATAAATACACATTCAACGCTATAAATGCTTAGAACAAACATTAAAAAAAATGCATAAGATATAAATACTACACACACGCACATAGATGCGCACCTCACATAAAAATGCAGGTAGTTTTGATGAGGGGTTTTGGTTTTTTGGGTTTTTTTTTTTTCCCATAATTGGCCTTGTTTTGTGGCATTTTCCTTTTTTTCAATGAATATTCTTGAAAAACCAGCAAAGCACTAAGTAGTGAGGGATCACTGTACATACATCCGGTGGGTGAAGGTTTTGGGAGAAGTTCGTAAATGGAGTCGCGATCTGGCACACATTTGAATTTTCAATGAATCAGCTCTTCTAAGATTCATTTGTGTCTTGATGAAGCTGATCATTCCTGCAAGTATTCAGTCGGCAAATCATGTTAACGACAGCACTGTCTTCGCTCGTCAACCTCCTTGTGTATTTATACATTACATTGAAGTGCATTTCAGATTCATACTGTTGCATTTTTCTCTTCTGTCTTGTAATTTCTGCACTTTGTGCTTTGTGACTACTTAACTAGGGGCACTTTGCTGTTGCATCTTGATTCTGTGTGACTGTAGTCTAGTTTTAATACTTTATCAATTCGCTCGAACACAAATGGTTCCAAAGGTATTTTTCCCGACCCGCACATGATCTGAGTTCATGTTTGAGTGAATAGTTGTGTAATACGTGTTAAAATTGTATCCCATAACCAGCTCTGGACCTTCATTTCTGTGCCTTGATTGAATTGCCTAACATGTGCACATACTATACATATGTTCGAATGTCTGCTGTGAATAACTGTTTGTGTTTGGGTTGGTTAGCTCGGTGATGTACAGTCAATGAAAAATGTATAGAAATTTAACATCTCTTCCTGTTGAACAACTGACAAGTATATGAATGATGTGGTTCAATTGTCACAGGTGTAGTGCTATATACGTGCGTGTGAGAGTGAGAGAATGGTGATGATTTTCTTTGTTTTTTTTTTTTAAATAAGTTACTTATGCAGTATTCTGTACTTGCAACTTGTACACAGGAATGTTACGTCACAAACTAAATCTAATAAATAGATTTTTATAATGTTGGTGGAAAATATGTGGGGGTTTTTTAGCTGCTACATTATAAGCTAACATGAATATCAAGAAGTGAGAAATTGTGTCTCAAGCTGTGAAAGCACTCCGAATCTCTTGCTGAACATTTAAATAATAGGTTCATGCACTAATTTTAACTTGTATTATGACAGGGTGCCGAGAGAAGAACTGTGGTATTGTATGAGGAAGTCTGGAGTGACAGAGAAGTATGTTAGAGTGGTGCAGGACATGTATGAGAGATGTAAGACAGTGGTGAGGTGTGCTGTCGGTGTGACAGAAGCGTTCAAGGTGGAGGTGGGACTGCATCAAGGGTCAGCTCTCAGCCCCTTCTTGTTTGCTATGGTGATGGACAGGCTAACAGACGAGGTTAGACAAGAATCTCCATGGACTATGATGTTTGCAGATGACATGGTGATCTGTAGTGAGAGCAGAGACCGAGTGAAGGAAAATCTAGAGAGGTGGAGGTATGCCCTGGAAAGGAGGGGATTGAAGGTTAGTCTTAGTAAGACAGAATACATGTGTGTGAACGACAAGGACTCAAGAGGAACTTTGAGGTTACAGGGGGCAGAGATAAAGAAGGTGGAGGATTTTAAGTACTTAGGCTCAACAATCCAGAGCAATGGAGAGTATGGAAAAGAGGTGAAGAAGCGTGTGCAGGCAGGTTGGAATGGATGGAAAAAAAGTGTCTGGTGTGACGTGTGATAGGAGAGTATCGGCAAGAATGAAGGGAAAAGTGTACAAGACGGTGATGAGGCCAGCAATGTTGTATGGTTTAGAGACAGTGGCCCTGGGGAAAAGACAGGAGTCAGAGTTGGAGGTAGCAGAGATGAAAATGTTGAGGTTCTCTTTGGGAGTAACAAGGATGGATAGGATTAGGAATGAGCACATCAGAGGGACAGCACATGTAAGATGTTTTGGAGACAAAGTCAGAGAGGCTAGATTGAGATGGTTTGGACATGTACAGAGGAGGGATAGTGAGTATATTGGTAATAGGATGCTGAGGCAGGAACTACCAGGCAGAAGGCCTAGGCGAAGACCAAAGAGTCGATTCATGGATGTGGTGAAGGAGGACATGAAGGTCGTTGGTGTAAGAGAAGAAGATGCAAAGGATAGGGTGAGATGGAGGCAGATGATTTGCTGTGGCGACCCCTGAAGGGAAAAGCCGAAAGGAAGAGATAGCTATATATATATATATATATATACATACATACTAGTCCTTCTCAAAAAATTAGCATATTGTGATGTTCATTATTTTCTGTAATGTACTGATAAAAATTAAACTTTCATGTATTTTAGATTCATTGCACACATACTGAAATATTTCAGGTCTTTATTGTTTTAATACTGATGATTTTGGCATACAGCTCATGAAAACCCAAAATTCCTATCTCAAAAAATTAACATATCATGAAAAGGTACTCTAAACGAGCTATTAACATAATTATCTGAATCAACCAATTAACTCTAAACACCTGCAAAAGATTCCTGAGGCTTTTAAAAACTCCCAGCCTGGTTCATTACTCAAAACCGCAATCATGGGTAAGACTGCCGACCTGACTGTTGTCCAGAAGGCCATCATTGACACCCTCAAGCAAGAGGGTAAGACACAGAAAGAAATCTCTGAGCGAATAGACTGTTCCCAAAGTGCTGTATCAAGGCACCTGACGTCTGTGGGAAGGAAAAAGTGTGTCAGAAAACGCTGCACAACCAGAAGAGGTGACTGGACCCTGAGGAAGATTGTGGAGAAGGGCCGATTCCAGACCTTGGGGGACCTGTGGAAGCAGTGGACTGGGCTACAGGTGCCGCATTCCCCAGGTCAAGCCACTTTTGAACCAGAAACAGCGGCAGAAGCGCCTGACCTGGGCTACAGAGATGCAGCACTGAACTGTTGCTCAGTGGTCCAAAGTACTTTTTTCGGATGAAAGCAAATTTTGCATGTCATTCGGAAATCAAGGTGCCAGAGTCTGGAGGAAGACTGGGGAGAAGGAAATGCCAAAATGCCTGAAGTCCAGTGTCAAGTACCCACAGTCAGTGATGGTCTGGGGTGTCATGTCAGCTGCTGGTGTTGGTACACTGTGTTTTATCAAGGGCAGGGTCAATGCAGCTAGCATTATACCATATATATATCCATATCTCGGTGGTCATTCCCTGGTCTATACCCTCCTAATATTCAATTATATTGAATATTTATATGCGGGGCAGTGGTGGTCTAGTGGTATAGGGCGCTGGATCGCTGATCCAAAGGTTGGGGGTTCGAGTCCCACTCTCCACAAGGTTGTCACTGTCCCCCCCAGTGCAGCTAACTGGGTTATCAAAGGCGGGCCATGTCTGTCACTGTCTATGGTGTGAGGCATGTAAAAGAACCATTGCTGACTTTCGTAAAGAGTAGGCTGCAAAGTCGTCAGCGTGTTTCTGTCCCTTGCTAAAAAGGGTTGTGACAGGAAGGGCATCCGACGTAAAAAAACCTCTGCCAAAATCAAAACGTGCGAATCAAATGGTTCGCTGTGGCGACTCCCGAGTAAAAGGGAAAAAGCCGAAAGGAAGACAGACATTGAATATTTATATGCCTGGATGTCATTAGATTGTGTGCACATGACCTGTGCCACCATCTTTGACAGCCTTTTAACTCGGCTAATTTATGATTTAAAAAAACATAAAGCTAGCTTTTTCAATGTTAACTTCAGTTGGCCCCACTATTTATATTCATCCTCTTTCTCAGCTTGAGGGTTAAAATGGGTTTCTGCTCCTTTTAAACTACTTAAGTTTGTTTTGCACTGAGGTTGTCTCCGCTGGTGTACCAGATTGGTCTCTGGTTCAAATGCCTTGGTGTCTAATTACTGTCAGGAAGAGTTTGCTTGAATGTTGGCTGTATTTGCACAAATGACCTCTGCACAGAAATTGATAATTCTGCCTGAAAAGTATAGTGCTACTGTTGAAGACTTGTCAGATTGCCTTTGGGGGCGAGCAGTGGTCTCGTAGTTAAACAAGTGGGTATGGGACCAGAGGGTCACTGGTTCAATAAACCTGCAGGGAAAATGTATGGTGGTGGGAGAACCACCTCTTTCCTCCCCCTCCTCCTCAAAAATAGAATCTTGCAGTCAAGAGGTGTTGGCTGTGTGAGGGCTGAGTGACCTTGAGCAACAAACCTTACCCCCCCTCCTCCAATAGCTCTCCTGGTGCTGGTCGCCCACAGTGCTAAGTATGTGTGTACTCACTGTTTGTTTGTATTCATATTTTCGATGGGAGAAATGAAGAGCTGGATTTCCCTTTCAGGATTGATATATGGCTTCTTTGTTTATCTTCCAATATGGCGGATATTAGGGGCAGTGGTGGTCTCGTGGTATAGGGAGCTGGATCGCTGATCCTAAGGTTGGGGGTTCAAGTCCCACTCTCCACAAGGTTGTCACTGTCCCCCCTAGTGCAGCTAACTGGGTTATCAATGGCCTGCCATGTCTCTGAGTGTCTATGGTGAGAGGCATGTAAAAGAACCATTGCTGACTTTTATCAAGAGTAGGCTGCAAAGCCACCAGTGTGTTTCTGCCCCTTGCTAAAGGGTTGTGTCAGGGCATCCGATGTAAAAACCTATGCCGAATCAGATGATTCGCTGTGGTGACCCCTGAAAAAAAAAAAAGGGGGAAAAAGCTGAAAGGAAATCTCATGGTGGATATTCACTTCTGTGACATCAGGAGAATACTGTGTTCATCTGTTCATTTTCTGTAACTGCTTAATCCTAATTAGGGTCACGGGGAGGCTGGTGCCCATCCCAGCCAACTCCGGGTGAGGGCAGAGTACACCCTGGACAGCTCACCAGGCCATCACAGGGTGGAAACATGCTGAGAGCTTTGCAGCCTACACTTGTCAAAAGTGAGCAATTGTTCTTTTACATGAATCTCACACCATAGAGTACACAGTAAGAGAGACATGGCTGGACATTGATAACCCAGTTAGCTGCACGGGGGGCTGGGACTCGAACCCCTAACCTTAGGATCGGTGATCCTGCACCTTTAGCATCAGGCCAGCACTGCCCCATTACTTAATTGACAATGTACTTTCTACCAACTACCAAAATTATATAACAACAACAACAATAAAAAACTTCGTATATTTTGGGTAAAAATGTCGTCCAAAATTTGAAGACCGAAAATAAAAGTCATGAGCATAATTAACTATCAAAATAATTACTTAGATTATTACGAAAGCTACCAAAAGCACAGGATGAACAAACGTAATAAAATTAGAATAAAAAAATCGAATCACCGCCAGTTTCGAAAAATGAAATGAAATGTGACGTCATTTCTAAGTGACGGAAGTAAGTTGTGTTCTCTTCATGTTGATGAATCACTTTGGAAGCAAACAGAATTCCAGGGTAAAAATAAAGTTAAACTGGCTATTACCTTGTGTTCTGAATTGTAGGCTGTCAGTAAATAGATCGAAGGAGAGCTGTTTTCAGCTCCACTGTGAGTCAATTTCATCTTTATTTCTCTCTGTTTTCATCGTTTCCTGATTTCTCAGCTGCTGCTAAACTGAAGCGGTAGTGACAGTTTGCTGAGTAACTGTAATACGTTTTTGCCTGATTGCTAAATATTTTTTTTGCACATGTTTTATTGACAACAATTTAATATTTAAAAGGGAGGAAAAAATAACGGCTTTAAGGGATTCTCATTGTACAACGTGGAGACTGTGCTGGGTGGATTCGCGCATGCGTACTGAGATGTTCTGGGCATGATGGGTGATTTATGTTGCTTTACCTCTTTTTTTTTTTTCTATTCTTTTTCAGTGAAATTCGCGTGAAGCCATGGTGAGTGATCTGAATAAAAATGTTCTATTTAATTTTTTCCAGGCTGCCTTTGTCTCTGTTTTGTCCTTTCCCCCTTTTTTCTGTCTGACTCTCACACTGGTTTTTTTGGATTCACTTTCCTGAGGTTCTTCTGTCTCTCTCCCTAATGTGGTGATGTTTCTTTCACACTGTTTCTGTATTGTAGCTCGTCTCTCTCTCTCTCTCTCTTCCATCCATTCTCATATTTACTGTTATTCCTTTCATCATATCAGCACGGTCGGCTGAAGGTCAAGTCCACTGCTCAGCAGGAAGAGGAGAAGAGGAAAGAGCGAGAGAAGAAGCTGAAAGTGTATCTGACAGTTCGAGATGCTATCTTCAAGAAAGTCAGTCATGATGAAACCTGAAACCAAATTCCTATCAGTATAAACATATAAGTCATAACATTAATGAGAATATATAATATATATACAGGTATCCCTCGCTACTTCGCACTTCAATTCATGCGGCTTAAGTGCATCGCGGTTTAAAAAAAAAAAATCATCATCGAATAAAAAAAAAAAAAGGAATAGGGGAAAAAGTTAAGGAAAATGCCACAAGAACAAGGCCAATTATGCGAATAACAAACTAAACAAAAAACAACCCAAAATCTCCCATCAAAATTACTTAATTTGTTGGATTTGTGTGTGCACGCGCATCTGTGTGCGTGTATGTACAGGGGGTGGACAAAATAATGGAACCACTTAACATTTTGGCATCATAATCTTTGAACATAATTTAAAACTTGGCATATGTTATTATTTTTTGTATAATTTTATTTGATATGTTGATGTAAAATAAATATATATTTTTTTCCTTTTTCAGATATTGAAAACATTAATCATACCCCATAACGGCAGACCTCTCAGATTTTAAGAGGCCAAATTGTTGGTGCTCGTATGGTAGGTGCTAGTGTAACAAAAACTGCCCAAATGTTCGGTGTTTCAAGAGGTACTGCCTTTGAAAAAGAGGAAAAAACGTCCTTCGCAAAGCACAAGTACGCCATCGTCTCTAAAAGAGTTGGAGGGTATTCTAACTGAAAAATGGCTTAAATTCTTTTGGATACAATTCACAAGTTGTATGAATCAATACATTTGCCAAGTTTTGATTGTTTAAATAATGTTTGAAGATTATGATGCCAAAATGTTAGGTGTTTACATTATTTAGTCCACCCCCCTGTATGTGTGTCATCGTCTTCTCATGCAATACCATCTGTATGTGTGTGTATTTATATTTTATTGACATCTTATGGTTTTTTTCATGTTTGTTATTATAATCATTTACTGCACTGAATATGTATTTATTGATATTATATACACACATCAGTTGGGGGGGGGAATCCTACTTCGCGGATTTCAATGGTCGCGTGGGGTCCTAATTAACTGAGGAAAGGGAGCGGTGTGTGTGTGTGTATATATACACATACACTGTAGTCCTTCTCAAAAAATTAACATTGTGGAAAAAGGTCATTGTTTTCTGTAATGTACTGATTTAAAATTAAACTTTCATATATTTTAGATTCATTGTACACCAACTGAAATATTTCAGGTCTTTTATTGTTTTAATACTGATGATTTTGGCATACAGCTCATGAAAACCCAAAATTCCTATCTCAAAATATTTGCATATTTCATCCGACCAATAAAATTGTTTTTAATACAAGAAAAGTCAACCTTCAAATAATTATGTTCAGTTATGCACTCAATATTTGGTCGGGAAACCTTTTGCAGAAATGACTGCTTCAATGCGGCGAGCATGGAAGCAATCAGCCTGTGGCACTGCTGAGGTGCCAGATCATGCTGAAAAATGAAATCTTCATTTCCACAAAGCTTTTCAGCAGATGGAAGCATGAAGTGCTCCAAAATCTCCTGATAGCTAGCTGCATTGACCCTGCCCTTGATAAAACAGTGGACAAACACCAGCATCTGACATGGCACCCCAGACCATCACTGACTGTGGGTACTTGACACTGGACTTCAGGCATTTTGGCATTTCCTTCTCCCCAGTCTTCCTCCAGACTCTGGCACCTTGATTTCCGAATGACATGCAAAATTTGCTTTCATCCGAAAAAAGTACTTTGGACCACTGAGCAACAGTCCAGTGCTGCTTCTCTGTAGCCCAGATCAGGCGCTTCTGCCGCTGTTTCTGGTTCAAAAGTGGCTTGACCTTGGGAATGTGGCACTGGTAGCCCAGTCCACTGCTTCCACAGGTCCCCCAAGGTCTGGAATCGGCCCTTCTCCACAATCTTCCTCAGGGTCCAGTCACCTCTTCTGGTTGTGCATCGTTTTCTGACACACGTATTCCTTCCCACAGACGTCCCACTGAGGTGCCTTGATACAGCACTCTGGGAACAGCCTATTCACTCAGAGATTTCTTTCTGTGTCTTACCCTCTCACTTGAGGGAGTCAATGATGGCCTTCTGGACAGCAGTCAGATCGGCAGTCTTACCCATGATTGTGGTTTTGAGTAATGAACCAGGCTGGGAGTTTTTAAAAGCCTCAGGAATCTTTTGCAGGTGTTTAGAGTTAATTGGTTGATTCAGATGGTTAGGTTAATACAGTGCTTCTCAATTATTTTCTGTTACGTCCCCCCCTAGCAAGAAGAAAACAATTCGTGCCCCCCCACCACCCACTTTCCGCCGCAACTATAAATTATAACTTTTTTCTATAATATAGTTACAGGTATATCTCTTCATTATATCGTATCCTTGTTAACATAAATAAAACAAAAAGAAAGAGATATAGTTCAACTTACAAGAATAACTTTTTTAACAGTCTGTAAAAGAAAGTGCATCAATTTGCCTTAAATTTATTATTTTTAAATTTAATAATATATATAATATAAAAAAAAATAATATCCTTGTTACATTTTTGACAAACTTACCACACCATTTGCTGCTGAAAATAAAATCAATAAATAATTAATTCAAATTGACTTCAGAAACATTAACTCAGGAGCACAATATATAAACACTTTAACCTACAAAACAAGAACAAATAGAACAATTTGTGCTGATTTTTTTTTCTCAAAATGAGGAAGCCAAGATTAATGGCTACAATGAGCACGTTTTGCAGCGCACAGCTTCTCAAAGCGAGGTTTGAAGCATGACACTGCAACTCTCAGCTCCTGCTCAATGTTTAGCTGGGACCTGTACTTGGTCTTCAGTGCAGCAACAACGCACAATGGGCAATGAGGGCGCCACTGCCAACTACTGGAGTGGATGTGCAATTACACTTTCTTGTAATACGGCGGAAAAAAAGCATGTTCTCCTGGGTCACACGCGCCCCCCTCAGCATCCCAGGTCAGACAGAGCTGCATTGTGCCTTTGTGGATCTGGAGAAAGCATATGACAGGGTGCCGAGAGAAGAACTGTGGTATTGCATGAGGAAGTCTGGAGTGGCAGAGAAGTATGTTAGAGCGGTACATGACATGTTTGAGAGTTGTAAGATAGTGGTGCTGTTGGTGTGACAGAAGAGTTCAAGGTGGAGGTGGGACTGCATCAAAGGTCAGCTCTCTGTCCCTTCATGTTTGCTATGGCAATGGACAGGCTGACAGACGAGGTTAGACAAGATTCCCCATGGGCTATGATGTTTGCAGATGACATTGTGATCTGCAGTGAGAGCAGAGAACAAGTGCAGGAAAATCTAGAGAGGTGGAGGTATGCCCTGGAAAGGAGGGGAATGAAGATTAGCCTCAGTAAGACAGAACACATGTGCATGAATGACAAGGACCCAAGAGGAACGGTGAGGTTACAGGGAGCAGAGATAAGGAAGGTGCAGGATTTTAAATACTTAGGCTCAACAATCCAGAGCAATGGAGAGTGTGGAAAAGAGGTGAAGAAGTGTGTGCAGGCAGGTTGGAATGGTTGGAGAAAAGTATCCGGTGTGATGTGTGATAGGAAGGTATTGGCAAAAATGAAAGAAAAAGTGTACAAGATGGTGATGAGGCCAGCGATGTTGTATGGTTTAGAAATAGTGGCCCCGGGGAAAAAACAGGAGGGTGAGCTGGAGGTAGCAGAGATGAAAATGTTGAGGTTCTGTCTGGAAGTAACGAGGATGGATAGGATCAGAAATGAGTACATCAGAGGGATAGCCCATGTAAGATGTTTTGGAGACAAAGTCAGAGAGGCTGGATTGAGATGGTTTGGACATGTACAGAGGAGGGATAGTGAGTATATTGGTAATAGGATGCTGAGGCTGGAACTACAAGGCAGAAGGCCTAGGCGAAGACCAAAGAGACGATTCATGGATGTGGTGAAGGAGGACATGAAGGTCGTTGGTGGAAGAGACGATGCAAAGGATAGAGTGAGATGGAGGCAGATGAGTCGCTGTGGCGAGCCCTGAAGGGAAAAGCCGAAAGGAAAAGAAGACTGTTGTAAAGCACTCGTTTTAAAGTCTTTTTCAATTATTATTCCAGTACAGTACCTAAGTTGATTCTGAGTGTGATGTTTGTGCGTGAGATTTTATGTTCTGTAGCATGTTTAACAAATGATACCAAAAGGATAAACTTTATTACGCTTCATGTCCTTTTTCATTGAACTTGGAGTGACGTCTAGTAGTGACGTGTCCAAGATGGCGCTGCCTAGAGGGCAACGTCGCGGAGTTCTCGGAGTCAAATTGTTTATTTGTTCGTTTTAATTTGTTTTATTTGTTTGTTCATGTTTTGCGCTTTGCTCATCTAGGATTGGTCGACCCTACTACAGCTATGAGCAGCTTCAGCTTCGGGCAACTAAGCACGCAACAACTTATATCTTGAGGTGCTATGCTATGCTGTGCTAAAGCCCAGGCGGAGTTTTCAGATTCTCCGGCGCTTGGTTAGCATTTCCGGCCATACTGCTTTAAAATGTTCAGTCCCTGCGAAACAAGATGGACGAGCTTCATGCTCAGATTGCAGTGCAGAGGGATCTACAGGACTGTGTTTCTGTGAAACATGGCTCGAGTAGCGTGCACCTGATAAGGCGATTATACCAGCCGGTTACACGGCCTTCATCCCCTGCAATCCCAAGCTCGGAGTCGTCGTTCGGCTCCTTCCCGCCTCGGCTTCTTTGTTAGCTGGGATGTGGCTCGCTGCCTACCATAGCATGTTAGCTCTGCTAAGTTATACATGCCCTAAGATACTCCGATCTTATACAGTAGCTGTAGTAGAGTCGACAGGTCGTAGACGAGCATAGTGCAAAGCATGAACAAACAAAACAACAAATTAAACAAATTAAAACGAACCATAGCATGCTAGATCTGCTAATAGCATGCTAGGTCTGCTAATAGCATGCTAGGTCTGCTAATAGCATGCTAGGTCTGCTAATAGCATGCTAGGTCTGCTAATAGCATGCTAGGTCTGCTGATAGCATGCTAGGTCTGCTGATAGCATGCTAGGTCTGCTGATAGCATGCTAGGTCTGCTGATAGCATGCTAGGTCTGCTGATAGCATGCTAGGTCTGCTAATAGCATGCTAGGTCTGCTAATAGCATGCTAGGTCTGCTAATAGCATGCTAGGTCTGCTAATAGCATGCTAGGTCTGCTAATAGCATGCTAGGTCCGCTAATAGCATGCTAGGTCCGCTAAGAGCATGCTAGCTCTGCTTAGTTATACATGCCCGAAGATACTCCGATGTTATAGCTGTAGTACAGTCGACCGGTCGTAGACGAGCATAGTGCAAAACATGAACCAACAAATAAAACATTTAAAACGAACAAAGAAACAATTTGACTCTGAGAACTCCGCAACGTTGCCCTATGGGCAGCGCCATCTTAGAGACGTCACTCCAACTTCAATGTAAAAGGACATGAAGAGTACTGTCATAAAGTTTATCCTTTTGGTATCGTTTGTTAAACACGCTACAGAACATAAAATCTCACGCATAAACATGAACTTAGGTACTGTACTGGAATAATAATTGAAAAAGATTTTAATACAACAGTTCAGAGAAAACCGTCGTTTCTCAAGAGAAAGTCTTATTTCTTCAGAAGAGACATCCAGCGTTTTCTATCGCTTAGCCAGAGAAGACGCATGGCGTTTGAGTGGTATCATAGAGCTTAACTGGTAATTCAAACACACACAAAAAAGCTCATTGACAACTTGTGCGCGAATGAGGAAAAAGGGGCAGGACATCAGCTCAACCAATCAGCAGAAAGGAGGACAGCCATTGGCTGAATTTGAATCACGTGGCGGTTGCTGGGAAGACCGCGTGTACTCAAACCGCGAGTGCAAAACCGCGAATAGTCAAGGGCCTACTGTGTGTGTGTGTGTGTGTGTGTGTGTATGTATATATATATATATATATATATATATATACACACACTAGTCCTTCTCAAAAAATTAGCATATTGTGATAAAGTTCATTATGTTCTGTAATGTACTGATAAAAACTAAACTTTCATATATTTTAGATTCATTACATCCCAACTGAAATATTTCAGGTCTTTTATTGTTTTAATACTGATGATTTTGGCATACAGCTCATGAAAACCCAAAATTCCTATCTCAAATAATTAGCATATCATGAATTTAATACAAAAACCTTCAAATAATTATGTTCAGTTATGCACTCAATACTTGGTCAGGAATCCTTTTGCATAAATGACTGCTTCAATGCGGCGTGGCATGGAAGCAATCAGCCTGTGGCACTGCTGAGGTGTTACGGAGGCCCAGGATGCTTCGATAGCGGCCTTAAGCTCATCCACAGTGTTGGGTCTGGTGTCTCTCAACTTTGTCTTCACAATATCCCACAGATTGTCTATGGGGTTCAGGTCAGGAGAGTTGGCAGGCCAATTGAGCACAGTAATACCATGGTCAGTAAACCATTTACCAGTGGTTTTGGCACTGTGAGCAGGTGCCAGGTCGTGCTGAAAAATGAAATCTTCATTTCCACAAAGCTTTTCAGCAGATGGAAGCATGAAGTGCTCCAAACTCTCCTGATAGCTAGCTGCATTGACCCTGCCCTTGATAAAACACAGTGGACCAACACCAGCATCTGACATCGCACCCCAGACCATCACTGACTGTGGGTACTTGACACTGGACTTCAGGCATTTTGGCATTTCCTTCTCCCCAGTCTTCCTCCAGACTCTGGCACCTTGATTTTCGAATGACATGCAAAATTTGCTTTCATCCGAAAAAAGTACTTTGGACCACTGAGCAACAGTCCAGTGCTGCTTCTCTGTAGCCCAGGTCAGGTGCTTCTGCTGCTGTTTCTGGTACAAAAGTGGCTTGACCTGGGGAATGCGGCACCTGTAGCCCAGTCCACTGCTTCCACAGGTCCCCCAAGGTCTGGAATCGGCCCTTCTGCACAATCTTCCTCAGGGTCCGGTCATCTCTTCTGGTTGTGCATCGTTTTCTGACACACGTATTCCTTCCCACAGACGTCCCACTGAGGTGGCTTGATACAGCACTCTGGAAACAGCCTATTCGCTCAGAGATTTCTTTCTGTGTCTTACCCTCTTGCTTGAGAGGGTCAATGATGGCCTTCTGGACAGCAGTCAGGTCGGCAGTCTTACCCATGATTGCGGTTTTGAGTAATGAACCAGGCTGGGAGTTTTTAAAAGCCTCAGGAATCTTTTGCAGGTGTTTAGAGTTAATTGGTTGATTCAGATGATTATGTTAATAGCTCGTTTAGAGTACCTTTTCATGATATGTTAATTTTTTGAGATAGGAATTTTGGGTTTTCATGAGCTGTATGCCAAAGTCATCAGTATTAAAACAATAAAAGACCTGAAATATTTCAGTTGGTGTGCAATGAATCTAAAATATATGAAAGTTTAATTTTTATCAATAATGAATTTTAATTTTTGAGAAGGACTAGTGTGTGTGTGTATGTATATATATATATATATATATATATATATATAGATGGATATGTTTGTGTGTATATTATATATAATATCCGGTATGATGCGGCGGGGGGAGGTGTAATGCCATGGGTAGTGTGTATGACCTTAGTGTACGAAAATTAAGTGTAATTACACCTCCACTCCACTAGTTGGCAGTGGCGCTCTCATTGTCACATTGTGGTGTAGTGGTTTTTCGTACAAGCAAACGATATGAAGTGTAGTAATAGAGGTGTGACGATAAATCAATTTACTAATAAATCGATCTATTTTCAAACGCGGTTTTAAAGTCGATTTGTTTTGTGTTTTTACAATTTTTTTTATCGATGCATGTAAAGCAACAAAGGCTTGATAAAAAGCTATAAAATAACGCTGAAATGACATCTTACAATTGTCAATGGGTGCCGCCATTTTCCTCCGTTGCTATGGAAATCTCGTGAGGAACGAGACTTCGCAAAAACAAAAATGGCGATTGCCGCTGAATTCGTCAAGCCGGCAGCAGCACACAAAAGCCCAGTTTGACAATCCCGTGACAAGAAACAGGTTTTGTGCAGACTTTGCGAGATGAAATTCCCTTACCACGGCAACACAACTAATCTGCAGAATTACATTCGTCGTCATCACAAGACAATTGACATCGATGTCAAACCGAAAGTTAGCCTACACGGTGAGCCAGTAGCAAAGAAACTTCATGCTGAATCGACGGTTCCGATTTCACTTAGCCACTGCTGTCAAAGTTTGCTTAATCCATTTTGTGCATACCAGCCACTTCAGTCCCATCTGAGAGTTTTTTCAAGTACAGGAGATGTGATCACAGCACAGAGGGCTGCAATAAAGTGGAAACATGTTGACAGGATGATATTCCTTAAAAAGAACTTCGAGATTTGAATATCAAGTTATCAACCAGTATTGTTCACAGTTTAGCAGTAACAGTTTTACAATAATTTATTGTGAAATTGTTATTGCTAAATTAGTTTAATGTTAATTCAATCTGTTTGACCGTGTTGACAAATTAGTGAATTTATGTTATGACTGTTTACTGTTAATGTTCATAGTTTGAACATTAGGAAGAAAACATTACCTTTGTTCAGAGTCCTTAAAGTTTAAGGATTGGTTCTTTAATATCTTTATGCTATTGAGTTGACATTTGAAATATAAATACTCCAGCGTGAATGTGAATTGGATTAAAAATTAACATGTGCATTTGATCTGTGCAAATTCCAAAAGTAAGAACTGAGAAGCAAGTATTTGTTGTTGAATTGTTGCCCTGAATACAGAAACTGACACTGTAAATGGGAGACTTACTTTCGCAATATGTAACTGGTGGAAAACTGGAAAAAAATAAAGGATATGTTTGTTTATTTTCATGTTTTGATATATATTAATAATTGCAGTTGAATGATGGTATTGAATAACCAGTTCAGACAATTATTAGTTTATATATTTGAAGTGCACATTTTACAGAAAATGAAACTAGAATCCACATGTGAATCGAATTGAATTGAGAGGCAAAAATCGGGAATTGAATCGTCTCATAACTGAATCGTCACACCTCTATGTAGTAAACAACCCCTCAAGAAACAACATGGGAAAATTTCTAACAGGACCAGGGAGAAAGGGGGGGGCTGAAACGTTTTATCTTCCTTGTGGGGGCACCACAGAATATAATTGAGAAGCACTGGTGTACTGTATGTATACATGTATGTATGTATACAGGGATCCCTCACTACTTCACGCCGCAATTAATGCGGCTTCAGTGCATCGTGTTTTTTTAAAAAATAAATATTAATCAAATTAAACAATAAGGAAATTAAGGACGAATATGGGGGAAAGCTAAGGAAAATGCCACAAAAACAAGGCCAATTATGCAAAAAACAAAACACCCGAAACAAACAAAAAACAACCCAAAATCTCCCATCAAAACCATCCGGAGATATGAACAGGGCTGTGAAGGTGAAAGTGAAATGAAATTGAAGAACAAATAGAAATAGAAATGGAATAAAATCTATAGAAAGATATATCATAAATATAAGTATTAAATATGATTAAACATTATCCTGAGGTACACTTAAAACTAGGCTCCAGCAGAGGGGCGTGGCTGACAGGAGGTCTGGGAAGAGAAGCAGAATGATGCATTTCTGAACTCCAAAAACTTTCAAAGAAGAAACAAATTGACTCCCGTGTTATAATGAACTGGATAAGAGTGAAACTCTTTGTAAATCTGATCAGATCCGTTGTGCTGTGCTTGAGAGGGACCAGGAGTTTAAACACGGGACATAATGATATATACAGATGATGAATGATCTGGACAGATGATGAGGAAGAGAGAGAGAGAGAGAGAGAGAGAGTGAGAGTATACAGTACAAACTCGTATAGGTTACCTATAAAAGTTTTAAACATAAATTCCCCTATAAAGAATGCCCTGTAACAACTTACAAATTCATCAAACTGGCCGGAACCTAACTCGTTTGTAAGCTGGAGAGCGTCTGTACTTACATTGTTGCATCTGTGTGTGCATGCGCATCTGCGAGTGCGTGTATGTATGTGTGTTGTTCTTGTTGTCATGCAGTTCCATCTGTATGTGTGTATTTATATTTTATTTACGTTATTTCTTTTAATGTTTAATTGTTATTATAAGCATTTATAGCATTGAATATGTATTCTTTGATATTATGTACACATACAGGCATGAGCAAGTTTCAAAATTGTAACTAGCTATGTGGGCTGGTAAACTTTCATAGTTAACTATCCCGCAAAATTTTTTACTCACCTGCAAAATTTAACGGTGCAATGACAGAAGTCTGATTTATAAGCATTATTTATACATAGTAAATGACACATCAATAAATAAAGTGAAATATTTAGGTTACTGACATTTTTATTTTGGTAGAAAATGTGTACAACTTCAATACAGATATAGCCCATCAGATATAAACAGGTATACAGATATAAACCATCCTAAGTGTTTAGTTTTATCACATCGTTTTCCATACACATACACAT
The DNA here is from genome assembly GCA_024760905.1 of Plotosus lineatus. Classification (NCBI taxonomy): domain Eukaryota; kingdom Metazoa; phylum Chordata; class Actinopteri; order Siluriformes; family Plotosidae; genus Plotosus; species Plotosus lineatus. The sequence continues at coordinate 55,808,448 of CM045731.1, forward strand.
ATCGAGTATATGTTGACAATGCTTTTTGCCCTAACTGGAAGTCGGAGTCGATTGACCATTGCGGCATGCAAAATGTATACAGAGCGCGCAAGTCTAGTTTTTCTTCCACGTCATTGGAGTGCGTACTGACCGTGATACCGCAGTGCATTATAACTGCCCAAGCAGAAATTCATCAAATCATTTCAGTCGAAATACATGCACAGGTTTAAAACTTTTACTCGCCTCATGGGCAATCAACATTTATATTTGGTCGCTTGGGGTGAGTGGGCGAGTGATCTTCCCCATGCCTGATATACATGGTGTATATAATCACATAGGGGTGATCCTACTTCGTGGATTTCGATAGTCGCGTGGGGATCTTGGTCCCAATTAACCGCAGAAATTGAGGGATCCCTGTATGTGTGTGTGTGTGTGTGTGTGTGTGTATATATATATATATATATATATATATATATATATATATATAATATGCACACACACACACACACACACGTGTGTGCAACTAGTCCTCACTTAATGACGGGGTTATGTTCTGTAGACCACGTCGTTAAGTGATTCTGTCGTTAAAAGAACCCCACTGTAGTAGACATTTTGTTTTTGTTTGTATTTGTTCAGTAGGCTACTGTATTGCTTACATATTGGCCATTGATACTGTACTGTACTTTGGGCAGTGGTGGTCTAGTGGTATAGGGCGTTGGATCGCTGATCTTAAGGTTGGGGGTTCGAGTCCCACTCTCCACAGGGTTGTAACTGTCCCCCCAATGCATCTAACTGGGTTATCAAAGGCGGGCCATGCTTCTCACTGTCTATGGTGTGAGGCATGTAAATGAACCATTACTGACTTCCGTAAAGAGTAGGCTGCAAAGCTGTCAGCTTGTTTCTGTTCCTTGCTAACGAGTTGAGTCAGGAAGGGCATCTGACGTAAAAACCTATGCCAAATTAATCGTGCAAATGATTCGCTGTGGCGACCCCTGATAAAGGGAAAAAGCTGAAAGGAAATCTCTCTCATCTCATACTGTACTGTACTTCTTTACCTTTTCTCTTTCTTTACTTTCTTTTGGCTTTTTTAAGAATAAGTATACATTAAATTTAAAATTTTTCTCTTTCATTTAGCTTTTTTGTGTGTACAAGCATATAAACAAAAGTTAGGCAAGCCTACATTGCGGTCGAGCTTACATATTTTTATCTTCATGTTTACTTTCTTGCCATTTCTAATACATGAAAACCTAAGAATAAATACAGTAATATTTACTCTTTTCATTGAGCTTTTTTTTTTTATCTACCATAGGTTTTCTTTCTTATGGTACTTCAGCTATGGCAGATATTCACCTAACACCTGTTACTGTACGGGCATAAAAACAATGTCAAGACTAGAGTACATGTGTAGTTCTTAAAATATATATTTAAACATTCATGGCTACTTTACTGGCCTTTGAGGGAATATATTTTCATTTAGCTTCTTTATGTACCATATGCCTTCTTTCTTCTTTTTACTGAAGAGAACATTTGCGTGAACTGGTTAGCAGCGTGGTAGACGTGTGTGTGTGTGTGTGTGTGTGTGTGTGTGTGTGTGTGTGAAATTAGGGAGGTGGGATGGGAGATGCTGCCGACACACTCACAACTCAGCTTTTTTGTTTCTGCTGTGACTCGTTAACAGTAAAAGTATATTTTTGATAATTTTTGACCATTTTTAACAGGCCGTCGTAACTCTGATTCATCGTTAAGTGATGACTAGGTGTGTGTGTTTGCGTGTGTGTGTGTGTGTGTGTGTATATATATATATATATATATATATATATATATATATATATGTGTATCACACACAGTAGGCCCTTGACATTCGTGGGGGGTACAGTTCCGGGCCTTCCCGCAAATCGAGATAATCCACGAGTTCTATACGCGGAAGTAAAACCCCATGTATGACGTCACACGCGCGAATGAGCAGCCGGCAATAAAATACTATGAATCTAATACATGCGCTAAAATATGCTTCTTAAACACATTCTACAGACAGTCTTACTCATTAATACAGTATTAATGTAGTAAAATGTAGTCATGATTAAGAAAAATTTTTCAATTTTGTACTGTGATATATAGTAATAAAATATATAAACATTATACAGCATATACTGTTCTAAAGCACTCAACAACGACCGCCATCAGTGCTGTCAACCAACAGGGTGCTAATGGAAATTGGACTACTGTTGGTCGAAGAAGGAGAGGCGGGAGGCGTGTCCGTTGCCAGAGAGAGAAGAGGAAAGGCATGAGTCTAGGACTGAAAGTAGGGACTTTGAATGTTGGAACTATGGCAGGAAAAGGTACAGAGCTGGCTGACATGATGCAGAGGAGGTAGGTGGACATACTGTGTGTTCAGGAGACCAGGTGGAAAGGTAGCAAGGCTAGAAGCATAGGAGCAGGGTTTAAGCTATTTTTTCATGGTGTGGATGGGAAGAGAAATGGAGTCGGAGTCATCTTGAAGGAGGAGTTTTTCAGGAATGTTCTAGAAGTGAAAAGAGTGTCAGACAGAGTGATGAGTCTCAAGTGAGAAATTGAAGGTGTGATGTTCAATGTTGTTAGTGCTTATGCCCCACAGACAGGATGTGAGCGAGAAGAGAAGGAGAGATTCTGGAGTGAGTTAGATGAAGTGATGCAGAGTACCCCCAGAGGTGAAAGAGTGGTCATTGGGGCAGACTTCAATGGACATGTTGGTGCAGGAAACAGAGGGGACGAGGAAGTGATGGGCAGGTTTGGTATCCAGGAAAGGAACGCAGAAGGACAGATGTTGGTAGATTTTGCAAAAAGGATGGAAATGGCTGTGGTGGGTGAATACTTTCTTCCAGAAGATAGAGGAGCATAGGGTGACTTATAAAAGCGGAGGTAGGAGCACACAGGTAGACTACATCTTGTGCAGGCGATGTAATTTAAAGGAAGTCAGTGACTGCAAAGTAGTAGCGGGTGAGAGTGTTGCCAAACAGCATAGGATGGTGGTGTGCAGAATGACGCTGATGGTGAGGAAGGTGAAGAAGGCAAAGATAGAGCAGAAGACAAAGTGGTGGAAGTTGAAAAAGGAAGAGTGTCGGGTTGTCTTCAAGGAGGAGTTGAAACAGGCTTTGGGTGGTCAGGAAGTGCTTCCAGATGACTGGACAACTACAGCTAATGTGATCAGGGAGACAGGTAGGAGAATACTTGGTGTGTCCTCTGGAAGGAAAGTAGATAAGGAGACTTGGTGGTGGAATGAGGAAGTGCAGGAGTGTGTACAAAGGAAGAGGTTAGCTAAGAAGAAGTGGGACATTGAGAAAACCGAAGAGAGTAAACAGGAGTACAGTTAGACACAGTGTAAGGCAAAGGTAGCAGTGTCAAAGGCCAAACACAGCACGTATGATGACTTGTATGCTCGGTTGGAAAGTAAAGAGGGAGAAAATGATTTATACAGGTTGGCACAGTAGAGAAATAGAGATGGGAAGGACGTGCAGCAAGTTAGATTGATAAAGGACAGAGAGGGAAATGTATTGACTGATGACAGACGTGTGCTGGGAAGATGGAAAGAGTACTTTGAAGAGCTGATGAAATGAGGAAAATGAGAGAGAAAAAAAGAGTAGAAGAGGTGACTGTTGAGGACCAGGAAGTAGCAAAGATTAGTAAGGGTGAAGTGAGGAGGGCATTGAAGAGGATGAAGAATGGAAAGGCAGTTGGTCCTGATCACATAACGTTGGAGGTATGGAAGTGTCTAGGAGAGGTAGCAGTAGATTTTCTGACAAGAACATTCTTAGAGAGTGAGAGGATACCAGAGCAATGGAGAAGTGTGCTGGTGCCCATTTTTAAGAACAAGGGAGACGTGCAGAGTTGTGGCAACTACAGAGGGATAAAGTTGATGAGCCATACGATGAAGTTATGGGAAAGAATAGTGGAAGCTAGACTAAGGGCAGAGGTCAGCATTTGTGAACACCAGTTTGGGTTCATGCAAAGAAAGAGCACCACAGATGCAGTGTTTACCTTGAGGATGTTAATTTAGAAGTACAGAGAAGGTCAGACAGAGCTGCATTGTGCCTTTGTGGATCTGGAGAAAGCATATGACAGGGTGCCGAGAGAAGAACTGTGGTATTGCATGAGGAAGTCTGGAGTGGCAGAGAAGTATGTTAGAGCGGTACATGACATGTTTGAGAGTTGTAAGATAGTGGTGCTGTTGGTGTGACAGAAGAGTTCAAGGTGGAGGTGGGACTGCATCAAAGGTCAGCTCTCTGTCCCTTCATGTTTGCTATGGCAATGGACAGGCTGACAGACGAGGTTAGACAAGATTCCCCATGGACTATGATGTTTGCAGATGACATTGTGATCTGCAGTGAGAGCAGAGAACAAGTGCAGGAAAATCTAGAGAGGTGGAGGTATGCCCTGGAAAGGAGGGGAATGAAGATTAGCCTCAGTAAGACAGAACACATGTGCATGAATGACAAGGACCCAAGAGGAACGGTGAGGTTACAGGGAGCAGAGATAAGGAAGGTGCAGGATTTTAAATACTTAGGCTCAACAATCCAGAGCAATGGAGAGTGTGGAAAAGAGGTGAAGAAGTGTGTGCAGGCAGGTTGGAATGGTTGGAGAAAAGTATCCGGTGTGATGTGTGATAGGAAGGTATTGGCAAAAATGAAAGAAAAAGTGTACAAGATGGTGATGAGGCCAGCGATGTTGTATAGTTTAGAAATAGTGGCCCCGGGGAAAAGACAGGAGGGTGAGCTGGAGGTAGCAGAGATGAAAATGTTGAGGTTCTGTCTGGAAGTAACGAGGATGGATAGGATCAGAAATGAGTACATCAGAGGGATAGCCCATGTAAGATGTTTTGGAGACAAAGTCAGAGAGGCTGGATTGAGATGGTTTGGACATGTACAGAGGAGGGATAGTGAGTATATTGGTAATAGGATGCTGAGGCTGGAACTACAAGGCAGAAGGCCTAGGCGAAGACCAAAGAGACGATTCATGGATGTGGTGAAGGAGGACATGAAGGTCGTTGGTGGAAGAGAAGATGCAAAGGATAGAGTGAGATGGAGGCAGATGAGTCGCTGTGGCGAGCCCTGAAGGGAAAAGCCGAAAGTAAAAGAAGACTGTTGTAAAGCACTCGTTTTAAAGTCTTTTTCAATTATTATTCCAGTACAGTACCTAAGTTGATTCTGAGTGTGATGTTTGTGCGTGAGATTTTATGTTCTGTAGCATGTTTAACAAATGATCCCAAAAGGATAAACTTTATTACGCTTCATGTCCTTTTTCATTGAACTTGGAGTGACGTCTAGTAGTGACGTGTCCAAGATGGCGCTGCCTAGAGGGCAACATCGCGGAGTTCTCGGAGTCAAATTGTTTATTTGTTCGTTTTAATTTGTTTTATTTGTTTGTTCATGTTTTGCGCTTTGCTCATCTAGGATTGGTCGACCCTACTACAGCTATGAGCAGCTTCAGCTTCGGGCAACTAAGCACGCAACAACTTATATCTTGAGGTGCTATGCTATGCTGTGCTAAAGCCCAGGCGGAGTTTTCAGATTCTCCGGCGCTTGGTTAGCATTTCCGGCCATACTGCTTTAAAATGTTCAGTCCCTGCGAAACAAGATGGACGAGCTTCATGCTCAGATTGCAGTGCAGAGGGATCTACAGGACTGTGTTTCTGTGAAACATGGCTCGAATAGAGTGCACCCGATAAGGCGATTATACCAGCCGGTTACACGGCCTTCATCCCCTGCAATCCCAAGCTCGGAGTCGTCGTTCGGCTCCTTCCCGCCTCTGCTTCTTTGTTAGCTGGGATGTGGCTCGCTGCCTACCATAGCATGTTAGCTCTGCTAAGTTATACATGCCCTAAGATACTCCGATCTTATACAGTAGCTGTAGTAGAGTCGACAGGTCATAGACGAGCATAGTGCAAAGCATGAACAAACAAATAAAACATTTAAAACGAACCATAGCATGCTAGATCTGCTAATAGCATGCTAGGTCTGCTAATAGCATGCTAGGTCCGCTAAGAGCATGCTAGCTCTGCTTAGTTATACATGCCCGAAGATACTCCGATGTTATAGCTGTAGTACAGTCGACCGGTCGTAGACGAGCATAGTGCAAAACATGAACCAACAAATAAAACATTTAAAACGAACAAAGAAACAATTTGACTCTGAGAACTCCGCAACGTTTCCCTATGGGCAGCGCCATCTTAGAGACGTCACTCCAACTTCAATGTAAAAGGACATGAAGAGTACTGTCATAAAGTTTATCCTTTTGGTATCGTTTGTTAAACACGCTACAGAACATAAAATCTCACGCATAAACATGAACTTAGGTACTGTACTGGAATAATAATTGAAAAAGATTTTAATACAACAGTTCAGAGAAAACCGTCGTTTCTCAAGAGAAAGTCTTATTTCTTCAGAAGAGACATCCAGCGTTTTCTATCGCTTAGCCAGAGAAGACGCATGGCGTTTGAGTGGTATCATAGAGCTTAACTGGTAATTCAAACACACACAAAAAAGCTCATTGACAACTTGTGCGCGAATGAGGAAAAAGGGGCAGGACATCAGCTCAACCAATCAGCAGAAAGGAGGACAGCCATTGGCTGAATTTGAATCACGTGGCGGTTGCTGGGAAGACCGCGTGTACTCAAACCGCGAGTGCAAAACCGCGAATAGTCAAGGGCCTACTGTGTGTGTGTGTGTGTGTGTGTGTGTATATATATATATATATATATATATATATATATATATATATACACACACACACTAGTCCTTCTCAAAAAATTAGCATATTGTGATAAAGTTCATTATGTTCTGTAATGTACTGATAAAAACTAAACTTTCATATATTTTAGATTCATTGCATCCCAACTGAAATATTTCAGGTCTTTTATTGTTTTAATACTGATGATTTTGGCATACAGCTCATGAAAACCCAAAATTCCTATCTCAAATAATTAGCATATCATGAATTTAATACAAAAACCTTCAAATAATTATGTTCAGTTATGCACTCAATACTTGGTCAGGAATCCTTTTGCATAAATGACTGCTTCAATGCGGCGTGGCATGGAGGCAATCAGCCTGTGGCACTGCTGAGGTGTTACGGAGGCCCAGGATGCTTCGATAGCGGCCTTAAGCTCATCCACAGTGTTGGGTCTGGTGTCTCTCAACTTTGTCTTCACAATATCCCACAGATTGTCTATGGGGTTCAGGTCAGGAGAGTTGGCAGGCCAATTGAGCACAGTAATACCATGGTCAGTAAACCATTTACCAGTGGTTTTGGCACTGTGAGCAGGTGCCAGGTCGTGCTGAAAAATGAAATCTTCATTTCCACAAAGCTTTTCAGCAGATGGAAGCATGAAGTGCTCCAAAATCTCCTGATAGCTAGCTGCATTGACCCTGCCCTTGATAAAACACAGTGGACCAACACCAGCATCTGACATAGATAGATAGATAGATAGATAGATAGATACAGCTTTATTAATCTCACAATGGAGAAATTCACTGTTACAGGCTCTTGAGGTACTATCAGTAGGTACATCGCACCCCAGACCATCACTGACTGTGGGTACTTGACACTGGACTTCAGGCATTTTGGCATTTCCTTCTCCCCAGTCTTCCTCCAGACTCTGGCACCTTGATTTTCGAATGACATGCAAAATTTGCTTTCATCCGAAAAAAGTACTTTGGACCACTGAGCAACAGTCCAGTGCTGCTTCTCTGTAGCCCAGGTCAGGTGCTTCTGCTGCTGTTTCTGGTACAAAAGTGGCTTGACCTGGGGAATGCGGCACCTGTAGCCCAGTCCACTGCTTCCACAGGTCCCCCAAAGTCTGGAATCGGCCCTTCTGCACAATCTTCCTCAGGGTCCGGTCATCTCTTCTGGTTGTGCATCGTTTTCTGACACACGTATTCCTTCCCACAGACGTCCCACTGAGGTGGCTTGATACAGCACTCTGAAAACAGCCTATTCGCTCAGAGATTTCTTTCTGTGTCTTACCCTCTTGCTTGAGAGGGTCAATGATGGCCTTCTGGACAGCAGTCAGGTCGGCAGTCTTACCCATGATTGCGGTTTTGAGTAATTAACCAGGCTGGGAGTTTTTAAAAGCCTCAGGAATCTTTTGCAGGTGTTTAGAGTTAATTGGTTGATTCAGATGATTATGTTAATAGCTCGTTTAGAGTACCTTTTCATGATATGTTAATTTTTTGAGATAGGAATTTTGGGTTTTCATGAGCTGTATGCCAAAGTCATCAGTATTAAAACAATAAAAGACCTGAAATATTTCAGTTGGTGTGCAATGAATCTAAAATATGTGAAAGTTTAATTTTTATCAGTACATTACAGAAAATAATGAACTTTATCACAATATGCTATTTTTTTTAGAAGGACTGGCCCCCTACCTACAAAATTAATCCATTCCAGCGCCTTTTTCGTAATGCGGGGATTTCATCAGTAGGGGTCGCATTTTACATGTTCAACGCCTGATTCGTTCCAAGGCTCCAGTCTTTGGACTGGATTCTGTCTGTCTTCCTTTCGGCTTTTTCTCTTTTTTCCTCAGGAGTCGCCACAGCGAATCATCTGATTCGCACGTTTGATTTGGCAGAGGTTTTTACGTCGGATGCCCTTCCTGTCACAACCCTTTTTAGCAAGGGACAGAAACACGCTGACAACTTTGCAGCCTACTCTTTATGAAAGTCAGCAATGGTTCTTTTACATGCCTCTCACCACAGACAGTGAGAGACATGGCCCGCCTTTCATAACCCAGTTAGCTGCACTGGGGGGGACAGTGACAACCTTGTGGAGAGTGGGACTCGAACCTTGGATCGGTGATCCAGCACCCTATACCACTAGACCACCACTGCCCCACAGTCTTTGGACTGGATAAACCGCATAAACCCTTTAAAATGATAAAAGTACACCAATTTTGTATGAAATATGTGTTAAAAGTAATAGAAAATTATTCACTAAACCATTTAAACATTTTATTAACATATTTATTAATTAAACCATTATTAAACATTTTTTATTAACACACATACACACTCTCTCTCTCTCTCTCTCTCTCTCTCTCTCTAACTCCTCTTGCGCATGCTGCGAGCCACGCCCACAAGACATGAATTCAAAGCGCATTCCCTGCTTGACAAACTAAACTTTAATTTGATTCCTTGAGGGATTGGGTTTCCAGATGAGCTCAAATGTACCCACATTTATTAAACATTTACTGAATTAAAACAACTTAAAAACTAAACTAAAGCATGAAGCTTCCTTCTGTCTCTATCTGGGAGGCCAACGGGGCGGGATGTTGAGAGACAGTCAATGAGAGAGCAACTTGCGTGTCGTGTGAAATTTTGATTGGCGCGTTTGAATTTCTTTTCGTCAGAGGGGGTTGTTTCGTATTTTGGGGATGGAAACCTGGGGAAATGTTTTTCGTAATCCGGGGATTTCGTACAAAGGGGTCTTCGTAAATTGGGGGCCGACTGTATAATATGTGTGTGTGTGTGTCCTATTAATAAAGTAAAATGACTTGGATTATGTAACGTTTTTGCAAATAGCCACATACTGCATCAAAGTTTCAGCATTAACATACCACCCACCACCTCTCGCTCTCATTCAGCGGAGTGATTGTGAGCTTGATGAAGAAGCTCTGCAGCTCACCCAGCAGCTCCTGGCTTCTAACCCAGACTTTGCCACACTATGGAACTTCAGGAGAGAGATTCTGGTGCACCTGGAGACTGTGAAGTGAGAACTATAACTCCCTGCATGCTTTGTTCCTTTTTATTTCCCAGAGCAGTTTCTTAAACCTATGTCTTTTTTGTTGTTGTTTTTGACCTGTTTCTAGAGAGGAGGAGGAGATGCAGAAGCTATACGAAGCCGAGCTGCTCTTCATCGAATCGTGCCTGAAAGTGAACCCCAAGTCTTATGGAAGCTGGTATCAGCGCGGCTGGGTGTCGTCCCGCCTGCCGAAACCTGACTGGCAAAGAGAGCTCATGCTGTGTGACCGCTGTCTCAGCCTGGACGACCGTAACTGTGAGCGCAAGTGAGGGAGGGAGGGAGCTTGCTAAGTAAAGACTAGCAGCTTTTTTATATTAAAACAAAAAAAACTTGAGCACCATGAAGCTAGAAATGCACCTTTTCTATTGTTCAAGAAAGAAAAATTACTTGTTTTTCTTTCTTTCTTTCTTTTTTTTTTTTAATCAATTTGTGCCCAAAGGAACTGCGTTTGTGTGTATTCAGGGCCGGGGTGGAGCTTATTTCAGGGCCAGATGAAATATACTGATATTTGTGCAACTTCTTCTTCCCCCCCCCCCCCCCCCCCCCATCCATTCCTTTTTGTTTCTCTCTTTCTCTCTCAGTTCACTGTTGGGATTATCGCCGCCTTGTGGTAAAGGTGTCTGGAGTTTCTGTGGAGCAGGAGCTCCAGTTTACGGACCGTCTTATCAGCTCAAACTTTTCCAACTACTCTAGCTGGCACTACCGCAGCACGTTGCTGCCCCTCCTGCGCTTGCTGCCTGCATCTCATGCACCGGCGACCTGCCAAAGGCACACTGACAGTCAGACACCGTCCACAGACTCGCTGCAAGCGCACAGGCACCGAGTGTGTGAAGAACAACTGCTCAGAGGTTACACCTCTCACATGCACCCACAGCAAAAGAAAACAAAAATAACAATGTGTTTCACAGCATGACCAGAAGAGGGTAGCAATGAGCTTTTATTGACTAGAAAGCGAGTATTCATGTACAGTACAGTAGTTATTTTAATCATGTAGTGATTTATTTATCAGTGAATGTTGTTTCTTTTGTGGTTAGAATATGAGCTGGTGCAGAACGCTGTCTTCACAGACCCGAATGATCAGAGCGCCTGGTTTTACTACCGCTGGCTCCTGGGGCGAGGTGTGTGAGTGAGAGAGAGAGAAAGAGAGAGAGATTGTGTGTATGAGTGTGACAGCAGGTGTCAGAGCTTGCATGAGGGTGATTGTGTGCATGAGTTGTGTTTGAGTGCTCGCATGCCTTCAAGGGAGTGAGAGTGGGTGGAGGAGTGAGAGTGGGTCTGTGAAGGAGCGTGACTGGATGTAAGAGTGCAGGAGGGTGGTGGTGATGGCAAGAGTGTGCAGGTGGGGTGAGGATGGGAAGGGGGAATTAATATTTGTGACAACCCTGTAGATATTAAATCGGAAATTATTAAACATTCTAACAAATATTAAATATGTCTACTTTAAACACTTTTTTTGCTAAAGCTGCATGTTTAAAAGGCAGAAGAAGAAAAAAAAGTGAAGGAAGACCAACAGCTGAGCAAGGATGAAAGTACTCGAGGCATCAATGAACAACTAGATAAATGCCTCAGGAAAACTGGACAGTGACACATTTCTGCAGAAGTGTGCACAAGAGTGCTCGCAATGCCTGCGAGGATGTGGATGAAGGGGGGAGTAAGGGCGAGAGTGTGCATGAGGTTGGAGGAGCGAAAGTGTGCCGGAGGGTGGGGTAGTGAGGAGCGGGCCTGTGAGGGAGTGGGACTGGATGTGGGAGTGTGTTTGTGATGGCGAGTTCGCACAGATTGAGGTTTCTGTTTGATGATGTTTTATCTCTTCCTCCTCGGTGCTGGAGCTGAGCGTGAGGAGCTGATCAGCTGTGTGTATGTGAGCCGAGAGGGAGAACGAATCGCTGTGATCTTCTCGAAACCACTTAATGTGAGATTTACATTGGGCTCGAAGAGGCTTAATGCTGAACTATCACCAACATAAAGATACTCTCTCTCTCTCTCTCTCTCTCTCACACACACACACACACACTCCTCTCTCTCTCTCTCTCTCTCTCTCTCTCTCACACACACACACACACACACTCCTCTCTCTCTCTCACACACACACACACACTCCTCTCTCACTCTCTCTCTCTCTCTCTCTCACTCACACACACTCCTCTCTCTCTCTTTCACTCACACACACACTCCTCTCTCTCTCTCTCTCTCACTCACTCACTCACACTCCTCTCTCTCTCTCACACACACACACACACACACACACACACACTCCTCTCTCTCTCACACACACTCACACACACACACACACTCTCTCTCTCTCTCACACACACTCACACACACACACACTCCTCCCCCTCTCTCACACACACACTCCTCTCTCTCTCTCTCTCTCTCTCTCTCTCTCACACACACACACACACACTCACTCCTCTCTCTCCCTTTCTGTCTCTCTCTCCCACCTCTCTCTCTTTCTCTCTCAGGTTGCGAGGTTGATGTTGGTATTGGATGGTCAGCCTCAGCATGTTGAGTGGAGGAGTGTTCATCCCCAGTTCCGTCACAGCCCTGTCTGGGTAAATTCGGGTTTTTATTCACAGCAGCTGATTTTCTCTTTTCCTTTTCTATTTCTCTTTCATTGTTCATTTTCAGTGTTTTTAAACTTTTAATTAATAAAATCTGAGCGTGTACTATTTCATCTCTCCACACTTCCCACCCTCTCCTCCCTCCTTTCCTGCTCTCTCTTATTCTCCCTTCTCCTCCTCTCTCCTCTTCTCCCCTCTGCTTTCAGCTCTGTGACCTTCCTCCTGGCTCCATCAGTGACCTCAATAATGAACACAACCTGACTGTGCACTGGATGGAGAAACACAGAGACTGTGCTCTCTATACAGGTGTGTGAAAGAGAATAATAATAATAATAATATTGATAATAATTTTTTTATTTCAACATACAATTCCTATAAAATCTTTATTTTTCTCAGGTCGAATGGAGAGTTGGTGCAGGGACTCCGCTACAGATCAGGAGCTCTTCAGGTGTGTGTCTATGCATGCGCGTGCGCACACGCACACACACACGCATACACACACACACACACACGTGGTCTCCCACCACGACACGAATAGTATGAAAATGCTGTCATGCATCATGAAGTCATTGCGAAATCAGAATATACAAATAAAATAAAAGACCTAAAGAAGGAACAAGATTTTACATGATTAAAAGTAAAATGTCACATTGATCGTTTTACAGACTTGAGTGAAAGAAAAGCTATTAGAGGGAATTGATTTATATTTAGATCTGAACACCAATGTCTGTAAAGCTGTAATAATGAAAGGCTTGTTTATTATTATTACGTATTATTATTATTATTATTATAATTACCAATATTATTATTATTGTTGTTAGTAATACTTATATTTTCCCCGTTTTTAACAAAATTATTTATTTATTTGATAAGCTTACAAAAAACTTTCTTTAAATGTTTGTAAACAACTGTTGTCAGTTATAATAAAAACTAAACTCAAAATACATTTAACAAAGAAAGCACAGAATGTAATTTGTAATAGAGTGGGGAAAATAAGTCTTGCATCTGTTGGTGATAAAATATTACAGATGCACCAGAAATTTTTTGAAAAATAACACATCACCCCTCTCTCTTTCACTCTCTCTCTCTGTTTTTCAAACATCCGGAGATACGAACAGGGCTGTTCGAGGTCAAAACTGAAATGAAATTGAAGAACAAGCAAAAATAGAAATGGAATAAAATGAGATATAAAAAAGTAAGATATAAATATTAAATATGATTTAAACATTATCCTGAGTTACACTTAATACTAGGCTCTGGCAGAGGGGCGTGGCTGACACATGCTTTGCACCATGCAGAGGTCATGGAAGAGAAGTAGAACAATACTTTTCTGAACTCTTGCCAAAACTTTCAAAGAAGAAACAAATTGACTCCAGTATTATAATGAACTGGATAAGAGTGAAACTCTGTAAATCTGATTAGATTTGCTGTGTTGTGCTTGAGAGGAACCAGGAGTTTAAACACGGGACATAATGATATTGATAATGTACAGATGGAGAGAGAGGGAGAGATTCTATACAGTACAAACTCGTTTAGGTTACTTATACAGGCTTTAAACATTCCCCTCTAAAGAACGTCTTGTAATGACTTGCAAGCAAATTCATCTGACGAATGGCCGTCCGGAACTTAACTCGTTCGTAAGCTGGGGAGCGTCTCTGTGTGTATATATGTGTGTGTGTGTGTGTGTGTGTGTGTATGTGTGTGTATATACACACACACACACACACACACACACACACACACACCTTATTTTCTGGGTTATAAGGCGCAATAGCAACGAATGAACACATATTTAGAGAAATTAACTATAAGCTTGGCAAAAAAAAATCCTTTGTGTAAATGTGGGCAGTATTCTACAGACTGAGTAGTTCCAACTGTAACTACTGCTCTCTCACACGCGCGCACACACACACACACACACACACACACACACACACACACACGGCTGGATGGGTAGAATGTTTATTTTTTTAGACCCGGGTCTATCTTTATACATAAGGCACACCGGATTATAAGGTGCATTAAGCGAAACAAAAGTCGGATAAGTCAAACTTGATTCAATTAAACAATGCTGAGAGTTATCATGAATGAGTTGAAACACAAAATATAAAATATAATGATCCCTTGCTACTTTGTGCTTCAGTTTCTGCGGCTTCAGTGCATTGCGGGTTTTTCAAAAATATTCATCGAAAAATAAGGAAATTAAGGAAAAATAGGGAAAAAAGTTAGGGAACATGCCACAAAACAAAGCCAATTATGCAAAAAAAAAAACTAAACAAAAAACAACCCACAAAACTACTTACTATTTTTGCGAGGTGTGCATCTGTGTGTATGCATTTATACTTTGTCTTATGCATTAGTTTTGAATGTTTAATTGTTATTTTAAGCATTTATAGTGTTGAATATGTATTTATTGATATTATATACACATAAACATGTACGTGTACGTCAGTCGGGGGGGGGGGGGGGGTAGTCGATCCTACTTGGCGGGAATCTCGGTCCCCATTAACCACGGAAAATGAGGGATCCCTGTAATTCACTTCACAATAACTGAACATTGTTCAATTATAACAATATAAAACAATAAACTCACTTTTTCAGTTCGTTCTTGTTCCACAAATCCATCAAATTCTTTATCTTCATTCTCTGAGTTTAACAGTGGTGTGAGTTGGACATAACGCTCGGATCCCTCTATTATTTTTTATTATATTTTATTATTCCCTCATGCACGTGGAGTTACTGATCAATAGAGATGGAGATGTAAAAAGTTCCAGGTCGTGACCTAAACTTCTCTCAGCCACTCCCCCTAAAAGCGAAGGCATCATCACAGTAACAAGCATGGCGGTGCTCACTGTATTGTGTTCATTACAGAACGCAGGTCATTACTCTTTAGAAGCTGTATCAGAATGACTGTAAATTTAAGAAGGATTAATCCGAGGTCTCAGGTGGAGACCTGTAGCAGTGCTTAACCCGGTGATGAAAGTGAGACTCATTAAGCTGGCTGAGCGTCCTGAGATACAGAAGCATCCTCGTAACAAGACAGATGGTCTGTAAAGATGGAGATTAAGTGGAAAAAGTTTTTCGGTCTAGTGACGTAAACTTCTCTCAGCCACTCACATATTACTCGGCGAGTCACCTGACTACAATAGCAGTAATGTCGGTATTTGGACAGAAAGCCTGGATCCCTCTAATTTATGATCCGTTGACACCAATATGTAGCAGTTGGAGCTCTTTGGTTAATCCAGCGGAATGATGGTAAGCACCGAGTTAGTTTGCTTCACTTGGGTTTTTGAGATGGATGGAGCCGAGGCCGCACCCATGCATAAGCCGCACTGGTTTTTTTTTTTTTTGGTTGTTGTTTGTTTGTTTGCTTTGAAGGGTTTTAAGTGCGCCTTATGGTCTGAGGAAAAAAATACAGTATGGTATGTGTGTATGTATACCTCAACCAAAATTATAAATCATTACTTGCATGTAATACCTACTTCTAGCTCATGGTGTGTGTGTGTGTGTGTGTGTGTGTGTGTGTGTGTGTGTGTGTGTGTGTGTGCGCGCGCGCGTGTGTGTGTGCGCTGTAGGA
Source organism: Plotosus lineatus (assembly GCA_024760905.1). NCBI lineage: Eukaryota > Metazoa > Chordata > Actinopteri > Siluriformes > Plotosidae > Plotosus > Plotosus lineatus. Next base: position 55,824,339 of record CM045731.1, read on the forward strand.
GTGAGCTGTCTGTAGAGAAGACATCAGTTCTGCAGTCTGAGCTCAAGTCGTGTTCTCAGCTCCTGGAAATGGAGCCTCAGAATAAATGTGAGTCTCTGAGATATAACCAGTCTGTATTTTTTTTAATTGTTTATTGTGTGTGCGCCTTTTATTTTCCTTTTTACTCGTTTATTTTGTGTGTCACACTTCAGGGTGTCTGTTAACTGTAGTCCTCCTGATGAGAGCTCTGGATCCTTTAGGTCATGAGAACGAGACACTCGCTCATTTCCAGACCCTGAAGGTTTTTACACATTTCTACATGATCTTGCATCAGGTTCTTAATCACATGTAACGGCATAATGCCGGTCTCATGTTCACACGCTTCCTCTAATGCGGTGCTGTGGTGTTTCTTCAGTGGATTCTACACTGATGATACATCTCTTGTGTGTTGTAAATATTTTCTTTCAGTGCGGTATAAGTATTGCGTAAGGAAAATTCCTGTCATGCGTCAATGTTATAACTTATGTAAGTGAAAGCGTCTATGTACAGGAAGTGGATCCCATGCGCAGTTCCTACTACAGTGATCTCTGCAGTAAGTTTATGATCGAAAACACAATTCTGAAAATGGAGTACGCCGAGGTCCGTGTCTTCAGCCTATCGGATAAGGTAATGGTCACGGCGCGTGGTGTGCGTGTCTTACATCCTGATATCTTGGTGCACATTTACAGTCAGTGTTCATCTTTTAATATATATTTTTTTATAAATATGTACACACTTTAGAACCTGACTACACTTTGTCACCTGGACCAGCTTCTATTGGTCACGCATATCAATCTGTCATCCAATCAGCTCATCAGGCTGCCGCCACAGTTCGCCATGTTGCAGTGCCTCGAGGTAAAGCCTCCCATTGGTTAAAAATATCATACAAAAGAAAATAATTATGAATGTATTATGTAATGGTGGGTGGGTGGTTTCCTTCAGGTTCTAGAGGCAGATGATAATGCCATAGAGAATCTGGACGGACTGTACCATCTGCCCAAACTGGGGACTGTGTCTTTAAAAAACAACCGTATCCTTTTATCCAATCAGTCATGAAGGTTTTTATTAAAGAATAAAAAATATATATATACATCAGGGGGTTTCTCCGCCTCAAGGGTTGGAGTGGTGCAGCACTCAAATGCAGAGAGGGAGATGCAGACAGAATTTTGTAATGCAAGATGTGATCGCTTTGTAAGTTAAGTGGATCGTTAAGAATTGGGTGGCTGTTGGATGATGGAAGTTTTCCCTATAGGAATGTGCCGCTGCTGCACCTCTTTCACGTGTTTATGTGTGTGGATATGTGAGGGTATTGTGTCTTTCAAACTTGCAAAACAAGTTTGATTTCTAACAGAACCAAACGAAACTCCATGACATTTAGATAACACCTTGTTGACAAAAGCTGATATTACTTGTTTTACACGCAACCTTACTATGATTAAACCACAGTCCATGACATGTCATGTACTACTAATAATGAATCTGTGAGTTTTTTGTGTACGTTTACGGGAAAATTCGGTAGGTTTGTTTTTTTGTAAAAAGAATCTGACAACATTACACCCTGGACAGCTCGCCAGACTATTGTGGGGCCCATACCCTATTCACACTCTCCCGTATGGGTTTTATTGAACAACCAGTTAGCTTGCTGTGCACATTTTTGCACCGTGGGAGGAAACACATAGAGGAAACCTACACAAGCAGAAGGAGAACATGCAAACTCCACGCAGAAGCACCTAAGCCTGGGAATCGAACCCAGGACCGTGCTGTGAAGGATACACTATCCAATATTCCACCATGTCTTCCTATTATTATTATTATTAATAATAATAATATAATTATTATTATTATGTAAAATCTTTTAATAAACATTAGTTTTATAGTGAATATTGATCATCTGTCTGTCTGTCTGTCTGTCTGTCTGTCTTCCTTCCTTTCGGCTTTTTCCCTTTTACTCGAGAGTCGCCACAGCGAATCATCTGATTCACACATTTTGATTTTGGCAGAGGTTTTTACGTCGGATGCCCTTCCTGTCACAACCCTTTTTTTTTTAGCAAGGGACAGAAACACGCTGACGACTTTGCAGTCTACTCTTTACGAAAGTCAGCAATGGTTCTTTTACATGCCTCTCACCGTAGACAGTGAGAGACATGGCCCGCCTTTGATAACCCAGTTAGCCGCACTGGGGGTGAATATTGATCATCATACGTCGCTAATTCTTACTTCTATACTCTTAGACTAGAGTACAAGAGTTGTTTTGCTGCTTATATAGATGTGGAGTTGATCTGACAATTTCTTATACAAGATAAGGTTCTTAACTCAGTTCTCAGGAATCTTGAAAATTTCTGATCTGTCACCACTAGCATCATGTCCAAACCTCACAAAGCTGGATATTCGTGGCAACCCAGTCACAGAGACCAATGGTATCCAGGTGGAGCTAGCTGAGCTGCTACCATCACTCACTGAGCTGTTACTCTAATGCACCTCCAAGGATTGTGACTGACACACAGAGAGAGAGGAAGAGGGAGAGAGAGGGGGGGGTGGTGGTGGTGGTAATGTGCCACCTTTATTTATTCGCAAGTGGACCTTCTCAAAAATTCAGTCATTTCAGTGCTGTTCACCCATGCCGAGTTTTAAGGAGAGGTTTAAGCGTTTGTACTACAGCAACGTTCATTTCTCAATCTTGATTGGTCAAAAGGTGCTGATTAATTTTCTGTAATCACTAGTTTATTTGAATATGTAAATCTGTTTCTAAAGTAGCAGTTTGCTTAAAGTAGAGGTGTCCAATCTTATCCATAAAGGGTCAGCGTGGGGGCAGGGTTTCACTTCAATCAAGCAGTAGCCACTGTTTCCACCTGTTTCAATCACTGATCTCTTAAAAGAAGAAACAGCAAAAAAACCTCAAACATTTTATTGCATATTTAATACATTTAATGTTTAAAATTTGAAGTCAAGTGTCGGCCATCTTGGTGAGACCATCTTGCTTTAAGATCTCCAACAGTGAAAGCCAACACAGCTTGAAAACCCTGAAAATTTTACCACTGCTTGGTTGGAATATCATAAATTCATGTAATATATCCGATAATTTCAATGACATTTTTGTGATTGAAAAATAGAAATAAAAAGCTATGCATAGTTGAAATTTGGAATAATGGATTTTAAAATGAAATGTACACTTTGCATGTAATTATTTCCATTTTCCACTTTTTTTTGTAAAGTAAAGTTGAGTAACGTTCATCACTGCAGTGGTCTCAAGTCAACACCAATCTGGCTTCAGGTTTTGAAGCATGAAGACAATAGGATACACGATCCAGTCATTTTCTGGAACCAGTGGTTCACACAGGTGGGAGGTGTGGCGACTTTCAATTTAAGTGAAAGGCTGCGCCCATACCGGCCATCTGTGGATAAGTTTGGACACCCCTGATTTAAAAGGCTGTGCCATATAGCAGTCCACAGAAACAGAATATGGGAAGTCACATGGCTGTGATATAATAATAATAATAATAATAATAGGAAGAAGAAACTACTGTAGGATGTGCTGTTATAAGAAAATAATCAGCATCAGGTTAATCTCATTAGATTTTCATTAATTGATTGTTAGTAAACTATTATTGTTATTATTAATAAGAGTGAACAATGTGTTGAATATTACGTGTTTGAGATTCTGCATGCTTGAAAAGTTCTGTGAGTTTACATTCCTTCTTTATTAGAAAAATACAGAGAGGCTGATGCCTGATGATGTAATAATCGCTGTAATAATCAATAAAGTGTTCAATACTCAAGCGTAACTGAGTTATAGTTCCTCAAATGAGTCAAAGCTGGAGTTAAAGTATCTCTCATTCATTCGGATTGTGAAAAGTCTTTTTATTTGCTTTTAAAAAGAAATCTAATGCTCCTCCTCTCCACTTTATCACCCTCCTTTTCCAGGTGTGTCTCTAATCCAGATGTCTGCGGTTCTATTTTGTTTTTGTTTTTTTACTGTTCCTGCAGGTTTTCATTCCAAACCAAGTAGGAGACACACGATTTAAAAGGGTGATCATGTTACAGATGTGATAGAAATGAGACTGACACGAACGGCAATACACGCCAATCAAATGCAAACAAAATGCAACTGATTTATAACGGTGATTCGCTAGATTTTTTCCACCGAAGATCGGCATATCAATCGCAAATTACTTGCAACCAGTCTCCGATTGCCATGTTACTTCCTCGCAACATTTGTATGATACACGTATTTAACCCGCAAAATATCCACTTGCATGTTGCGTCACAGAACATGTGAATTTCAAAAGTCGCAAAAACATCCATTAGTGTCGGCCGCTTTTCTCTTACATTGCGAGTGTGATCGCCGACTGACCCAATTATGAACCAGATCCTGCAACCACACTGGCTCTTAGTGGGCGAAAGGTAGTTGCGGGACAGTGTCTAAGGCTCTGGGTTATTTATCAGAAATCTGGAGGTTTTAAGTCCTACACTCTTGATCCTCAACTGCTTCCTCTCACTCATTTGTCCAGCTGCTTCCTCCTACTTGTTTTATTTTGTTTTGTTTTGTTTCTTGGGGGGGGGTGTGGGGGGGTGGCATAGGCTAGAGTTTATCTTTGCAGACACCATGTGAAGGTGTGGTATGCTCTGGACAGCTCACCAGACCATCATTGGGCAACACATACAGACACACAAATGGCAATTCAGAGCAGACGGTGGTGTAATGTGTATGTCTTTGTACTGTTGGAGGAAACCAGTTCATGCAGAAGAAAGCTGTGCAAGCACAAGGAGA
>CM045731.1:55834124-56064124 GCA_024760905.1 Plotosus lineatus
ACATTGGCTTCACGCCCTATTAGCCTATCCAAGGAGAATAGTGGAATGCAGGCATCAAAGATTGGGCTGTTGGATCAGTTCTCCAACAGTGTGGCGCCCTACAGACAATGTCAATAAAAAGCTTAAGTGATACCCAAGTGCTATTATGAAAATATTGCACGAGGCCATTTTCCCAAATGCACCTTAATGTACACCCTGTATACCTCTTGCACTTATGTAGATTAAGACATTTGTTTGTGCGTTTGACAGGCCGTGAGCCAACACTGTCCAAGGGCACTCTAGTGACTGTTAGTCTACTTGACAAGTTAGAGTATAAGGGCTGGGAAGCCAAGCTGACCGAACAGAAAGACACCAGGATCAAACTGTCTGTCCACACCCCGCCGACTGCTCCGATTGGTCGCTACAAGTTCAGTGTTAAAATATTAACTCCAGCAGGAAAGAAAAGCTATTGTCAGAAGCCCGAGAATGATATCTACCTGCTCTTTAACCCCTGGTGTGAAGGTAAGCATGGCCACAAATGTGACAGGAACACAACTTCTATGAATTTCCTCATTTCAAGTCGACAGCATTCATTTTTTTGTCACCTTCAGATGACTCAGTGTTTTTGGATAATGAGGAGGAGAGGAAAGAGTATATTCTGAATGAAGCAGGAATGCTGTACTATGGAAACAAGGAGCAGATTGGAGCCAGAACTTGGCTCTTTGGACAGGTATTACCCATTTTCCTGTCCCAGCCTACCCCTTTGTCTCATTCTCCCCTCACAGCCAAAATTTGAATGTGACACCCATATGGGCTGAAAGTAAGCTTAAAAATGTGCCCCAAATGAAATCATTCATGTGTCCATAGTTATCAAGTCATAGGTTATGTCTGGGCTACCCTGCCACCAAGTGCACAAGAGACCAAAATGGGCATCTTAACTTGGGCTTTCTTGCATCAACTACGTGGACCGACGACGGCCTTTGATAACCCAGTTAGCTGCATTGAAGGACAGCAGTGACAACCTGCTGATAGTGGAGCTTGAACCCCTGAACTTTAGATCAGTAATCCAGCAGCATTCCATTGGGCTACCACTGCTCCGTAATATTATGAAATTATCAAAAATGGAATATCACTGTGTCCCCCAGTGGAGCTAACTGAGTTATCAAAGGCAAGCCATGTCTCTCACTGTCTGTGGTGAGAGGTTCATGTAAAAGAACCATTGCAGACTTTTGTCAAGTGGAGCTGCATAGCTGTCGGCGTATTTCTGTCCTGCGATGGCCTGGCGAGATAACAGAGTTGGCTGAGATGGGCACCAGGCTCCCCACTTCCCTAATTAAGATGAAGCGGTTTGGTGAATGAATGAATATTGAGGTGTGTCTCGTCCTATGTGCAGTTTGCAGAAGGGATACTCGAAGCATCACTGTACCTTCTGGAGAAGTCCGAAACATTTGCTTCAGGTTGGGGGGATCCTGTAAATATTGTCAGAGTTATATCAGCCATGGTGAGTGTCTTTTATAGTTAACCCTGAGCCAATATTAATGTTTGCAAAGATGTACAAGAAAGTTGTTTCTTGAGTTTCTCTGAATGATGGCCAGTTGACTTCTGATCCCAGGTCAACTCTTTTGATGATCAAGGTGTGTTGGTAGGGAACTGGTCGAATCATTATTCTGGTGGGACTCGCCCAACAACGTGGACTGGCAGTGTTGAAATACTGAGGCAGTACCACAAATCGGAAGGGAAGCCTGTTAAATATGGCCAGTGCTGGGTCTTTGCAGGGGTCACCAACACGGGTATATACAGTACATACATATAGTAATTTTATTTTAGTTCTCCTGTGTTAGATTCTTGATTATCTTTTGCTCTCTGTGTTTTGTCTTGCCTATCGCAGTTCTCAGGTGTTTAGGGATTCCCTGCCGTTCTATCACAAACTTCAGCTCTGCTCATGACACGGATGTTTCTATGACGACCGATGTATATGTTGATGAGAAATTCAATCCAATTGAGAAGCTCAGCAATGATTCAATTTGGTGCGAATATACATAATTCTTCTTTATCATGTTTCACAGCCATCATGTGTTGTTGTGTGGTTCATTCTGAAAGTAAAAAAAACAATTTCTGATTAACAGCCCATAGACTGTATGTAGTGGCCGGGTAAAAGCCCTCACGTAATAATTTTTTTCATTCACTAATCCAAGAATATTTATTTTATTATTATGTATTACAGCCAAGGGTTGTACTGTGTCATAGTTGTTTGTGTGTCCTCAGCAAGGTCCTGGGTTTGAATCCTGGTCTCCACAAGGGTGTTTCGGCATGAAGGTGCATGTTCACTACATGCTTTCATAAGTTTCCTCTTGCTATTCTAGTTTCTTCTAACAGTCCACAGACATGTGCATTAGTCAGTTTGGCTGTTCGGGTTGCCTCTAGATGTATGTGTGCATAGTTGTGTGTGTTGACCCTGCAATGGACTGGAAAGCTGTTTAGGGTCCAGAGTTTACTGCAGAGTCTGCTGAGGAAAATGAATGGAATGAACCACAATATATCGTCCTCATACTGATTTTTTTTTCCTCTCTGTGCAGGAATTTTCACGTGTGGAATGAATGCTGGATGGCCCGACCTGATCTACCTGACGGGATGGGGGGTTGGCAAGTTGTGGATGCCACGCCTCAAGAGACAAGTCAAGGCATATTTTGCTGTGGTCCCGCCCCTGTGGTAGCCATCCGTGATGGACTGGTCTTTCACAAATACGATGCCCCATTTGTCTTTGCTGAGGTAAGAACAAATGTTTATTCAATATAGGAACAATAGCTCAGCCAATACTGCCACTGTCCAAGTCCAAGACAAAGACATGAAGCTCAAGAGGCTTCAAGCCAACTATAGAGCATATATGAGTATATATAGATATAGTAACTGAGTATATATATATATATATGAGTATATATATATATAGTAACTATAGAGCACTTATGATCGAATAAAAACCATCCAATTCTTCTCAAGCCCTGCCTCAACTAGTTGGCTTCACCAATAATCAGGCTACACATAGCATAAGAAAACCTCAGACAAAACTAAGACCATATTCAGAGTCATTAATGTCCAAGATCATGTCGATCCAACTAAAATACGTCTTGACACTAGACCACAGTCCAGGACCAGATCTGAGAGTCTTACAGACCATACTGGTACTTTGGTTGTCCTTGAAAGGCAACTCCTGTACATAGAACCCTCCAACAAATTGTTCTTTCCATGAAGAACTTTAACAGCAAGGTATTTTCAGACGACATTTAATAAAACTTTACAGCATTTGGCAGACACTCTTGTTCAGAGTGACCTGCATACTTTTTTATGCAACTGAGAGTTAAATGCCCTACTTAAGGACCCAAGAGTGGCACCATGGTGGTACTGGGGCTTAAATCGCCAATGTTTGGCTCAGTAATCCAGAGCCTTAACCATTGAGCCATCACTGGCCACCACTGCTCATTCCGATTTGCACTCACACCTAGGGGCGTAATACCCAAATAGCCTCATATGCATGTCTTTGGACGGTGGAAGGAAGTCCAACTAACCACAGTAAACCCACACATTCACATGCAAATTTTACACAGAAATGCACTTGTTGAGCCAAGGACTCAAACGCAGGAGTTTCTTCCTATGAGGAAGACACCACTACAGCTCGAGCCTCCCTATGGCCCTAATAAAAAATGAGTCTGGTAAATAAATGAACAACTGGTTTGTTATATTCACATGTTTTTAGGTGAACAGTGACAGAATCTTCTGGCTGAGACAAGCTGATGAGACCTTCACTCAGATCTACACTGAGAAGAATGTGGTGGGCCGCAACATCAGCACCAAGGCAGTTGGGTCTGATGACAGAGAAGACATCACCCACCTTTATAAACACCCAGAAGGTTAAAATTCCTACTACACACTTACTCCCACCATATTTCATTCACAGTCAATTTTGCCTCAATGTTTAAAATATTCATTTGTTTCATTACAGCCCTGTGTTTATGCTTTTCATTACCAGGTTCTGCTGCTGAGCGAATCGCTGTGGAAACCGCATCCCAATACGGCTCCAAGCCCAACACTTACCCCAGTGCTGCAGAGATCGATGTCACATTAAAGATAGCTGTGATAGCTGAGGGGCCGTACGTGGGTGACGATGCTCGGCTGACCTTTACCCTGAAGAACGACAGCACTGAGGTGCGCAGTATCGAGCTCCACTGCCAGGTGGCGATCATGTACTATACTGGAGTGATAAAGAACACATTGAAAAGGGATACATTAGAGGTCACGGTTCAACCTAGAAAAGGTAGGAGATTATTCTGAGTGTACTTTGTAGGCCAGCTTCTGTACCATTCACAGGAAGGTTTATGAGTTTCAATCACAGGACCACTGGTGCTGTATTGTGTTCCTTAGTGAATTCTTACTCTCAACTGTATACCAGTTCAGGTTCAGAATAATTGTCTCTCTCTTCCTCCTGTTCTAGTTCAAACAGTGGAGTGGACCGTTTCTTACGACGAGTACAAGGACTACCTGCTGGACCAGACTGCGCTGATGCTCACCGTGTGTGGACGTGTCAACGAGACGCAGCAGATTCTAGTGAAACGGTTTAACTTCCGCCTGCGCACTCCTGACATCATCATCTCTGTGAGTCCTTAAGTGGTTCCAGTGTTCAATTTACTAAGGAATAAAAGCTTTTCTTTTATAGAATTTAAATTGAAGTTTCTTGTTAGCAATTTGTTTGTAACACAAAAAAAGTTCAAAATGGAATTCAAGAAAATTAGTCCCAACCTTCTGACCAATCAGGTTCAAGAATCTTTCAAGAATGTGTTCTGTAGTCGACTGGACACAACATCTGAACCATTGAAAGCAATAATGCTTCTCCACTGTGTTCCATTTATACACCGTACAGGTTCAAGATTCAAGAGTCTTTATTGACATGATGTTGACAAATAATGAAATTTCACATGAGACTCTCAGCATTAAAAGGTGTAAACGAGGCAAGAAACTGAGCGCATTATAAAGACAAGTACATCTGTACACTAAACTTTAAATAAAAATATAGAATAGAAATGGAAACTCTATAGATATGAATGATAACCGAATAGTGAGAGATACCATATTAAGGTACTGTGGAATGGAATAAATAAATAAATAAACAGTAGCAGCGAGGTGAATAAACTGGAATGTCGACAAGGTAAAGTGCGGCAATGCAATACAGTCGTCGAGATTTTGGATTCAATTTCTTTTCCAAAGAACTGATGCCTCTCCCGGAGTTGGCTGGGATGGGTGCCAGCCTCACCGCGACCCTAGTTTGGATTAAGCGGTTACAGAAAATGAACTGAACTGAAGAACTGATGCCTCTGTTAGAGAGAGTGTGTGTGTGTGAGAGAGAGAGAGAGAGTGTGTGTGTGTGTGTGTGTGTGTGTGCGCGCGCGCGCGCGCGTGTGTGTGTGTGCGTGCGTGCGTGCGTGCGCGCGTGTGTCAGTGGAGGAGGGTTGTGGTTGTGTGAAGGACAAGATCCTGTTGACAGTTTTGTGTTGAACTAGTTTACTTCTTTTTGCTCATTATTACATATTACATTATTACATTCATTTATTCATTTTCTGAACTGCTGAATCCTAATTCGGGTCACAGGCAGGCTGGCGCCCACCTCGGCGAACTGCGCACGAGGGCAGAGTACAACCTGGATAACTTGCTGGGCCACTACAGGGCATAAATACTCGGACGGCAATGCAGCCTACTTTTATCGAAAGTCAGCAATGGTTCTTTTACATGCCTCACACCATAGATGGTGAGAGACAAGACTGGCCTTTGACAACCCAGTTAGCTGCACTGGCAGACATTATTACATATTACTTTCATGCATATTACATATTACATTATTATTACAATTTTAACTTGCAGTTCTGCTTTGCAGACTAAAGGAAACGCTAAGGTGTCGCAAGAGATGGAGGCTAAAATCACATTTCGAAATCCACTCCCTCTCACCCTGAAGAACGTCAACTTCCACATTGAGGGCTTGGGCCTGACAGATTCAAAGGAGTACTCCTTCGGGTAAACCACCCTTTCACTTCATTTCAAATTGTATCCACTATATATATATATATACACACACACACACACACACACACACACACACCGGATTATAAGGCGCACGGAAGCTCTTCGGAAGATTAAAGGCTTTTAAGTGCGCTTTATGGTTCGAAAAATACGGTCTGTATATGTAGTAAATATTCAAAACTAAAATGTCCATATCCTTTGGCTGCTTGTTGTGTTCAACTAGCTCACAAATGTCAAACTCAAGTCCTACGGGCCAAATCCGGCCCACTGACTCATTCTATGTGCTCTGAGAGAGCAGTCAAAGAACATGATTATTATGCAGTCTTTGAATCCACCATTACCATGAAACCAGCTAGTTAGTCATGACTCAAGAAAGATTGGAAGCTTGCTTGTCAGGAAAGAAAAGTGGACAGATGGCACTGTGGCACAGCCATCTCACAGCAAGAAGGTCCTGGCTTTGAGTCCCAGACTTGGCAAAGAGTTGCATGATCTTCCTGAAATACCGCTACTCTGCTTTTCCATCACATTTCAAAGATTTACATAATTACGCTAATTGGCTGTTACAAATTCGTCCTGATGTGAATGGTTGTGTGCTGGTTCTGCAATGGTCTGGTGTGCTGCTTAGGGTGTAACCTGCCTTGACTCCGAGTCAAAGGTTTCCGCCTCTCCATGACCCTAATAAAGGATGAATCATTTCATAAAAATAAAATAGAATAAAAATATATTCCAGAGATTTGCTTTTATCATTGAAAAATTTTTTTCTTCTCCTACAGTGACATCAGTGGTCTGGAAACTGTGAGGTTTACAGTGAAGTTTACACCCACTTTGCCTGGTGCTCGGAAGCTTGTCGCCTCTCTGAACTGTGTGCAGCTCTCTCAGGTTCATGGTGTCGAGCTAATCACTGTCAAGGAGGCATAAAAATACAAAATAGAGCATCGTGTCCACATTTGAGTGTTTTTTTAAAGAAAGATCAATTATGTTTAACTAAGTATTGAATGTCGGAAAAAACAAAACAAGGTGCAAAGAATTGGTTGACAAGAACACTGATGCTATGTCTTGATTTCAATTTAGGCAATTTACTGGCTCTGATTTCAGGATACCTGTATGTTTTTCTTTTTAAATTTAAACACTGGTTATGGTATATGGTTTATTATTAACATGTTTTTTGATCTCCATATAACATTCAGGATTCCGGTCCGCAACAAATCCCAACATTCATATAATACAGTGGTAACTCACCTTACGAAAGTCTTACCAAACGAAAAATTCAGGTTACGAAAAGCATTTTCCTAAAATTATTGTCTCAAGATACGAAACAAGTTCACATTACGAAACTTCCATCTTAATAATTCAAACGTGTCATTCAAACATTAAAACGCGCCATTCAAACAATGCACGAGCTGTTCTCCCATCAATGACCTTCAAACATCCCACCCCGCTGGCCTCCCATTGGCTAACAACTGAGCTGTCGTTCATGTTGCCTTCACTCAAGCGCCATCTTGGACAGGTCCACCTGACACCATCTTGGACAGGGCCTAGGAGGAATGACGCAGCTACGTCCCATTGCCTATTATAAAGCTGAATCCACCATGATGCTTTTCGTGTAAAGGACAGAGTTACCGTTGTTTTATACTTTATTTCTTGACTCAAGCTTTTAACCTTCCATAAACATTTGTAAGATTATAACTCTGCTAAGACATGGTTAACACGCGCACACACACACACACACACACACACACACACGCGTGCGCTGTGATAGGCTTCAGATAGGGCACAGACTATGGAAGGGTGGAATAGAATGTCACGTTCTATGCATGTACAAGTCTCGATCATGTGGCCAGACTGAAAAAAAAAATCATAATGCATCTCTGGTATTGTTCAGGGGGCCCGGCAAAATGTGGAGGTGGGCCGTGTCCGGCCCGTGGTCCGTAGTTTGGGGACCACTGCTCTAGACCATCTGCCTGTTAGTTCCAACCTCAGCATTCTACTACCAATATAGTCACTATCCCTCCACTGTACATGTCCAAACCATCTCAATCTAGCCTCTCTGACTTTGTCTCCAAAACATCTTACATGTGCTGTCCTTCTGATGTACTCATTCCTGATCCTATCCATCCTCGTTACTCCCAAAGAGAACCTCAACATTTTCATCTCTGCTACCTCCAGCTCTGCCTCCTGTCTTTTACTCAGTGCCACTGTTTCTAAACCATACAATATTTTCATTTCATTCTTGCCGATACCTTCCTATCACACTTCACACTGGACACTTTTCTCCAACCATTCTTCACGCTTCTTCACCTCTTTTCCATGCTCTCCATTACTCTGGATTATTGAGCCCAAATACTTAAAATCCGCCACCTTCTTTATCTCTGCTCTCTTTAACCTCACTGTTCCTCTTGGGTCCTTGTCGTTCACACACATGTATTCTGTCTTACTGAGGCTAACTTTCATTCCACTCCTTTCCAGGGCATACATCCACCTCTCTAGATTTTCCTGCACTTGTTCTCTGCTCTCACTGCAGATCACAATGTCATCTCAAACATCATAGTCCATGGAGATTCTTGTCTAACCTCTTCTGTCAGCCTGTCTACATCCAGTTTACTATCCAGTATTCTGGTGGCAGTAGAGTGGCACATTGGTCAGGATGTCCAACTCACACCAAGAAGGACCTGGGTTCGATTCCCAGCTCAGGCATTTCTGTGTGGATTTTGCATGTTCTCCCCATGCTTGTGTGGGTTCCTCCAGGTACTCTAGTTTCCTCCAACAGTTCAAAAACATACACAGTATTCTAGTTGGCGGTTCCTAATTACAGCTAAGTGTGAGGGTGAATGGTTGTATGTGTGGTGATTCTGCAATGACCTGTGAACTGTGCATAGTACCCCGCCCTTGTCCATAGTTGGCTGAGATGGGTGCCAGCCTTCCAGCGACCCTAATTAGGTAGAAAATGAATAAATCAATGAGTATTCTGGTTATATAACAATTGTAAATAAATGTTTTACTATCTACTATATACTTCACACGAACATAAGAAAAAAGTAAACCAAGGGGAAATTTTCATTTTTTTAATTGTTTCATTTCATTAAAAAAGAGAATTGTTTCATCTTAAATAAAATAAAGGCCATATTGTGTATTTTTCTTCATATAAGATGTTGAATTTGTAGGATTTCTTAATCAGTGACAGTGTAAAATCGTGAGATTTTATCAGCCATTTCCATTCAAGTAGTATTCCCAGCTTGAGAGGTGGATAATTTTTGTTATCCCAAGATTGGGAACCAGTAAGATAGCACCCTTCCCAAGTTACATAAACGTGAAGTTACACTTATATGCTGTTGGGATCTTTCAACACAAAAGACTGTTCTATTTCTTTAAATTTTGTATATGCTAATAAAAAAGCTTTTTTTAAAAAAAGGAATGCCTCGTGATTGTCCTGATTATATGGAGAATTTAGAACTAAATTTTCATTTCTAAAACCAGCTTTAAACTGAACCCAGTGCACTATCACCAACCAATTAGCATATATACTGCGTGGAAAATAAATAGTTTATCTTTGATCACAGCATGTAATCTCCATGGTGTTGTTGTTCCAGTTGTTCTGGTCGAGGCTCAGCAACATTAATGTGATAATAAAATGAAGCAGCTGATGATCTGAATGTACTGAATGAGCAGGTACTCACATTAATACACTTTTTCTCCCCGGATGGATCGACTATAAAATGATCACTCAAATAATGAAAGAGTGGTTCACGGACCATAAGGAATCATTTTCACATATTTACTGGCCCCAGAGTCTTGACCATAACCTTATGAGACAGTGGTGAAACGTTTCACATGTTTGCATCATAGAAAGAAGGCCCTGGGTTCAAGTTGAGGGTTTGGGCTTTACTATATAAAGTTCATGCAAGCACAGGGAGAACACGAACTTTACATAGTAAAGCCCAAACCCTCAACTTGAGCCCGGGGCCTTCTTTCTATGATGCAAACATGTGAAAGGTTACACCACCGTCTCATAAGGTTATGGCTGTTCCGGTGGGGGTGGTGTATATCTCCAGGAACATGATTGGATAACCAGGCAAACTTGAAATCTTTGTCAGACACCTGTCTGGGCCTTTAGCTCATACATGAAGGTTTTGTTTAAACTTAAATATATTGTACTGCAGTCACATGATGATTTTGGCAAAACACCCTGATTTACTGCCAGAATGATTAGTCTGTAGCATGTCAAGCTTAATTGATTAATTGAAGGAACAGAAGACAACAAAAGGACATGAAAGAGTCTATAGACAGAGAGGGAAAGAGAGATGAAGAGTGAAAGATAAAGAAAGAGAGTGGGTGAGAGAGATTAAGAAAGATAGAGAAAGATAGATAGTATTGAGGTAGACAGCAAGAGGAAGGAGAGCAATGGAGCGTTAGAAAGTGAGAGAAAGAGTGACAGAGAAAGAGAGGGTGAGATAGTGAGAAAGAGAGTGAGGGAGAGGGAGAGATAAAGTGCGAGAGAGATTCTTTGTAAATGTGCAGATCCACAGGACTCGATTTTACACAAACTAATTATCCTTTAGCTCTTTGCTGCTTATGGTTGTTTTCAGGGTCTGTAGTAAGTATCACTGTCGAGTCCTCGAGGTCGTTGAGGTCATCACGCGTGACATATGAGAAGCGTTCAGTATGGGGGCAAATTCTGTTAAATCAGTTATGGATGAAAATCACAAAGCATTAAGCCAACTACACGTTTATTTACTTTAAATCCTTAATCTCTATTAGTAAGATGTCACTGGCGCATGGTGGTGTAATGGTTAGCACATCCGCCTCACACCAAGAAGGTCCTGGGTTTGATTCCCAGCTCAGGTGTTTCTGTGTGGAGTTTGCATGTTCTGCCCGTGCTTGTGTGGGTTTCCCTTAGGTCCGCCGGTTTCCTCCCACAGTCCAAAAATATGCACAGTTGGTTGATTGGCTGGTCCAAATCACACCTAGGTGTGAGTGGAGCATGAGTGGTTGTGATGGCCTGATGAGCTGTCCAGGGTGTACCCTGCCCTCGCCCAGAGTTGGCTGAGATGGACATCAGCCAATATATCAGACATACATATATATACACACACACACACACACACACACACACACATAGGCATTCACACATACACACACACACACACACGCACACACCCCCATACACGCACAAACACACACATACACATTCACACACACATACACACACACACAGGCATACACATACACACACATACACACACCCCATCTACTCTGCCCTCAGATACATATACACTTTAATATAGGCCAGTCTATAAAGTTGCTCCATTCTTTTCTTTTATTGTTTATTAATTTATACTATTTATGTATTTATTTATTTACTTATATAATATATATGTATGTGTGTATGTTTGTACTTGTATCTATTTTTGCACCCCCTACTGATAGTACCTCAAGAGCCTGTAACAGTGAATTTCTCCATTGTGAGATTAATAAAGCTGTATCTTATCTTATCTTATATATACGCACACACATTATGCATACATAGACACACACACAACACATTTGATCCTCCCGTCCATGTCTCAAATCAAAGAGTGTACACAGTTTTAAAAGAGGAAAATAAACATGAATGATTTTATCAATTCAATTATTATCCAGTTAATCTATTTTCTGTATCTGTTTCTTATATCTGCCAATGTTCCAGGCATCCACAGAATTGTGTGATTTCTGAATCTGACTGCAAGCTAATTGGTTTGTTGTTGTTGTTGTTATTATTATTATTATATTTTATATTCATATTCTTAGTTTGTAGTTGAAAATAACAAAACCTGTCCCATTGTGCTTTTGACATATTTGTCAACACATATCTACTGCTTTTCACATAAAAAAAGATTCACAGATGTGACAGGTGTAGACAGTGTGGAAAAACCCACCCTCATTCATTGCAGGATGGAATGAGGAAAGAAACTCCCACTAATTTCTGTGATTTGTACAGTTTTTCAAGAATTTAGTGCACAGTGCCACAATCATGAGCTTATTATTTCTATATAAATACACAGTACGGCCAATACGGTATACTATAGACACCTGGGTACTTTTGGCGGAGTCATTAAGGGTTACTGATTATAAGGGAGGGGATTCAAGACTCTACCACCAAGCTAACCACTGTAGGTGCTCTGGTTTTCTCTCAGTCCAAACACATGCACACTAGGCTAACTGGCTGCTCCAAGTCACCCCTAGCTGCAAGGGTGAGGGTGTAAGGTTGCATGTGTAGAGCTCAATGTGTACCCTGCCTTCACGCAGTGCCAGCTGAGATCTCCGGTCTCCCCCACAACTCTAAGGGTATTTAGAGTTTGTTATTTTTTCGGATTCAACGATTGCAACAGATTTGGCAGCGATCACTGGTATAGAATTTTCCTTTCCTGGAATGAGATCAACATGTTCCAGTACAATAGGGGCACTGTGCACACAAAATAGTGGATTCAGACTTTATGTGTTGAGCAGAAGAATTCGAGTTTCCTGTACCTTAAACCCAGTGAACACTTTTGGGGTGAACTGAAAGACCAACTCGACCCAACAAGGCCGCTTGACCTTGTAACAATCTTGTGTCCAAACATAAATCTCAACAACAACACATCAGAAATCCAGTGGATACAGTATAATTCACTTTACTACTGCACAAATCCACATGGACCTGTCTCTGTGCTACGCTAATTTTGAATGAACAATCATTTGAAACAGACATAAAATATTTCTGAGGATCCCACTCCCCCAAGCTAAATTGCGTGGGTGTTGGCTTCCAGATTACGGGTATGCCTCGACTTAAGTCATTTCAAGTTAAGTCTTTCCCAATTACACGAAGGTTTTCAAAAAATATATGGGGAAAAAATAAAGTTTGTCATTATAATCATATATATATACATACATATATATATCTTCTTCTTCTTTCGGATTTTCCCTTCAGGGGTCGCCACAGCGAATCATCTGCCTCCATCTCACCCTATCCTTTGCATTTTCTTCTCTTACACCAACTACCTTCATGTCCTCCTTCACTACATCCATGAATCGTCTCTTTGGTGTTCCTCTAGGCCTTCTGCCTGGTATTTCCAATCTCAGCATCCTACTACCAATATACTCACTATCCCTCCTCTGTACATGTCCAAACCATCTCAATCTAGCCTCTCTGAATTTGTCTCCAAAACCTTTGACATGTGCTATCCCTCTGATGTGCTCATTCCTGATCCTATCCATTCTCGTTACTCCCAAAGAGAACCTCAACATTTTCATCTCTGCTACCTCCAGCTCTGCCTCTTGTCTTCTCTCCGGTGCCACTGTTTCTAAACCATACAACATTGCTGGCCTCAGTACCATCTTGTACACTTTTCCTTTCTTTCTTGCTGATACCTTCCTTTCACACATCACACCGGACACTTTTCTCCAACAATTCTAACCTGCCTGCACATGCTTCTTCACCTCTTTTCCACACTCTCCATTGCTCTGGATTGTTGAGCCTAAGTACTTAAAATCCTCCACCTTCCTTATCTCTGCTTCCTGTAACCTCACCGGTCCTCTTGAGTCCTTGACATTCATACACATGTGTTCTGTCTTACTGAGGCTAACCTTCATTCCCCTCCTTTCCAGGGCATACCTCCACCTCTCTAGGTTTTCCTGCACTTGTTTTCTGCTATCACTGCATATCACAATGTCATCTGCAAACATCATAGTCCATGGAGATTCTTGCCTAACCTCGTCTATCAGCCTGTCCATCACCAGAGCAAACAAAAAGGGGCTCAGAGCGGACCCTTGATGCAGTCCCACCTCCAACTTGAACTCTTCTGTCACACCGACAGCACACCTCACTACTGTCTTACATCTCTCATACATGTCCTGCACCACTCTAACATAGTTCTCTGCCACTCCAGACTTTCTCATGCAATACCACAGTTCCTCTCTCAGCATCCTGTCATATGCTTTCTCCAGATCCACAAAGGCACAATGCAGCTCCTTCTGACCTTCTCTGTACTTCTCTATGAACATCCTCAAGGCAAACACTGCATCTGTGGTGCACTTTCTTGGCATGAAACCAAACTGTTGTTCACAAATGCTGACCTCTGCCCTTAGTCTTGCTTCCACTATTCTTTCCCATAACTTCATCGTATGGCTCATCAACTTTATCCCTCTGTAGTTGCCACAACTCTGCACATCTCCCACCAGCACACTTCTCCTCCATTCTTCTGGCATCCTCTCACTCTCTAAGATCTTGTTGAATGTTCTTGTCAGGAAATCTACTGCTTCCTCTGCTAGACACTTCCATACCTCCACCGGTATGTCATCAGGGTCAACTGCCTTTCCATTCTTCATCCTCTTCAATGCCCTCCTTACTTCACCCTTACTAATCTTTGCTACTTCCTGGTCCTCAACAGTCACCTCTTCTACTCTTTTTTCTCTCTCATTTTCCTCATTCATGAGCTCTTCAAAGTACTCTTTCCATCTTCCCAGCACACTTCTGTCATCATTCAATACATTTCCCTCTCTGTCCTTAATCACTCTAACTTGCTGCACATCCTTCACATCTCTATTTCTCTGCTGTGCCAACCTGTATAAATCATTTTCTCCCTCTTTACTTTCCAACCGAGCATACAAGTCATCATACGCCCTCTGTTTGGCCTGTGACACCGCTACCTTCGCCTTACGCTGTGTCTCCCTGTACTCATGTTTACTCTCTTCGGTCCTCTCTATGTCCCACTTCTTCTTAGCTAACCTCTTCCTTTGTACACATTCCTGCACTTCCTCATTCCTCCACCAAGTCTCCTTATCTACTCTCCTTCCAGATGACACACCAAGTATTCTCCTACCTTTCTCCCTGATTACATTAGCTGTAGTTGTCCAGTCATCTGGAAGCACTTCCTGACCACCCAAAGCCTGTTTCAATTCCTCCTTGAAGACAACACAACACTCCTCCTTTTTCAGCTTCCACCACTTTGTCTTCTGCTCTGCCTTTGCCTTCTTCACCTTCCTCACCATCAGCGTCATCCTGCACACCACCATCCTATGCTGTTTGGCAACACTCTCACCCACTACTACTTTGCAGTCACTGACTTCCTTCAAATTACATCACCTGCACAAGATGTGGTCTACCTGTGTGCTCCTACCTCCACTTTTATAAGTCACTCCATGCTCCTCTCTCTTCTGGAAGAAAGTATTTACCACAGCCATTTCCACCCTTTTTGCAAAATCTACCAACATCTGTCCTTCTGCGTTCCTGTCCTGGATACCAAACCTGCCCATCACTTCCTTGTCCCCTCTGTTTCCTGCACCAACATGTCCATTGAAGTCTGCCCCAATGACTACTCTTTCATCTTTGGGGGGTATTCTGCATCACTTCATCTAACTCCCTCCAGAATCTCTCCTTCTCTTCTAGTTCACATCCTGCCTGTGGGGCATAAGCACTAACAACATTGAACATCATGCCTTCAATTTCTAACTTGAGACTCATCACTCTGTCTGACACTCTTTTCACTTCTAGAACATTCCTGAAAAACTCCTCCTTCAAGATGACTCCTACTCCATTTCTTTTCCCATCCACACCATGAAAAAACAGCTTAAACCCTGCTCCTATGCTTCTAGCCTTGCTACCTTTCTACCTGGTCTCCTGACCACAAAGTATGTCCACCTTCCTCCTCTGCATCATGTCAGCCAGCTCTCTACCTTTTCCTGTCATAGTTCCAACATTCAAAGTCCCTACTTTCAGTTCTAGACTATTGCCTTTCCTCTTCTCTCTCTGCCTACGGACAGGCCTCCCGCCTCTCCTTCTTCGACGTCTTCGACCAACAGTAGTCCAATTTACACTACCCTGTTGGTTAACAGCACTGATGGCGGTCGTTGTTAACCCGGACCTCGACCGATCCGGTATGAATTTTCTTGATATGACTCGCATGTTTTATTTGGCATTTGTTTTACGCCGGATGCCCCTCCTGACCCAACCCTCTGCATTTATCCGGGTGTAACACAGGTAAACACATGGTTACTAATTTTATTGGAAAAAACCCTAGTTTCCAAAACTCCCTGAAAGCACTAGTTTCCTAGTCCCCTTGAAGGCATCATAGGCACGTGCTGCATGCGACCAGCAGAGCGTGTAGGAGAGCGTAAGGAGCAGGACGCATACAGAGCCCTCGAAAAGCGACACGAGTGAGTCAACGATCAAAAATGTGATTAAGTGAACTTTTAACAAGTTTAACTAAGTTTATGTGCTTTTCAGAGCCTTGTATGTGTTTTGTTCTCTCTCAATCGAACCGGGTGGAGAGAGTTTGTTTTCTTGGAAACTCCGGTGAGTCATTACAATATGAAGCTAGTTTAAGAACCTATGCTAACTTTACACGTGGTGAACCTATGCTAACTTTACACGTGGTGACTTTTAAAGCTGTGTGCACTATTTTTGTCTTTAAAAGGCTAAGACCAGTCGGAGTACATAACAAAGATTGTGCTGTGCACAAAATGAACCTTACATTTTATTTTTCTAAATGTTTTGTTGAAAGTACTTTTGCTAATGCACTAAAGTAGTGCAGATAAGCTGTTTTGTATTCCATTCCATTCAGTGCCTTTCATGCACTTTTGTCATTTTATTTAGGAATTATTGTTGTTAAATATTTTATTCATTGTGTCTGTACTGCATGTGCAGACTGGTTTTTTAGTGGATCTGGATTTGACCTTGAAGCTGGTTTCGGACACGGATGGCGAGCCAAATCCAGTGAGAACTCTTGGTAGATCCAGACGCAGTGTGGCCAACTGTTCTCTGGATGCGAGAGTAGATCTACAGACCCAACCACTTCAAATCACAGGATCCCAGATAAGAACAGATAAAAACACCTTTATCCCAAACGGATCACAATCCTGGAAAAGACTCCCGGGTTCACACGAATCAAACCTTAGAGATTTAAGCTTATTTTATTTTATTTTTAATTTGTAAAGAAAGTTCTACAATATTGTTTGCACTGTTTCTTGTAGTATTGTTAATTGTAATAAATCTGCCGGCTGTTCAAATTCAAATCTCCACAATTCATTTTACTCCTCCAGAACCTAGTATAAAATCTAGCACAGCTATATCAAGCTGGGTTTACAACAAAGTGGCGAGCCAGCCAGGAGGAGTTTTGGCTACATTTTGCCTCTAAATTAATAATTTGGCATACAGTTTGGCAGTTTTATGACAGTTTTTGTAGAACTTTTCCCACAAAAGAAATATGGATATCATTGAACGTGAAGGTATCAAAGTACCAAATGCTGTATTAATTAGTGGTTTTTCTGGTACTGAGACTGATGAAGAAGTTATTAAGTTTTTAGAAGAGTATGGTTCTATTACACGAACAGTGAAACTTACTACTTCTGACCCTGACTTTAAAAATACAGCCGTAGTTGAGTTTGAGTATGGCACTGCTATTGAGTCAATTAAGGCTGAACTACCATGTCAAAGAGCAACATCTGACCCAAAGGTTGTTCACAAAATTCAGCTCTTATCCCCACTTTATAGTGATAAGTTAACAGCTGACCTGACCAAGTCTTTTCTCTTTGATTTAAAGGGAATTGCCAAAGCAAGCGGAATAGATTATGAGAAATTGTTGCTTGGTGAACTTAGCAAACTTCAGGCCTCTGCTGCTGAAAGTGAAGGTATAGCTTCCACTGACGCTACTCCAGTAACTGAAAGTTTAACAGGTGATTCTGTTGTGCCACAAACAAATAGGGAAACTCTCACAACTACCTCAAACTCTGATATTCCCAGTTCTCCAATCAACAGCAGACCAACTCCTATTTTAAATCCCGAACACTTGAGCACCTCTGAAGTCCAGAGGGTGATTGTCGAGCACATTGTCAGAAGTGCTGACACGTCCCAAACTTATCTGAACTCTTCCAAGTTCAGGTCGTTCTCCGGAAAATTTCCGTGCCCTAATACGGAAGTAGATTATGACACTTGGCGCAGTCATGTTGAGTTTTATCTTGCCGACTCTTCTGTTTCTGGAAAGACAGGTAGTAAGAAAAATTATTGAAAGTCTCTTACCACCAGCCGCCAATATTGTCAAACATTTGGGCCTTGTCCAGCCCAAAAGACTTTTTGAGCTTGCTCGATTCTGCATCTGGGAATGTAGATGATACTGATGAGCTGTTTGTGAAATTTTTGAGCACAAACCAAAATACCGGAGAAAAACCTTCAACATACTTGCACCGGCTCCAGACTACATTAAGCAAAGTTGCTAAAGGGGAAGGCGTTACAGTCAGTGATTTTGATCGACAGCTTTTAAAACAGTTCTGTAGGGGGTGCTGGGATGATAACCTAATTGCCAGCCTCCATCTAGAACAAAAGAAATCCAGCCCACCTCCCTTTTCTGAACTTCTTTTGTTGCTGCGAACAGAGGAGGATAAACAAGCAGCTAAGTCCACTCGCATGAAGCAGCACTTAGGACTTTCAAAAGTAAAGGTACTGTCCAACCCTTTAAATGTTTATGCAGACACTGAGTTTCAAGCTGCTGCTGCAGACAATTCTAGTAAAACGTCTACCAAGAAACTGCAGAAACAAATTGCTCAACTGCAAGAACAGTTAACTTCCTTAAAAGCGTCCATGGAAAAGACAGTTGAAAAGAAACCTCAGACAAAGTCCCCAAAGTTGCAAAAGAAACAACAGCGGAAAGGGACACAAACACAGAACTCACCGCCCGAAAAGTGAAAGCTTTGGAAAAGGTAACAAAAAGCCTCGCCCATGGTTCTGCTTTAACTGTGGCGAGGATGGCCATATAGTCCCCTCTTGTGACAGTGACCCAAACCCCAAAGCTGTTGAAGCTAAGCGCAAAGAGCTTAGGTCAAAACAAAAGGCTTGGGAGGACCAATGTAACACTGATTTAAACTAGTTCCTGTTTCAGTTGAGGGACAAACTGGAACTAGTAGCGACACAAGTCCCACTCAGGAACCCCAGCCAAAACAGAGTTGTACGCTAACGAGTAAACACCATTCTAGCTTTCCCAAGGGCTTAATAGGTAAGAGGTGCACTGCTAATATAAACATAGCTGGCGTTAGCTGCAATTCTCTATTAGATTCAGGGTCGCAAGTTACGACTATTTCACACTCCTTTTACCAGAGACACCTGGTTGATTTTCCAATCCAGCCGATCAGTGACCTAGATGTTGAGGGTGCAAACGGTCAGGCGGTACCTTATCTAGGCTATGTAGAAGTTCCAGTTGGTTTTCCAAAAGAGTTTGTTGAGTCTGAGCCTCAAATTTCTACATTAGCTCTAATAGTACCTGATTTGCGCTCCAGCACAGACTTGCCAGTGTTAATTGGTACAAATGCCCTCGATGTTTTATATGAGGAACATTGTCGAGACACTCCCATTCTACCAGCTGTCTATGGCTATAGTCAGATTTTAAAAATCCTCGAGCACAGATACGAAACAAAGAGCACAGGGAAGCTTGGGCTAATGACACTGAGGGCAACACACCTTATGTTATTCCAGCTCACGAGAAGGTCTGTCTTGAAAGCTGTGCCCACTTAAGTTCGCCACTCACAGACAAATGGGCAGTAGTAGAGCAGCCAATGTCCTCAGCCCTTCCAGGTGGAATCTTTGTTGACTGCTGTCTTATCACAGTGCCAAGTCAAAGTCCTTACAAGCACCCTGTTTGGATAAGAAATGAAACCGATCATGACATTATGCTTCCTGGCAACTGTGTCCTTGCTGAACTGCATGTTGCAGACCAAGTTTTGGAAACTCAAAACCTGTCCAATACCAACTCAGCAGGTTGTTGTCGCTTGTCTGCAGACTCCTCATCACCGAAGGACCAGTTGACTTTTGATTTTGAAAATTCACCTCTGCCTGAGGAGTGGAAAAGTCGCATCACACAGAGTCTGAGTGCTTACAGTGATGTCTTCGCATGCCACGATCTTGACTTTGGCCATGCCACTAGAGTTAAGCATAAAATCAAGCTTAAAGACGAAACACCCATAAAACAGAGATCGAGGCCTATTCACCCAAATGACTACGAAGCTGTTAGGAAACACCTCAAAATGCTTCGATGCCGGGTAATAAGACCATCAGAATCCCCTTTCTCGTCCCCCATCGTTGTAGTTAAGAAAAAGACGGGTGAGGTACGCGTCTCTGTGTGGACTACCGTAAGGTTAACGTACAAACGGTTAAAGACGCCACGCGTTACCAAATCTTGAAGAGACCTTCTCCGCTCTATCTGGGTCAAACTGGTTCTCTGTCATGGACTTAAAGTCGGGCTACTACCAGATAGAGATGGATGAGGAAGATAAGGCCAAAACAGCGTTTGTATGCCCCTAGGGTTTTATGAGTTCAATCGAATGCCTCAGGGAATCACAAATTCTCCCAGCACCTTTCAGAGGTTAATGGAGAGGTGCATGGGAGACATTAATCTTAAGGAGGTGCTCGTCTTCCTGGACGATTTGATTGTTTTCTCAGACTCCTAGAGCAACACGAACAGAGGCTAAAGCATGTTTTGGACCATCTTCGTGAATATGGCTTAAAGTTGTCCCCCAGAAATGTCGCTTTTTCAGACATCGGTTAAATATTTAGGCCATATTGTTTCGAGAAATGGCGTAGAAACAGATCCTGAAAAAGTAGCAGCCATTAAGACCTGGCCAGTGCCACAAAACTTGAAGCAACTCAAGTCGTTTTTAGGGTTCACCGGCTACTATCGCTGATTTGTTAAAGATTATTCAAAGATAGTTCGGCCCTTAAACGACCTTACATGTGGCTACCCACCTTATAGAAAAGTCCAGAAACGAACCGACACTTCTAAGTATTTCAACCCTCGAGAACCTTTTGCCGAGAGGTGGACATCTGTCTGTCAGTCAGCCTTTGAATGCATTAAGGAGAAATTAACATCCTCTCCTGTATTGGGCTTTGCAGATCCAAAGCTCCAATATGTTCTGCATACCGACGCCAGCTCTACAGGCCTAGGTGCCGCTCTTTATCAAGAGCAAGGTGGTAAAATGCGCGTCATAGCCTATGCCAGTAGGGGGCTGACACCAAGCGAAACCAGATATCCAGCTCATAAGCTAGAATTTCTAGCTCTGAAATGGTCCATTGTAGAAAAGTTTCATGATTACCTTTATGGTAATGAATTCACAGTTGTAACGGATAATAATCCGCTTACATACATTCTGACCACTGCAAAGCTTGATGCAGCTAGCTATCGCTGGTTAGCAGCGCTATCCACCTTCAATTTCCAAATCAAATACAGAGCTGGAAAGGCTAACCAGGACGCAGATGGCCTATCACGAAGGCCCCACCAAACACTAGCTGCGGATTATGTGACATTAGAAGAGGAGAACCGAATACAACAACTCACCTCATGTCTTCTCGGATCCCCTCCTCGATGTAGTGATTTATGTCCTGATACTATTGCAGCAGTATGTCACAAGCATTTTCTCAATGAGAAAACCAAAGATTCACCTCATGTCATTCTTGTTGAGTCCTTGGCTATGAATGCTGACGCAATTCCTGATGTATACAGTGATGCTGAAACATCTGGTCAAGTAACTGTTCCCTTGTTTTCTGCTCATGAGCTTAAAGAACAACAAAGATCTGACCCGAGCATCAATCGTGTCATTCAGTTACTTGAAGCTGGAGCAGATGTTCCACATAACAACAGAGAAACATTTGAAATAAAACTGATGCTCCGAGAATGGAAACGTCTTGAAATGAGGGATGACCTTTTGTTCAGGAGACGACAATGTGACCCAGATACAACTTACCAGCTTGTACTCCCTGTCTCACTTAGACCCACTGTTCTAAAGTTACTCCACGATGACATGGGTCATATGGGGTGGGAGAGGACTCATGAACTAGTGAGAGCAAGATTTTATTGGCCTAAGATGGGTCATGACATTGAGACCAAAATAAAGAACTGTGGTCGTTGTGTTCGAAGAAAGTCCTTGCCTGAAAAGGCTGCGCCTTTAGTTAATATTAAAACCACGCGACCAATGGAATTGGTCTGCATGGACTTTCTTTCGATTGAGCCCGATAGTAAGAGTACCAAGGACGTTTTAGTCATCACAGATCATTTTACGAAATATGCGGTGGCCTTGCCCACTCGTGATCAAAAGGCAACCACTGTGGCTAAAAATCTCTGGGAAAACTTTTTGGTTCACTACGGGTTCTCCGAACGCCTCCATAGTGACCAGGGGAGGGATTTTGAGTCACATGTGATTAAGGAACTGTGTGCTATTACGGGTATCAAAAAAGTGAGAACCAGTCCTTATCACCCGAGGGGTAACCCTGTAGAGCGATTCAATCGCACCCTCCTTAGTATGTTAGGTACTCTGAAGGATGACCAAAAAGTTCATTGGCGTGATTTTGTCAAGCCTCTCACACACGCCTACAACTGTTCAAAGAGTGAGGTTACTGGGTTTAGTCCTTATGAGTTGATGTTTGGCCATAAGCCTAAGCTACCAGTTGACCTTGCCTTTGGGTTGCCCGTTACAGGGAACTCACCTGCATCCCATTCTCAGTATGTGCGCAGTCTAAAGGCTAAACTCGAAGAAAGTTACCAAATTGCCCTTGAAAACTCCAAAAAAGTTGCAGAGCGCAATAAGAGCAGATTTGATAAGAAAGTCAGAGAATCCACTCTTGAAGCAGGAGATAGAGTTTTAGTCAAAAATGTCCGTTTGCACAATAAACATAAACTTGCCGACAAATGGGAACGCATGGTGTACCGTGTTGTCAAGAAAATGGAAAATGTTCCTGTGTATGTGGTTCGACCAGAGAGAGGTGATGGTCCAAGTAGAACTCTTCACCGAGACCTTTTACTTGCGTGTGGTGACCTCTCAGACATTGAGGATGAAGTTGAGACAAGACCAAAACCTCCACGTAGACGCAAAACTCGACAAAGTCTTTCCGAACCACAGGACACAGATCTGTCAGAATCAGAGGAGGAGTATGAACCCATGCCAGGACAACCTTCAATCGAAACAGAGACATTCATTAAGATTTATGACAATAATCAAGACCAATCAAATGTACGAAACCAGACAACAAACTCGGATATTTCAAATGAACCACTCTCACTCAATAAGGATACCTCCTTGCACCCAACAGTTTCATTTGAGACAGACACAGACGAGATGGACAATGAACAGGAAAATCAGAATGAGGCCGAACTACTCAAAGAGGAATCACATTCAGATGTCATGGAAGGAGGAGATGATGAAAACCAAATACAAGGAGGACCAGACGTTAATATTGTGGACACAGAGCAAAATGGTGATGTGATTGACCAACAAACAGAACAGACAATTGAAACAACAAATGAAACTCCCAATGTGAGAAAATCTGAAAGATTAAAGCGAGCCCCAGGACGGTTTCATTACCCTCAATTGGGTCAACCGCTGATATCTTTTGCACAACGGTTCTTGGATAACTTTAACCAAGCCCTAGAGTCATTTAGTAGCTATGAAAACCATCAGATCTATGATGTTTAAACAAACATTTAAGTACATGACGGGACTCATGCTTATTCAAGGGGGGAGGGTGTAACACAGGTAAACACATGGTTACTAATTTTATTGGAAAAAACCCTAGTTTCCAACACTCCCTGAAAGCACTAGTTTCCTAGTCCCCTTGAAAGCATCATAGGCACGTGCTGCATGCGACCAGCAGAGCGTGTAGGAGAGCGTAAGGAGCAGGACGCATACAGAGCCCTCGAAAAGCGACACGAGTGAGTCAACGATCAAAAATGTGATTAAGTGAACTTTTAACAAGTTTAACTAAGTTTATGTGCTTTTCAGAGCCTTGTATGTGTTTTGTTCTCTCTCAATCGAACCGGGTGGAGAGAGTTTGTTTTCTTGGAAACTCCGGTGAGTCATTACAATATGAAGCTAGTTTAAGAACCTATGCTAACTTTACACGTGGTGAACCTATGCTAACTTTACACGTGGTGACTTTTAAAGCTGTGTGCACTATTTTTGTCTTTAAAAGGCTAAGACCAGTCGGAGTACATAACAAAGATTGTGCTGTGCACAAAATGAACCTTACATTTTATTTTTCTAAATGTTTTGTTGAAAGTACTTTTGCTAATGCACTAAAGTAGTGCAGATAAGCTGTTTTGTATTCCATTCCATTCAGTGCCTTTCATGCACTTTTGTCATTTTATTTAGGAATTATTGTTGTTAAATATTTTATTCATTGTGTCTGTACTGCATGTGCAGACTGGTTTTTTAGTGGATCTGGATTTGACCTTGAAGCTGGTTTCGGACACGGATGGCGAGCCAAATCCAGTGAGAACTCTTGGTAGATCCAGACGCAGTGTGGCCAACTGTTCTCTGGATGCGAGAGTAGATCTACAGACCCAACCACTTCAAATCACAGGATCCCAGATAAGAACAGATAAAAACACCTTTATCCCAAACGGATCACAATCCTGGAAAAGACTCCCGGGTTCACACGAATCAAACCTTAGAGATTTAAGCTTATTTTATTTTATTTTTAATTTGTAAAGAAAGTTCTACAATATTGTTTGCACTGTTTCTTGTAGTATTGTTAATTGTAATAAATCTGCCGGCTGTTCAAATTCAAATCTCCACAATTCATTTTACTCCTCCAGAACCTAGTATAAAATCTAGCACAGCTATATCAAGCTGGTGTTACACGGGCTTGGGACCGGCGTGAGGGAGAGACACTGGCTTGTGCCCCTCCCTCACAGCTGCATTATGTTTTTTCTTCTTTATTTTTTGGCCAATGCAACTTGTACTTCAGAGCGATGTATAGTCAGGAAAATATAGTATATTATTTTTAATATATTAAATATTGTGTGTGTGTGTGTGTGTGTGTGTGTGTGTGTGTGTGTGTGTGTATGTGTGTACATATATACACTAATATTTTTAAATTTTAAAAGAAATATTTTTAGGAACTCCAAAAACAATAAAAATCAATTAATTCATTATTTGAATAATTCATATTCTGTGTGAATACTCGATGATAGATTGGTGACTTTTACCTAACTCCAACCCCACCTTTCGTCCTGAAGGCATCTGGGATTGGCGTCACCTTCCAACACGTTCCTGTCCGATACTAAATATGGATGATTGATTTGTGAACCACTCCATTCACATCATAAAGGCTTGTCAGGGGACACCATGTCATCAGGTGTATTTTGAAACAAAATATTCCAAATGGTCCACTGACAAAAAAAGGAAAAAGTAGTGTGTCAATGCACCCTAATCATTTTTTTCCCATTTGGCTTTGATTAAAAAACTAACAGGTAGCATGGTGGTATAGTGGTTAGGGGTCCTTTTTTTTGAGTGCACTTGCACTTGGGAACTTTCGGTAATGGTCGCGTAGTAGTTGGATGTGCATGGGATAGGCTCCTGGTTATGTGTCTTTTGTGAATGTAGATTTGAATTTTTGAGTCAGGCTATGACACACAAGTCTGGAGGGACAGAACCAGAATCTATTCAACAGTGTTGACACGTTCAGCTGCAAAAGCAGGGTGTAAAAGTACGTCGGACTCTGCATTACAGCAAGAGAAAAAACTTCCAGACAAGATAGCGCCTAAAACAAATGAGGACCTGTTTAAAATGCTCATGACCATGAACGCCACCATGATGAGCAGTTTTGCGGATATTAAACACTCGATTCAGGAACAGACTGAAAGATTAAGCGGTCTTGAAATTGATGTTTCCGAAATAAAGGAAGATCAAACATCAAACACCTGAAAAGCAACATGGTGGATCTCTAGCACGCACTTCTCTCAGGTCAAGTTCAACAACTGAAACAACGGACGGATGGCCCAACACTGATTATTGTAGTTTTTGTTTTTTGGAGTGAAAGAGAAGCTTTTCTCCGGGCAGCTAAAAACTTGAAATCTACTCAAAAAACTTCTTGGAGTTGATCTGCAGGGGCAGGTCCCTGGAGGAGAGCCAAACCTGTTGCCCAACTGTGTAGGGTGGCGCTGGGGTTCGGTGGCAATCGGCGATCCTCTGATTTCGGGCTGCTCACCATTCTAGGGCGGCACAAGCCTCTTTCCAGACCCAACGTGCTCTGCAAAAGTGTGCCTGGACAGATGGGACCACCACTTCGACCTCCTAGCTGGGGAACAGGGGAGGCTGGAACCCATTAATCACCATGAAGGGGGACATCCCTGTGGCGGCACTAACGAGAGTGTTCTGTGAGTATTCAATCCACGGGAGGTGTGTGGACCAGGAGGCTGGAAAGTGGGAGGCGACGCAGTGCAGGGAGGATTCGAGGCTCTGATTTGTCCGCTCCACCTACCTGTTAGATTGAGGGTGGTAGCCGGAGGTCAGACTGCAAGAGACTCCCAGGTTGTTGCAGAATGCCTTCCAAACTCTAGATGCCCTGATCCGAAACGATGTCCTGGGGGACTCCCTGGAGGCGGCACCCGTGTTGGACCAGCAGGCCAGCTGTTTCCATCGCTGAGGGGAGCTTGGGTAGGGCGATGAAGTGGACCACCTTAGAGAAGCGGTCTACTACCGTCAAGATGACCGTGTTGCCCTCAGACGGAGGTAACCCAACCCCGTGATGAAGTCCACCGCAATGTGCGACCAGGGGCGATGAAGTATGGGTAAGGGTTGGAAGGTGCACCCGAAGGTGCACGATGGGATGACTTGCTCCGTGGCACAAGCTCCAACAAACTCCCTGGTGTCGGCTGTTATGGTTGGCCACCAGAAGCGTTGTTGGAGGAGAAAGAGGGTTCGGTGGACTTCCAGGGTGACCGGCCAATTTAAACAAGTGAGCCCACTGGAGCACTGGGGTTCTGGCTGGCAGGCATATAACTGACCTTGGGGGCACCCGACGGGCTCTGGTTCCCCCTGCTGGGTATCCTGAACTAGGCGTTCAACCTCCCATTGAGTGACTCCAAGTATGCAGGAGGTGGGCAGGATGGTCTCCATGGTGGTGTCTTCCCCCGGGGAGAACTGCCTGGAGAGAGTGTCGGGTTTAGTGTTCCCAGAGCCGGGGCGGTATGTCAGAGTAATGTTGAATCTCCCCAGGTAGAGAGATCATCGTTCCTGACGGGAGTTCTATCTCTCGGCCGTAAGAAGGTAGGACAGGTTCTTGTGGTCGGTCCAGACCACGAAGGGGTGGGCTGCCCCTTCCAGCCAGTGCCGCCACTCTTGGAGTGCCAAGACCACCGCCTGCGGACTAGGGGACCACTTGAAGGGTGCTTTGGGTGATGTCAGCTGTGTGAGGAGAGCTGCTAGGCGGTTATAGTCCTGTATGAATCGTTGATAGAAGTTGGCGAACCCCAGGAACCTCTGCGGTTCTTTCCGCATCCCCGGAGCTGGCCACTCCGCCACCGCCTTCAACTTCATTGGATCAGGTCTTATCCGCCCCTTCTCCACGATGTACCATATGAATGAGACTGGGGAGACATGGAACTTGCACTTCTCAGCTTTGACAAATAATCTATTCTCTAGGAGCCTCATTAAAACCATTCTCACGTGACGGAGATGCTCATCGTGGTCCTTAGAGAAGATCAGGATGTCGTCCAGGTAAACGAACATGAAGAGGTTGAACATGTCCCTGAGCACGTCATTGATCAGGGCTTGAAAAACCGCCAGGGCATTGGTTAAGCCGAACGGCATGACCAGATACTCGAAGTGACCCAGAGGCGTGTTAAAAGCCATCTTCCACTTGTCCCCCTCCCGAATCAGGACTAAGTGGTAAGCGTTTCTGAGCTTAGAAAAATGGTTGCATTGTGGAGAGAGGTAAAGGCTGAGTCTGTGAGAGGGTGTGGGTACTTATTCTTTATGGTGATACCGTTTCGGCCCGTGTAATCAATGCAGAGTCTCAGGGTTTTGTCCTTTTTCTCAACAAAGGAAAAGCCGGCACCTACTGGGGACAATGAGCCCCGGATCAGACCTGCAGCCAGTGACTCGGTTATATAAGTTTCCATGGCTTCCTTCTCTGGCTTCGAGAGGTTGTACAGTCACTGAGAATGGAGCATGGAACCTGGGAGTAACTCGATGGTGCAATCGTATGATCGGTGAGGTGGTAGCGAATGGGCCTGGTCCTTACTGAAAGCCTATTTCAAATCATGGTATTCCATTGGGACGCCAGTCAAGTCCATATCTCCCAGCCCGACCGGGGTTTGTGAGACTTGGGGGGGGGTACGGCTGCCGGCAGGTCGTGCTGGAGGCAGTAGTCGCTCCAGCTGTGTATGGTGAGCGTGTGCTAGTCAATGTGGGGGTTGTGGGTTTGCAGCCACGGCCACCCCAGCACCAGGGGAGAGAGAGAGACGGGCAGAAAGGACAAACAGCTCCAAACGCTCATGGTGATTACCGGACAGACTGAGCTTGACAGGCTTGGTTTCATGAGTGACATGAGCTATGATTTGGGGGGTAAACCGGGGATTTAGTATAAACTGGGGATTTAGCTCAGTTGGTAGAGCGTCCACTTTACCTTCCGGGAGGTTGGAGTTTGAATCTGGCCGCGTCATACCATAAGACGTTAAAATATGGGAGTTCTTGCTTCCTGCTTGGCGCTCGGCATCAAAAGGATAGAACAACGCAATAACTGGCACCGCATGGTGGTGATGAGCGCATTGAGCATATGCGTGTATGGAGTATGTGCTATACAAGCATCCATAATAATAATAATAATAATAATATAATAATAATATGAGTCGGCCGTCAATGGCTACTACCTCCTTGGGGGTTTCGAGTTCGTATACGGGTAGGTCGTGGAGCTCAACTATCCCCGAGTCAATGAAATTAGCGTCGACGCCTGAGTTGATGAATACGTCGACTGAGAGGGTATGTTGTGCAGAGTGCAGTGTGCCTTGAACCTGCAGGTGCTTCCCGAGTGTCTTGGAGGGTTCTCTCATCGCTGCCCCTCCCCAGGCTGTCAGACCCAGCCGCACTGGGCACTGGGCGAGGTAATGCCCCTTTTCCGGGCAGAAAATGCAAAAGACCATTGGTCAGTAACTGATGCTATTGCCATCAACCTGGTGCGGCCTAGCTGCATGGGCTCATAGGAGTCGTTCTCCATTGGAGGGGGGAAATGCGAGGAGGTTCGAGATGAGGCAGCGTTGGGCCTCATGGAGGCGCTTGGGGACAGGTAGACGAAGCTAATCCGCTCTTCCCGAGATGTCTCTCTCTCTCTTAGCCGGTTGTCCAGCCTTGTAGTCCCTGGTGGGATAATGCCTGGAGTTGGGCGGTCTCCGCTGGGTCCATTTTTTTCATCTAGAAGATTCTGTGACTCCGGGAGCATTTCAGTCGGACCCAAAGATGCAGGAGACCAAGTACTATGATACAATGACTTTTATTGAGCACAGAGCAGGCACTGGAGTATGGGAAATAGTGATCACTGTAGAGGTTATGGGAGACACGAAAACCAAAATCACTAGGAGAAATATCGAAGAGGGAACTGGTCGAGCATGGAGCTGGGAACCAGGAGCCAGCGGGATTACGGGGAGACGGGATCGCAAGGAGGGAACAATCTTTTAGCGCTGGGGTGAGCGTGCCTTTTATCTTTATAGCCCGTTGATGGCTGAGTGGAATCAGGTGTTCTCTCTGGATTCCACCTGTGTGTGACAGCCACGTCCCTTGCCAGCGCCTGCAGTGCATAGGGAGCGAGAAGGAGATAATCAAATTATGATTTGCACACATCAAACTGCATTTTGTAAGTGAAGTGGAAGGGCCGGTGCTAAGGTTTGTTGGTAGCCCAAACCCAACTGTAGTCAGTTGCCAACATAGTGAAGACAGGAGCCTTCCATGCGTTTGCATTTCAGTATTCCACTGCATCAAAGTGTTCTGGGTTAGAAATGAACTACAATGCAATGAGCACTACAGCTTGAAAATCACCAAAAGTGCTGAGGAAAAGGTCTCCGGATGGGGTGATCTTGTTGCATGGTGACGTTGGGTGACAGCCTGTTTCACTAACAACATCCCTTGTGGTATTTTTCCCTGTGTTGCTACCTTAATATAAGAGGAATGCATACTCATCAACCCCAAACTCTTAAAGTTTTTATGGATGCTATTCAGCAGGGGATCATCACTGCTCCACTCATTGGGCCATTGCAGCCTTCAAAAATCAGTCAGTGACGGCAACCATTTTGAGGATGACCCCCTTTCTAACATAAATAAAATAAAATTTGAATGAAATTTCATGCGTGGCATTTCTTTATTCATCACTTTGACTGTGAACAAAATCCTGGCCACACCCAAGCACAGATTTTCACCAAACTTGGTGGAGCCAATACCCGTCCCAAGTCCCACAGATAATTTAATTTTGGATTGGCATGGAAGGTCATGGCCAGAACAAGGTCACAAATTTTAGGAGATATAAATTTCACATGTTAAAACTAAAACCAAGTTACACAGACAAAGATCCAGTGAGACTAGACAGGAAAACACCGTCACATGACACAATTACGTTTGATTATGGATAAATCAAGGTGACAGGATTCTGAGCACTAAAAACTTAAAAACAAGTGTTGATAGCTATGTTGTTACAGTGGAACACTAATGGAGCACCTTTATTCATTCATTTTCTGTAACCGCTTAATCCTAATTAGGGTCATGGGGAGGCTGGCGCCCGTCCCAGCCGACTGTGGGTAAGGGTGGAGTACACCCTAGATAGCTCGCTAGGCTATCACAGAGTGGAAACACGATCGCCAGGCCATCGCAGAGTGGAATCATGCTGATGGCTATGCAGCTACTCTTGTCGAAAGTCAGCAAAGGTCCTTTTGGCATGCCTCACACCATAGACAGTGAGAGTCATAGCCACCCTTTGATAACCCAATTAGCTGCACTGGGGGAATGGAGCACCTTTAGGAGTCAAAATCAAGGTCATGCTTTTGTAATATATTATTGAACACAAATAGGAAACCATGTTAAAAAAAACCTATATCTGAAGATGAGCACATGGCTACGTAAATTCATCAGAATTGTAGCAAATTCCCAGTTTGAGACAAAAACATGGGGCCAGGTGGACAGCTCACCAGCTCCTCGCTCTCTCTGCAAACACACAAAGATCCTATACTACAGGGGTCGGGAACCTATGGCTCACGAGCCAAACGTGCTCTTTTGATGACTTCATCTAGCTCTCAAATAAATCAGGTGGCCTTTCTTAACAGAATAAATAATACATAATTTCGCTGTCCTTTAAATAAAAAATACAGAAAAAAGCCATCAAATAAAACAAAAACATAAATAAATCTTACGCATTTCAATCTATACATCTATTTTCAATGCCACTTGTTGCTGAGGATTGGAGAGCCAATCCTTTCTGTACTCCAGTTTGTGGGCGGGGCTGATACCTTGAAACTCTAATTTTATTGGATTATATGCAACAGCCTGCTTGAGTTGTTTTTGGGTAAAGAAGTAAATTTCCCTTGTTTTGATCAGCTCATGTGTAAGAAGCCAAGCAGAGCTGGCAAGTAAACACAAATGGACAGAACGAAAAAATTTCAACATACTTGACAACTCTCGCGCATCAAGCGTGAGACTCACGCATTTAATCTACTCCTCAATCTCTCACGCAAGGTGTCTAAAATCTCACGCATTAATACAATTATTTTCCAATTTTATTTTCTTTTTTAAGGATGTAATTTCCACGCCAAATGCCATTAGCTATCTCTTTTACGTAAACATACAGCTTCTCTTTCTGCTTCTGGCTGCGGGATCCTTTACCGTAAAATCAGATACATACGCGCACTTAAAAACTAAAGGTTGTGAAAGTTGCTCAAATTGTTTTCATTTACTAATTTAGTTAAACTTAGATCGAATTGTTAACATTGTTAATAAGTTTCAGTTTGTAATTCCATGTGTTGTTGCAATGTTGTTGCACAGGATACATCCATCTATATGAGTTGATTTGTTAACATGGTTAATTAGTTTCACTTTGTAAGGTTGCTGCATATGATACATGCCATCTATGAGCAAAGACTGCAAAGATTATTATGAAGAATTATTTGGACAAAACTTAAAAAAAGAGAAATGTTACAATTAATACTGTACTTTAGCCAACCTTATTTTTGAACCTTATTATTAGTTTACACTTCATATTTCATTGGTTCTTTCATTGAAGATTTCATTTACATTACATTATTAAATCGTAAAAGACGTGTGTAATTTTGTATCTTTTCTCCTATGTGTGTGTTTAATCATTACATATAAAACTTGTATGAAATCGCTTAAAATCAGTCTTAAAAACCCTTAAAACCAAACTTTCCGGGGGGGACCCCCTGCACCCCCTCCCCCCACCAGGACATCGCCCTGGACCCCTGCTTCTCACTCTTTATTAATCTTAGCTATACTTCAACCCACAAACCAGCTGATTGCCTTGAAACGCGCTTCCTGTCTTATAAACACTGCAGTGTGAGTCCTGTCGTATTGACCATGTTTGGCTCCACATGCGCACACGAGCATTCCTTCTCACACGTGAAAAACATCAAGACCAACCTGCGGTCACGTAATAGATAGAAGCCTAAACGCCTGCATAAAGCTGAACCTCAGCACGTATCAACCAGACTACAAAGCTACCAGCAAAACCACGCAGCACCAGAAATCGCATTAACAGTAAGAAGTACTTTTTTTTATTAATAAATAACTTCGTGATAACAATGTTGTTTAAAATAAATTCCGAGTTGTATTATACTCTAAAATTGTTGGTCTCAGTCTTAAAAAATATATTTGGCTCTCAGAGAATTAGATTTAAAAAATTTTTTTTTGGCTCTCTTAGTCAAAAAAGTTCCCGACCTCTGCTATACTGATTAGCCACAGGTGCATTCAATCACTTACCTGCTGGCTTAACTGGGCACCTGTGTGTCAGCAGAGGGTGCTTAATCATGCTCTTGTTGCCACAGGCCTGTTTGCTATATTATCCACACTGCATGGTGGTGTTACCATTTGCCCCAAATACATAAATGATGGAAATTACACACTGATGAAACTCATCAACATATTTCCTGCTAATTCCACTTGACTCCTCGCCTTCTACCGAGGGTGCTCAAAGTTTATTTCTAGTTTAATCATGGTATGGCTGACAGACATCAATGCCCTGAGGGGAAACTTGTTTGCCGTAGCAGCATAAACAAACATAATGTAATGAGTTTATTGCTGCATGAGCTTTTGTGATGACTTAAACCGTTATAGAGGGGGTATAAGATATTGTCCTCAGTTCGCCCAGGATACTGTCCTCTACTACCTTCTCCAGGGTGGCAAGTTTGCATCCTACTACAAAACCGGCTCTATTGATGAGTATCTGTTCTCCCTTTTGCTTTGTTGCCTGCACTACAGTGTAGAGAAACAATCTGGCAACAACAGACTGGTAGAACATGTACAGCATCTTATTTCGAAAGGCCTGTGCCTCCTTAGAAAATAGAGGCAGCTCTTGCAAATGGCATGAATATCTGTCCCGCAAATGAGTTGGTCATCCAGCTGATCTACCAGGTCATTCATATCACACAAAGGTTTGTGTCACACTGTTGATATATTTCAAATCAAGATGGTGTGGTTCACAACCAAATACTGTCATGACATTTGTGTTAAGGCTGTGCTTTTTCTTTTCTTTTTTGTGTGTATTCTTTTGCATTACCCTATCTATGGATTTAAGTCCCATGCTCGGCGAGAGCATTTCCATGTGGAGTTTGCATGTTCTCTCTCTGCTTGTGTGGGTTTTATGTGGGAACTCTGGTTTCCTCCTACAGCCCGAAGTCATCCACATTAGGCTAATCAGGCTGTTATACTTGCCCCTAGGTGTATGCGTGAATAAATGCATGTGTATTTGCTCTGTGATGGACTAGCAAGCCGACACCCGTGGTCAAGAGAGAAAAGCTCCAGCCCCCTCCAACCAAAGTTGAAGTGAATATATAGTTAACCCTGAAGCCTAAAAGGATGGAGTGTGCAGGTTTCCATACACATGTTACACCCTGGAGAGTCCAGCTATATAGCAAGCTAACGCTCATTACGATGAGAAATACAGATGAAATAACAACTGTGATGACTCACTTTCTGTCTGTCTGTTTGTCTTCCTTTCGGCTTTTTAACTTTTACTCGGGAGTCGCCACAGCGAATCATCTGATTCGCACGTTTGATTTGGCAGAGGTTTTTACGTTGGATGCCCTTCCTGTCACAAGCCTTTTTAGCAAGGGACAGAAACACACTGACGACTTTGCAGCCTACTCTGTAACCTAATCCTAATGATTCACTTTCTATACCTTGATAATGCTCACATTCTCTGATCTGATTGAAATCACTCAGAGCCAAAAGTAAAAGGTTACGACAGCTATAGGCGCCACATTGTGAGGAATGTACGCAGCAAAGGTCTGCATCTCATAGTAAGTGTCTCTGAGCATGACAGTAATATGGAGTATGTGACAGCAGTGATGTAATAATGCTTTCTGTTATCTTTTGCTTACTTAATTGCATTCTATATTTAAAAACAACAACAACAACACACATCTAAAGGATACAAGGATACATTGTTCTCTACATAACAAGGGCAACATGGGAGCATGTAGTTAGTTGTTTTTGTATAGAGTGTACACGTTCTTCTCGTGCTTGCATGGGTTTCCTCCACATACTGTACTTTGATTTCCTCCAACAACCCTAAAACGCAAATTAGACTAATTGACTGCTTCAAATCATTCTTATCCAAACATCTAATATCACATTGATGCTGGAATCTATCTCAACCAACTCAAGGCAAAGGTAGGGTACACCCTGAATCGCTTGTCAAGCCACTGCAGTGTCAACACACACAGAAACACACATAAACTCAGTCATACCTGGGGCACTTTCAAACAGGGAGTTCCTCATGTACAAGACTTTGAATCTTCTTCTTCTTCTTTTACTTTCGGCTGCTCCCTTCAGGGGTCGCCACAGCAAATCATCCGCCTCCATCTCACCCTGTCCTCTTCTTTTCTGACTCCAACGACCTTCATGTCTTCCTTCACCACATCCATAAATCTCTTCTTTGGTCTTCCTCGAGGCCTTCTGCCTGGTAGTTCCAACCTCAGCATCCTACTGCCAATATACTAACTATCCCTCCTCTGTACATGTCCAAACCATCTCAATCTAGCCTCTCTGACTTTGTGTCCAAAACATCTTACATGGGCTGTCCCTCTGATATACTAATTTCTGATCCTATCCATCCTCGTTACTCCCAAAGAGAACCTCAACATTTTCATCTCTGCTACCTCCAGCTCTGCCTCCTGCCTTTTCCTCAGCGCCACTGTTTCTAAGCCATACAATATCGCTGGCCTCACCACCATCTTGTACACTTTTCCCTTCATTCTTGCTGACACTCTCCTATCACACATCACACTGGACACTTTTCTCCAACCATTCCAGCCTCCCTGCACACGCTTCTTCACCTCTTTTCCACACTCTCCATTGCTCTGGATTGTTGAGCCTAAGTACTTAAAATCCTCCACCTTTGTTATCTCTGCTCCCTGTAACATCACTGTTCCTCCTAGGTCCTTCTCATTCACACACATGTATTCTGATTTTCTGAGGCGAACCTTCATTCCTCTCCTTTCCAGGGCATACCTCCAC
The DNA here is from genome assembly GCA_024760905.1 of Plotosus lineatus. NCBI lineage: Eukaryota > Metazoa > Chordata > Actinopteri > Siluriformes > Plotosidae > Plotosus > Plotosus lineatus. The sequence goes on from CM045731.1 coordinate 55,869,663, forward strand.
CTCTCTCGATTTTCCTGCACTTGTTCTCTGCTCTCACTACAGATCACAATGTCATCTGAAAACATCATAGTCCATGGAGATTCTTGTCTCACCTCGTCTGTCAGCCTGTCCATCACCATAGCAAACAGGAAGGGGCTCAGAGCTGACCCTTGATGCAGTCCCACCTCCACCTTGAATTCGTCGGTCACACCGACAGCACACCTCACCACTGTCTTACATCTCTCATACATGTCCTGCACCACTCTAACATACTTCTCTGCCACTCCAGACTTCCTCATGCAATACCACAGTTCTTCTCTTGGCACCCTGTCATATGCTTTTTCCAGGTCTACAAAGGCACAATGTAGTTCCCTCTGACCTTCTCTGTACTTCTCTATTAATATCCTCAAAGCAAACATTGCATCTGTGGTGCTCTTTCTTGGCATGAAACCAAATTGTTGTTCACAAATGCTGACCTCTGCCCTGAGTCTAGCTTCCACTATTCTTTCCCATAACTTCATCTTATGGCTCATCAACTTTATCCCTCTGTAGTTGCCGCAACTCTGCACGTCTCCCTTGTTCTTAAAAATGGGCACCAGCACACTTCTCCGCCACTCCTCCGGCATCTGCTCACTCTCTAGGACCTTGTTTTCTTGTCAGAAAATCTACTGCTACCTCTCCTAGACACTTCCATACCTCCACAGGTATATCATCAGGACCAACTGCCTTTCCATTCTTCATCCTCTTCAATGCCCTTCTCACTTCACCCTTACTGATCTTTGCTACATCCTGCTCTTCAATGGTCACCTCTTCTACTCTTTTTTCTCTCTCATTTTCCTCATTCATCAGCTCTTCAAAGTACTCTTTCCATCTTCCCAGCACACTTCTGTCATCAGTCAATACATTTCCCTCTCTGTCATTTATCAATCTAACTTGCTGCACGTCCTTCCCATCTCTATTTCTCTGCTGTGCCAACCTGTATAGATCATTTTCTCCCTCCTTACTGTCCAACCTATCATACAAGTCATCATACGCCTTCTGTTTGGCCTGAGCCACTGATACTTTCGCCTTACGCTGTCTCCCTGTACTCCTGTTTACTCTCTTCGGTCCTCTCTATGTCCCACTTTTTCTTAGCTAACCTCTTCCTTTGAACACACTCCTGCACTTCCTCATTCCACCACCAAGTCTCCTTATCTACTTTCCTTCCAGAGGACACACCAAGTACTCTCCTACCTGTGTCCCTGATCACATTTGCTGTGGTTGTCCAGTCATTTGGAAGCACTTCCTGGCCACCCAAAGCCTGTTTCAACTCCACTTTGAAGACAACACGACACTCTTCCTTTTTCAACTTCCACCACTTTGTCTTCTGCTCTGCCTTTGCCTTCTTCACCTTTCTCACCATCAGCATCATCCTGCATACCACCATCCATGCTGTTTGGCAACACTCTCACCCACTACTACTTTGCAGTCACTGACTTCCTTCAAATTACATCGCCTACACAAGATGTAGTCTACCTGTGTGCTCCTACCTCCGCTTTTATAAGTCACCCTATGCTCCTGTTTCTTCTGGAAGAAAGTATTCACCACAGCCATTTCCATCCTTTTTGCAAAATCTATCAACATCTGTCCTTCTGCGTTCCTGTCCTGGATACCAAACCTGCCCATCACTTCCTCGTCCCCTCTGTTGCCTGCACCAACATGTCCATTGTAGTCTGCACCAATGACCACTCACCTCTGGGGGTACTCTGCATCACTTCATCTAAGTCACTCCAGAATCTCTCCTTCTCTTCTAGCTCACATCCTGCCTGTGGGGTATAAGCACTAACAACATTGAGCATTACACCTTCAATTTCTAACTTGAGACTCATCACTCTGTCTGACACTCTTTTCACTTCTAGAACATTCCTGACAAACCCCTCCTTAAAGATGACTCCGACTCCATTTCTCTTCCCATCCACACCATGATAAAATAGCTTAAACCCTGCTCCTAGGCTTTTAGCTTTGCTACCTTTCCACCCGGTCTCCTGGACACACAGTATGTCAACCTTCCTCCTCTGCATCATGTCAGCCAGCTCTCTACCTTTTCTTTGCTTAGTTCCAACATTCAAAGTCCCCACTCTCAGTCCTAGACTCATGCCTTTCTTCTTCTCTCTCTGCCTACAGACACGCCTCCCAACTCTCCTTCTTCGAAGTCTTCGACCAACAGTAGTCCAATTTCCATCAGCACCCTGTTGATTGACAGCACTGATGGCGGTCGTTGTTAACCCGGGCCTCGACCGATCCGGTATGGGGGTAATACTTTTGATTTGCATCATAAAAGTTTGCCATTGGTTTTATGTCGGATGCCCTTCCTGACACAACCCTCTGCATTTCTCCAGGCTTGGGACCGGCATGAGGGGGAGAGACACTGGTTAGTGCCCCCCCCCACCTCATGGCTGCATTATGTACAAGTCTTTGAATGGTAGGAGGAAACTGAGGTTATCCAAAGGAAACCGTCACAAACACAGGGACAACATGCAAGCTTCACACAGTACTCAAACCCATGACTTCCCTGCTGTGCTAACCATGACAACACTGTGCTGTCCCTTTATCTGTAATGTTTGATTCTAATAATTGGTGCAGGATTTTATTATTTTGTAAATAACTACAGCTTGAAGGCAAGCACCTGGTGGTCAGGCTTCTGCCCATGGAGTCCGGCCAAGCCCAGCCCGAACAGGAAACATGGCTCCGCCCTCCCATGGACCCACCACCTGTTGGAGGGGCTCTAGGGGTCAGGTGCGATGTGAGTTGGGTGGCAGTCGAAGGCATGGGTTCTGTTGGACCAATCCTCAGTTACTGACTCTGACTCTTGGGACATGGAATGCCACCTCTCTGGCAGGAAAGGAACCTGAGCTTGTGCGTGAGGTGGAGAGAAACCGACCAGATGTAGTCGAGCTCACCTCAAGACATATCTTGGGCATCTCGAGAGAGGCTGGACCTTATTCCACTCTGGAGTTGCTCATGGGGAGAGGCGGCGAGCCGGTATGGGTATCCTTTTGGCCCCCTGTTTTAGTGTCCAAACGTTGGGGTTCTCCCCGGTTGACGAAAGGGTAGCTTCCCTCCACCTTTGGGTGGGAGGAAGGGTCCTGACTGTTATTTGTGTTTATGCACCAAATGACAGTTTAGAGTACTCACCCTTTTGGAGTCTTTAGGGGGTGTGTTGGAGAATGCTCCCTCTGGAGACTCACTCATTGCCTTGGGAGACTTCAACGCCCATGTGGGCAACGATAGTGTGACCTGGAAGGGTGTGATTGGTAGGTATGGCCTCTCCAGTCTTAACTCGAATGGTGTTTTGTTGTTGGACTTCTGTACGCATCACAGTTTGTTTATCATGAACACCATGTTCGAACATAAGGGTGACCATAAGTGCACTTGGCACCAGGACACCCTAGGTCGCAATTTGATGATCAACTTTGTAGTCGTGTCACAGGACTTGCGACCACATGTTCTGGACACTCGGGTGAAGAGAAGAGCTGAGCTGTCTACCGATCACCACCTGGTGGTGAGCTGGCTTCGATGGTGGGAGAGACTGCTTTCCAGACCTGGCAGGCCTTGTAAGGCGTGTAATTAAGGTCTGCTGGGAATGTTTGGCAGGGTCTCCTGTCCGAGTGGCTTTTAACTCCCACCTCCGGCAGAGCTACAACCATGTCCCAGAGGAGGCGGGTGACATGGAATCCAAATGGGCATGTTCCGTGTCTCCATTGCTGAGGTGGCAGCCCATAGCTGTGGCCGGAAGGTCATCGGTGCTTGTCGTGGCGGTAGCCCCCGAACCTGGTGGTGGACACCTATGGTGAAGGGGGCCGTCCAGCTGAAAAAGGAGGCCTTCTTCTTCTTCTTCTTCTTTTACTTTCGGCTGCTCCCTTCAGGGGTCGCCACAGCAAATCATCCGCCTCCACCTCACCCTGTCCTCCGCATCTTCTTTTCTGACTCCAACGACCTTCATGTCTTCCTTCACCACATCCATAAATCTCTTCTTCGGTCTTCCTCGAGGCCTTCTGCCTGGTAGTTCCAACCTCAGCATCCTACTGCCAATATACTCACTATCCCTCCTCTGTACATGTCCAAACCATCTCAATCTAGCCTCTCTGACTTTGTCTCCAAAACATCTTACGTGGGCTGTCCCTCTGATATACTCATTTCTGATCCTATCCATCCTCGTTACTCCCAGGGAGAACCTCAACATTTTCATCTCCGCTACCTCCAGCTCTGCCTCCTGCCTTTTCCTCAGCGCCACTGTTTCTAAGCCATACAACATCGCTGGCCTCACCACCATCTTGTACACTTTTCCCTTCATTCTTGCTGACACTCTCCTATCGCACATCACACCGGATACTTTTCTCCAACCATTCCAGCCTGCCTGCACACGCTTCTTCACCTCTTTTCCACACTCTCCATTGCTCTGGATTGTTGAGCCTAAGTACTTAAAATCCTCCACCTTCGTTATCTCTGCTCCCTGTAACATCACCGTTCCTCCTGGGTCCTTCTCATTCACACACATGTATTCTGATTTTCTGAGGCTAACCTTCATTCCTCTCCTTTCCAGGGCATACCTCCACCTCTCTAGATTTTCCTGCACTTGTTCTCTGCTCTCACTACAGATCACAATGTCATCTGCAAACATCATAGTCCATGGAGATTCTTGTCTCACCTCGTCTGTCAGCCTGTCCATCACCATAGCAAACAAGAAGGGGCTCAGAGCTGACCCTTGATGCAGTCCCACCTCCACCTTGAATTAAATCGGTCACACCGACAGCACACCTCACCACTGTCTTACATCTCTCATACATGTCCTGCACCACTCTAACATACTTCTCTGCCACTCCAGACTTCCTCATGCAATACCATAGTTCTTCTCTTGGCACCCTGTCATATGCTTTTTCCAGATCCACAAAGGCACAATGTAGCTCCCTCTGACCTTCTCTGTACTTCTCTATTAACATCCTCAAGGCAAACATTGCATCTGTGGTGCTCTTTCTTGGCATGAAACCAAACTGTTGTTCACAAATGCTGACCTCTGCCCTTAGTCTAGCTTCCACTATTCTTTCCCATAACTTCATCGTATGGCTCATCAACTTTATCCCTCTGTAGTTGCTGCAACTCTGCACGTCTCCCTTGTTCTTAAAAATGGGCACCAGCACACTTCTCCTCCACTCCTCCGGCATCTGCTCACTCTCTAGTACCTTGATGAATGTTCTTGTCAGAAAATCTACTGCTACCTCTCCTAGACACTTCCATACCTCCACAGGTATATCATCAGGACCAACTGCCTTTCCATTCTTCATCCTCTTCAATGCCCTTCTCACTTCACCCTTACTGATCTTTGCTACATCCTGCTCCTCAATGGTCACCTCTTCTACTCTTTTTTCTCTCTCATTTTCCTCATTCATCAGCTCTTCAAAGTACTCTTTCCATCTTCCAAGCACACTTCTGTCATTAGTCAATAGAGTTCCCTCTCTGTCCTTTATCAATCTAACTTGCTGCACGTCCTTCCCATCTCTATTTCTCTGCTGTGCCATCCTGTATAGATCATTTTCTCCCTCCTTACTGTCCAACCTATCATACAAGTCATCATATGCCCTCTGTTTGGCCTTAGCCACTGATACTTTCGCCTTACGCTGTGTCTCCCTGTACTCCTGTTTACTCTCTTCGGTCCTCTCAATGTCCCACTTCTTCTTGGCTAACCTTTTCCTTTGTACACACTCCTGCACTTCCTCATTCCACCACCAAGTCTCCTTATCTACTTTACTTCCAGAGGACACACCAAGTACTCTCCTACCTGTGTCCCTGATCACATTTGCTGTGGTTGTCCAGTCATTTGGAAGCACTTCCTGGCCACCCAAAGCCTGTTTCAACTCCTCCTTGAAGACAACACGACACTCTTCCTTTTTCAGCTTCCACCACTTTGTCTTCTGCTCTGCCTTTGCCTTTTTCACCTTTCTCACCATCAGAGTCATCCTGCACACCACCATCCTATGCTGTTTGGCAACACTCTCACCCATGATGACTTTGCAGTCACTGACTTCCTTCAAATTACATCGCCTACACAAGATGTAGTCTACCTGTGTGCTCCTACCTCCGCTTTTATAAGTCACCCTATGCTCCTGTTTCTTCTGGAAGAAAGTATTCACCACAGCCATTTCCATTCTTTTTGCAAAATCTATCAACATCTGTCCTTCTGCGTTCCTGTCCTGGATACCAAACCTGCCCATCACTTCCTCGTCCCCTCTGTTTCCTGCACCAACATGTCCATTGAAGTCTGCACCAATGACCACTCTTTCACCTCTGGGGGTACTCTGCATCACTTCATCTAAGTCACTCCAGAATCTCTCCTTCTCTTCTAGCTCACATCCTGCCTGTGGGGCATAAGCACTAACAACATTGAGCATTACACCTTCAATTTCTAACTTGAGATTCATCACTCTGTCTGACACTCTTTTCACTTTTAGAACATTCCTGACAAACTCCTCCTTCAAGATGACTCCGACTCCATTTCTCTTCCCATCCACACCGTGATAAAATAGCTTAAACCCTGCTCCTAAGCTTTTAGCTTTGCTACCTTTCCACCTGGTCTCCTGAACACACAGTATGTCCACCTTCCTCCTCTGCATCATGTCAACCAGCTCTCTACCTTTTCTGTGCATAGTTCCAACATTCAAAGTCCCCACTCTCAGTCCTAGACTCATGCCTTTCCTCTTCTCTCTCTGCCTACGGACACGCCTCCCACCTCTCCTTCTTCGACGTCTTCGACCAACAGTAGTCCAATTTCCATCAGCACCCTGTTGATTGACAGCACTGATGGCGGTCGTTGTTAACCCGGGCCTCAACCGATCCGGTATGGAGGTAATACTTTTGATTTGCATTCTAAATAATTGGCATTGGTTTTACGTCGGATGCCCTTCCTGACACAACCCTCTGCATTTCTCCGGGCTTGGGACCGGCATGAGGGGGAGAGACACTGGTTAGTGCCCCCCCACCTCATGGCCTATCGGGTCTTATTAGCCTGTGGGACTCCCGAGGCAGTGGACAGGTACCGGCAGGCCAAATGTGCTGCAGCCGAGGATGTCGCAGATGCAAAATCTTGGGCGTGGGAGGAGTTCAATGAGGGCCTGGAGAGTGATTATTGATTGGCCTCAAAAAGATTCTGGACCACCATCTGACGCCTCAGGAGCGGGAAGCAGTTCTCCACAAACACTGTTTACAGTGGAGATGGGGAGCTGCTCACCTCAACTGGGGATGTCGTCCAGAGATGGAGGGAATACAGTCGGCCACCTACTTACAAAATTAATCTGTTTCAGAGCTTTTTTTGTAAACTGGAGTTTTCGTAAGTAAAGGTGCATTTTACATGTAAAAGCGTAATTTGTTCCAAGGCTCCCAAGACTACTCCATAAACCCTTTAAAAATTATAAAAGTACACACAAATTTTGTATGAAATATGTGTTAAAAATAAAAGAAAATTATTTATTAAACCATTTAAATATTTTATTAACATAATAAACCATTTTATTAACATATTTATGAATTAAACCTTTTTTATTAACGCACATACACACACACAAAACACTGCCTATCTCTCTGTCTCTCTCTCTCTCTCTCTCTCTCTCTCTCTCTCACACACACAAAACTCTGTCTATCTCTCTCTCTTTCTCTTTGATGGCGCGCTCTGCCAAATGCAGGCTCCGCCCACATGCAGTGCGCAGCCAACTGGGCTTTTGAGACGGGGTGTTGTATGTAAAGCGGAATTACCTGTTTGAAAGATGTGAGGTCCGGATTCAATATTAACTTGCATCCTCGAGAGATCAGAGGTCCGGATTCAATATTAACTTGCTTCCTTGCAAGATCGGATGTCTTTTGTCCAACGGAGCATTCTGTGCACGGAACATTTGTGGTGCTGCCCACTTCCGTGCACAAAAATGCTTCGTGGCCAAATGCGGAGCTTTTGAGACAGAGCGCGGATCATCCGGACCTTCTCAAATAAGCTGCAACTTAGTTACTCTCAAAAAACTCATGAAACTCACGAACCAACAGTATATCATCTCTCCTTTACGTGTGTGACAACTAAGCTTATGGGTATAGTACTATGGAGATTCAGCTCCCTCCTGGTCAATGGGAGGCCAATGGGAGGCCAGCGGGGCGGGATGTTGGGAGACAGCCAATGAGAGAGCAACTTGCGCATTATTTGAATTTTTGAATGTTTGAATTGCGCGTTCGGCGCTTTTCTTAAGAAGAGGTTGTTTCGTATACAGAGGGCGAAAATTTAGGAAAATGTTTTTTGTAACCTGGTCTTTTCGTATTCAGAGGTTTTCGTAAGTAGAGGGCCGACTGTGGATTGAGGAAGGTCTGTGGAGGAGGAAGAACCTGGATGTTTGGGCGAGAGTCTGCCAATCACTGGAGTGGAGGTCACTGTCAAAAAGCTCCTTGGTGGTCGGGCCTGGGGGTGGATGAGATACACCCTGAATATATCAGGGCTCTGGATGATGTCTTGGTTGACACGTTTCTGCAACATCGTGTGGTTATCGGGTGCTGTCCCTCTGGACCGGCAAACTGGGATGGTAGTCCCTCTTTTTAAAAAAGGGAACCGGAGGGTGTGTTCCAATTATCGGAGGAATCACACTCCTCAGCCTACCTCGGAAAGTCTATGCAGGGCTACTGGAGATAAGAATCCGACCGATAGTCGAACCTTGGATCCAAGAGGAACAATGTGGTTTTCGTCCTGGCCGTAGTATTATTGACCAACTCTATACACTCCACAGGATCTTGGAGCGGGCATGGGGGTTTGCCCAATCTGTCCACATGTGTTTTGTGGATTTGGAGAAGGTTTTCGACCGTGTCCCTCAGACTATCTTGTGGGGCGGGCGTGCTCCGGGAGTATGGCGTTCCGGACCCATTGCTATGGGCCATTCGATCACCGGAGCCAGAGTTTAGTCTGTATTGGTAACAACAGGTCAAATTCATTGCCGGTGAGGGTTGGAGTCTGCCAAGGCTGTCCTTTTGTCACCGATTCTGTTCATAATTTTTATTTACAGAATTTATAGGCATTGAGGGGTTCTGGTTTGGTGGCTATCGGATCTCGTCTTTGCTTTTTGTGGATGATGTTGTCATCTTGGCTTCAACAAGCCAGAACCTCCAGCTCTCATTGGAGCGATTCGCAGTTGAGTGCGAAGCAGCCGGGATGAAAATCAGTACCTCCAAATCTGAAGCCATGGTTCTCAGTCGGACAAGGGTGGAATGCACCCTCTGGGTCGGGAATGAGGTCCTGCCCCAAGTGGAGGAGTTTAAGTATCTCGGGGTCTTGTTTACGAGGGGGGAAGGATGAAGCGAGAGATCAAAAGACGGACCGCTGCAGTCTCTGCTGTTAAACGGAGCCTGTATCGGTCCGTTGTGATGAAGAAGGAGCTGAGCTGCAAGGCGAAGCTCTCAATTTACAAGTCGATCTATGTTCCAACTCTCACCTATGGTCACAAGCTTTGGGTAGTGACCAAAAGAACAAGATTGCAGATACAAGCGGCTGAAATGAGCTTCCTTTGTCGGGTGGGGAGGGCTCTAGAAATAAGGTGAGCAGCTCTACTATCTGGGGAGAGCTCGGAGTAGATCTGCTGCTCCTCCGCATTGAGAGGGGCCAGTTGAGGTGGCTTGGGCATCTAGTCAGATGCCTCCCGAATGCCTCCTTGGTGTCGTGTTTTGGGCATGTTCAACCGGGAACAGACCCCAGGGCCGACCCAGAACATGCTGGAGGGACTATGTCTCTCGACTTGTCTGGGAATGCCTCGGTGTCCCCCCGGAAGAGCTGAAGGAGGTGGCAGGGGAGAGGGATGGCTGGACCTCTTTGCTTAGGTTTCTGCCCCCGCGACCCGATTCTGGATCAAGTGGAAGATGATGATGATGATGATGATGTAAATAACTACAGAATACAGTATTAGTTTAATGTATTATGTGTTGGAGTTGGGCGGTATGCTGGTCTACACATTCCACGTTGCTCCTAGATGTGAGTGTACAAGGATGAGTGTGTGTTGCAATGCTGTTCAGGATGTACCCTTCCTTCACGATGAATGGTGGTTGCTCTGGTACTTTGTTGGCAACAGTGGCAGGCTGGGCATTTGGTACCTGGGCCTTCAGTGGGAGTTAGCAGAATGAATCCACCTCTTGGTACCAGCACTATCATGTTGCAATAATATGAACCATCAATAATGTACAAAACACAATACAACAAGCTGTGGCACTGCAGAGAGAGAAAGTTATCTCAAGCATTTCTGCAAGTACTCTGAGCATGACATCACTTTCACTGCTGTTTACATGCGGAGGTTCCCAGATAAAACTGGTGTTGAGCCAAAAGTAAAAAACAGGTAAACCTTACTTCCATTTCCTCAATCACTCTTTACAACATCAAGTTTTTCTGGAAAAGTCCACCTTGACAATGTATTTTTAAGAATTAAGCCTGACACCAAGTTAATTTCTCCTCCTCCATCAGTCATTTGTGCACTTAAGATTGAGCGTTTGTGATAAATTGATTTGACTGATGAGAGGGGGGAGCCAATGATCCTGGATGATTTAGTGACAATGCACTGTAGTTTTTTCCATGAGTTACTGTCTAGGCTGCCATACCAAACTGTTATGGATGAGGTGAGAATGCTCTCAATGATAGCGGAGTAGAACCGGAGGAGGAGATTTGTTTTCACTCTGCATTTCTTGAGCCGTCTCAGGTAAAACAGTCTTTGGTGAACTTTTTTGTAAATGTAGTCTGTGTTGGTGTTCCATTTTAGTGTATTGTTAATGTGAATGCCAAGAAATTTGAAAGAGTCCGTTATGGCTATGGGTTCACCAGAGATGTGAATAGGAGTTTTGGGAGAGGCTGTGCGCCTGAAGTCAATGATTAATTCCTGTGTTTTGGATGGGTTGAACTGGAGGTTGTTTTCTTGGCACCAGGTGACAGCTTGGGCCACTTGTTGACGGTACTGGTTATGAGTCCGATGATGGTAGTGTCGTCTGCATACTTGAAAATGGAAACTGAGCTGTGATGGGATGTCATGTGGTTTGTGTACAGAGAGAAAAGCCATGGTCAGAGGACACAACCCTGGGGGACACCTTTGCTGAGGGTCAGAGGTCGAGATGAGTGGTTACCCATCTTAACCCATTGTTTCCTTTTCCATGGGAAGCGCCATATCCAATGGCGTAGACAAGTGGTCGATGTTCATGTCCGTCAGTTTAGTGGATGACTTCAGTTGGTTGAGGATGATGCATTCAAACGAGTTCATGACCATGGATGTTAGGGCAATTGGTCTGTAATCGTTGAGGCATGAGATCTTCGGTGATTTTAGAACAGGGATTATGAATGAAACCTTGAAACACTGTGGAACTGTCTTGTGGCGGAGGGACGTATTGAAGATAGTGGTGAATAGTGGGGCCAGCTGAGCTGCGCAGTGCTTGAGAACAGCTGGGGTGATCCCGTCTGGGCCGATCCCGTCTGGGCCAGCTGCTTTCCTTTTGTTAGTTTTCTTGAAGACGTTCCTCACCTTTTCCTGGATGAGAAATGAGGGGGGTGGGAGGGGGTGTGGAAGGGGATAGGGGGGAACTGGGTTCAAACCTCCCATAAAACTCATTTAGTTTGTTTAGAAGGTCTGTATTGGTGTTAGATGGAATGGAGGGATTTTTTTTGTAATCTGTCATGACCTTTAGTTTTTCCATACATATTGTTTGATGTGATTTGATGGGTATTGTTTGATGTGATCTGATGTTCCAGCTTTATTGCATAGTTTGATTTGGTTTTCCTGATTGCAAACCTCAAATGATATTTAGCAGTGGTGTATAACACCTTGTCTCCGCTAAGGAAAGCAGAGTTCTTTTTCTTGCGTATGAGTAAAATGTCTTTTGTAAACCAGGGTTTGTTATTGCTATATGTTATCACAGTTTTCGTTGGGATGCAGAAATCCACGCAAAAGTTAATGTATGACGTCACCATGTCCTTGAGCATGTCGAAGCAGTTCGCACCTGCACTGAATACATCTCAATCAGTGCATTCAAAGCAGCCTCTCAGGGTATCAACGGCTGCTGTGGACCAGGATTTAACTGTTTTGGACGTGGTGTTTGTGGATTTAAGGTTTTGTCTGTATTTTGGGATGAGGAGCAGCATGGCATGGTCAGATTTTCCGAGCGAAGCCCTTGGGAAAGCTCGGTAAGCATCGCTGATGGCAACGTAGCAATGGTCCAGTGTGTTAGTGCCTCTGCTAGGACATGAGACTTATCAGATGACAGAAAATTGCTGACGTTTTTGTAAGCACGCTAGCTGTCCCTGTGAGACGAATCTGAAATCTGATTGATTAAAGAAACAGCCCCATCACTCATATTGTTGAAGTGACATCGACCAGCACTGCTGTTTCTGAAGGTCCTGGGCAGGTTAATTGGCATTGGCAGCACATAAAAGCTGAAGTCTGATTGGACAAAAAAAAATATCTAACCCCCACGTACATGTACTGGAAGTAATGCTTTTAAGAGATACTACGAAATAAAGAGAACAAAAACTGGTGGGAATAAACCAATAAAATTTACTGGAATCAATACTAGAATTTAAGTTGTAAATGTGGGTCAGTGCTTCTGATCGTGTTTAGACCAGCACAGAAGGTCAACTACTGGTTTGATATAAAATGTAATAATATGGCCTTGAATCCTCTCCAGACTCTTCCATGTCCTTTTGTTGTATTCTGTTCCTTTAATTAATTCATCTTGACACCCCACAGACTAATCATTTTAGCAGTAAAGCAGGGTGTTTTGCCAAAATCATCATGTGACTGAATTACAAGATATTTAAGTTTAAACAAAACCTTCATGTTTGAGGTGTAGGCCCAGACAGGTGTTTCACAAGGATTTCAAATTTGCCTGGTTGTCAAACCATATTCCTGGAGATCTATTGCCTGAAGACTTTCCAACCACAATCATTTTCACCTGACCATCTGATCATCTAATCAAATGATGACTTAAAGTAATCAAGTTCTGTTGAAGGTGCAATATTATGGTTGGAGCAAAAGCCTTCAGGGTAGCACAGCAGAGCTCCTCAAACAGGGTTGGCAACCCATACACTGCACAACACAGTATTATAATGAGCATAACAATGTACTTTCTAGTACGTATTGCTAATTGGGCTAGTCTTCCTTGGATATTTGTAGAGGTAATACTGATCGGAGTAATCTCAGCCGTCAGCCAGAAAAACTCACCAGATCATCGCAGAGCAACACATGCACACAACTCACACCTAGGGGAACTTTGAAACAACAAATTAGCCCATTATCTTATCTCCATATCTGAATACTGTGGGAGAAAGCCGGAGTACCTGGAGGGAACTCATGCAAGCACAGGGAGGATATGAACTTTATATAGTAAAGCCCAAGCCCTTGAATTGAACCCATGGTCTTCTTTCTATGATGCAAACATGTGAAGCGATACATCACTGTCTCATAAGGTTATGGTCAGGACTTGGAGGCCAATACATATGTGAGAATGATTCCTCGTGCTCCGTGAACCACTCTTTCATTATTTGAGTCCTCATTTTATATCCAAGCCATCAGTGGAGAAAAAGTGCATTGATGTGATATCCTGCTTTTTCAGTACATTCAGATCATCAGCTGCTTCATTTTATTATCACATTAATGTTGCTGAGCCTCGACTGGAACAACTGAAGCAACAACACCATGGCAATTACATGCTGTGATCAAAGATAAAGTATTTATTTCCTGGGCAGTATATATGTTAATTGGTTGGTGATAGTGCACTGGGTTAAGTTTAAAGCTGGTTTTAGAAATGGAAATTTTACATAGCACTAATTCTAAATTCTAAATTTATCATATAATCAGGATAATCACAAGGCATTCGTTTTTTTTTTTTGTTTTTTTTTTTTACTTTTTTATTTGCATATACAAAATAAAAATAGTGCAAATGTTAGTGTTTAAAGAAAACCAGATCACATCAGGATATAAGTGTAATTTAAAGTTCATTTTACTTGGGAAGGGTGCTATCTGAAATGTTCACAATCTTGGGAGAATAAAAATGATCCACCTCTCAAATTGGGGATAATATTTGAATGGAAATGGCTGATGAAATCTCATGTTTCTACACTGTCCCTGATAGTGAAATCCTACAAATTCAACATCTTATATGAAGAAAAATACACAATATGGCCAATATTTTATTTAAGTCGAAACAATTCATTTTGTTTTAATTAAATGAAACGTAATTAAAAAAACATGAAAATTTCCCTTGAGTTTACTTTTTTTTCTTATGTTCCTGTGAAGTATATAAGTCGTGGGAAGGCAGGCACCTATCTCAGCCGACTGTAGGCAAAGACAGGGTACCATGCACAGCTCACAGGTCATTGCAGGACCAACACACATACAACCATTCATCCTCACACTTAGGGGTGATTAGGAACCGCCAACTAGAATACTGTGTATGTTTTTAAACTGTCGAAGGAAATCAAAGTACCTGGAGAAAGCCCACACAAGCATGGGGAGAACATGCAAACTCCACACAGAAACTCCCAAGCTGGGAATCGAACCCAGGCCCTTCTTGGTGTGAGATGGACATCCTGACCAGTGTGCTACTGTGCCGTCACCAGAGTACTCTGGTAAACTGAATGTAACTATTATATGAATGCTGGGATTTTCTGCAGACTGGATTCCTGAATGTTGTATGGAGATCAATAACATCTTCATAATAAAAGAAAATGACCAGTGTTTAAATTCAAAAAGAAAAACATGCAGGTGTCCTTATAAATCAGAGCCAGTAATTTGCCGAAATTGAACTGAAAACATAGATCACTGATCCTACGGTTGGGGGTTCAAGCCCAACTTTCCACAGGTTGTCACTTTTCCCCAGTGCAGCTAACTGGGTTATCAAAGGCTGGCCATGTCTCTCACGGTCTCTGTTGCGAGGCATGTAAAAGAATCATTGCTGATTTTCAACAAGAGTAGCTGCAAAGCCGTCAGCATGTTTCCACCCTGCGATGGCCTAGCGAGCTGTCCAAGTGTAAGTTGCCCTCTCCCAGAGTTGGCTGGGATGGGTGCTAGCTTTCCCACGATCCTAATTAGGATTAAGTGGTTACAGAAAATGAACGATGAACAGTGAACTCAAGACATGACATCAGTGTTCTTGTCAACCGATTCTTTGCACTTTTTTGTTTTTGTTTTTTTCCAACATTCAATACTTCAAAAAACATGATTGATCTTTCTTTAAACACTAAAGTGTAGACACAATGCTCTATTTTGTATTTTTATGCCTCCTTGACAGTGATTTGCATGACACCATGAACCTGTGAGAGCTGCACACAGTCCAGAGAGACGACAAGCTTCCGAGCACCAGGCAAAGTGGGTGTAAACTTCACCAAAAAACTCACAGTTTCCAGACCTTTTATGTCACTGTAGGAAAAGGAAAAATTGTTTCAATGATTAAAGCAAACCCCTGTCATATATTTTTATTCTATTTTTTTTTTTTTTTTTTATGAAATGATTTATCCTTCATTAGGGTCATAGAGAGGCAAAAACCTGACTCTGAGTCAAGGCAGGTTACACCCTAAGCAGAACATCACACCATTGCAGAACCAGCATACAACCATTCACATAGGGCGAATTTGTAACAGTCAATTAGCGCAATGTGTAAATCTTTGAAATGTGACGGGAAAAAGCAGAGTAGGGGTATTCCAGGAAGATTGCACAATGCTTTGCTGAGTCTGGGATTCAAATCCAAGAAGTGCTTGCTGTGAGGTAGATGTGCCACAGTGCCATCTGTCCATTTTTCTTTCCTGATAAGCAAGCTTCCAAGCTTTCTTGAGTCATGACTAACTGGCTGGTTTCATGGTAATGGTGGATTCAAAGTCTGGACAATAATCATGTTCTTTGAAAGCTTTCTCAGACCACACAGAATGAGTCAGTGGGATGGATTTGGCCCATCGGCCTTGAGTTTGACATTTGTGAGCTAGTTGAACACAACTCTCAGCAAAAAGGGAACGGATATTTAGTTTTGAAAATTTAACAAATACTGTGGTACCTCGGTACTCGAATGCTTTAGAGGTTGAACAAATGAGAATTAGACCAAAAAAAAAAAATCCAGGTTTTTTTTGTCCTGGAGGTCGACCAAAATCCGGAAGTCAAACTCTAAAAAGCACGAGAAAAAAACGAGACCAAGAGGGAGGGTAAATGCATGCTTTCCGGAAGTCTGGAAGTTGTTCATACATAGAATCTTCTAGCCCTTCTGCAGCACCAGGAACATTCAGCCGGACCCAAAAATGCAGGAGACAGGGTATGATAACAACAGATGAGTTTTATTGTTCACAGGGAAGTTACTAAAGCACGGGGCAATCATAGTCACTGTTAGAGAAGCCCATTGATTGCCAAGTGGAATCAGGTGTGTATGCTTAGCACTCCACCAGCGTGTGACAGCCACGCTCCTCTCCAGTGAGAGAGAGAGAGAGAGAGAGAGTGAGAGACACCAAAACCAGAGTCTCTCACAACACAGAATATAACATGGTGTACTGTATTCAATAATTTTTTCACTTAATTTGAGGACCTAAGGTATGAGTTACGGTACCGTTAACTTCCGTTCAAAGTATGACGAAACGGATTAAGACATTTACATTATTTTTAATGGGAAAAGCGGATTTGGAATACAGCCAAATCGGAATTCAACCGACGACTGTCGGGAACGGATTAAGGTTGAGTACCGAGGCACAACTGTGTGTGTGTGTGTATATATATATATATATATATATATATATATATATATATATATATATATAACTTATTCAAGTGATTCAATTTGAAATGAAGTGAAAGGGTAGGTGTGGTTTACCCGAAGAAGTACTTGTTTGCATCTGTCAGGCCCAAGCCCTCAATGTGGAATTTGACACTCTTCAGGGTGAGAGGGAGTGGATTTCTAAATGTGATTTCAGCCTCCATCTCTTGTGACACCACAGCGTTTCCTTTAGGCTGTAAAGCAGAACAGCAAGTTAAAATTGTAATAATAATGTAATATGTAGTATGCATTAAAGTAATATGTAATAATGTCTTCCAGTGCAACTAACTAGGTTTTCAAAGGCCAGTCTTGTCTCTCACTATCTATGGTGTGAGGCATGCAAATGAACCATTGCTGACTTTCGACACAAGTAGGCTGCATAGCCGTCAGCAGGTTTTTGCACTGTGATGAGGTGTCGAGCTGTCCAGGTTGTACTCTGCCCTCGCATACAGTCAGCTGAAATGGGCGCCAGCCTCTCCGTGACCCTACTTAGGAGTAACGTCTTACGTTTTTAATTGGTTCCGGATGGCCAAACGTAAGTTGAAAGTGAACGTAAGTTATTACAGTGACATAAGACGTATGAGGTGTGACGCATGACGCTCATACTGTACTTTACATCCATAAATATCATTACCCTATGTCATAAAACACCCCTAAATCAATTATTATAAACATACCATTGTAAAATAATCTCAAATATATCAAATAATGTCTGTCTGTCTTCCTTTCGGCTTTTTCCCTTTTACTTGGGAGTCGCCACAGCGAATCATCTGATTCGCACGTTTGATTTGGCAGAGGTTTTTACGTCGGATTCCTTTCCTGTCACAACCCTTTTAGCAAGGGTTTAGCACGCTGACGGCTTTGCAGCTACTCTTTATGAAAGTCAGCAATGGTTCTTTTACATGCTTGTAAAAGAACCATTGCTGACTTTCGATAAAAGTAGGCCGCATCGTTGTCAGAGTATTTCTACCCTGTGATTGTCCGGAAAGTTATCCAGGTTGTACTCTGCCCTCATGTGCAGTTAGCCAAGATGGGCACCAGCCTGCCTGTGACCCGAATTAGGATTCAGCGGTTCAGAAAATAAATGAATGAATGTAATAATGCAATATGTAATAATGAGCAAACAGGAGTAAACTAGTTCAACACAAAACTGTCAACAGGATCTTGTCCTTCACACAACCACAACCCTCCTCCACTGACACACGCACACACACACACACACACACACTCTCTCTCTCTCTCTCTCTCTCTCTCTCTCTCTCTCTCTCTAACAGAGGCATCAGTTCTTCAGTTCAGTTCATTTTCTGTAACCACTTAATCCAAACTAGGGTCGCGGTGAGGCTGGCGCCCATCCCAGCCAACTCCGGGAGAGGCATCAGTTCTTTGGAAAAGAAATTGAATCCAAAATCTCGACGACTGTATTGCATTGCCGCACTTTACCTTGTCGACATTCCAGTTTATTCACCTCGCTGCTACTGTTTATTTATTTATTTATTCCATTCCACAGTACCTTAATGTGGTATCTCTCACTATTCGGTTATCATTCATATCTACAGAGTTTCCATTTCTATTCTATATTTTTATTTAAAGTTTAGTGTACAGATGTACTTGTCTTTATAATGCGCTCAGTTTCTTGCCTCGTTTACACCTTTTAATGCTGAGAGTCTCATGTGAAATTTCATTATGTGTAACATCATGTCAATAAAGACTCTTGAATCTTGAACCTGTACGGTGTGTAAATGGAACACAATGGAGAAGCATTATTGCTTTCAATGGTTCAGAAGTTGTGTCCAGTCGACTACAGAACACATTCTTAAAAGATTCTTGAACCTGATTGGTCAGAAGGTTGGGACTAATTTTCTTAAATCCCATTTTGAAGTTTTTTGTATGTTACAAACAAATTGCTAACAAGAAACTTCAATTTAAATGCTATAAAAGAAAAGCTTTTATTCCTTATTAAATTGAACTTAAGGACTCACAGAGATGATGATGTCGGGAGTGCGCAAGCGGAAGTTAAACCGTTTCGCTAGAATCTGCTGCGTCTCGTTGACACGTCCACACACGGTGAGCATCAGCGCAGTCTGGTCCAGCAGGTAGTCCTTGTACTCATCATAAGAAACGGTCCACTCCACTGTTTGAACTAGAACAGGAGGAAGAGAGAGACAATTATTCTGAACCTGAACTGGTATACAGTTGAGAGTAAGAATTCACTAAGGAACACAATACAGCACCAGTGAATGGTACAGAAGCTGGCCTACAAAGTACACTCAGAATAATCTCCTACCTTTGCTAGGTTGAACCGTGACCTCTAATGTATCCCTTTTCAATGTGTTCTTTATCACTCCAGTATAGTACATGATCGCCACCTGGCAGTGGAGCTCGATACTGCGCACCTCAGTGCTGTCATTCTTCAGGGTAAAGGTCAGCCGAGCATCGTCACCCACGTACGGCCCCTCAGCTATCACAGCTATCTTTAATGTGACATCGATCTCCGCAGCACTGGGGTAAATGTTGGGCTTGGAGCCGTATTGGGAGGCGGTTTCCACGGCAATTCTCTCAGCAACAGAACCTGGTAATGAAAAGCATAAATACAGAACTTTAATAAAACAAACAACTATTTTAAACATTGAGGCAAACTTGACTGTGAATGAAATATGGTGGGAGTAAGTGTGTAGTAGGAATTTTAACCTTCTGGGTGTTTATAAAGGTGGGTGATGTCTTCTCTGTCATCAGACCCAACTGCCTTGGTGCTGATGTTGCGGCCCACCACATTCTTCTCAGTGTAGATCTGAGTGAAGGTCTCATCAGCTTGTCTCAGCCAGAAGATCCTGTCACTGTTCACCTAAAAACATGTGAATATAACAAGCCATTTGAAGGGGAAAATTAGCTTGATTATGTTTATTCACACGCTGGTCATTCTGTCTTATTACTTTTAATAATTGTCAATGTAACCCCATGCCCTCACAATGACCCAGTGTCGTTCCTGTTAAAGTCTGACCGCATGATTACTGTGTGAAAGATGCACTTTTGCGATTTCTGCTGTCTCAGGACTTTTTTGTTTTCCTGTTTTGCTCTTGTAAAACTGTAATGACGTACAAAGACGTTGCTCTATTGTCTGGCAGCTGTTTCTGTTCTTACTATCTCCAAGGAAATAAAAATTTGTGACATTCTTCAGTGGACCCCCACCTCAGGTGGGCTCTGCTTTAGTGCGCTATATAATATCTTGTAGACATACAAACTTTTGTGACTCGTGAATAAAGATTGTGAATGATGCTGGTCTTCTCTTCACGACTCACTCCAGAGCAGCTCTGGGTGACACTAAAAGATTGATCATCGAGAGGAGAGACCGCTTCTCTTAGAGCAAGAGGACAAGATCGAGATTTCTCGAGAAACCATTTGTTGTTTACCAAACTCATTCTTTATTAGGGCCATAGGGAGGCTAGAGCTGTAGTGTTGTCTGCCTTATAGGAAGAAACTCCTGCGTTCGAGTCCCTGGCTCAACGAGGACATTTCTGTGTAAAATTTTCATGTTGTCCCTGTGAATGTGTGGGTTTACTTTGGTTAGTTGGACTTCCTTCCACTGTTCAAAGACATGCATATGAAGTCTGTTGTTGGGTTTTTACACCCGAGCCGAGTGGCTCATCAGGCCGGTGCTTAATCCCGGTTTCTATAGCGTGAAGCGACCAGGAGTTGAACTCCTCCTGGATGGGACGCTAGTCCATCGCAGGTTACCTTCCCAGTATATTTATACTGGTACCCCATTTATACTGCTGGGTGAACAGAGGCACACTTGTGGTGGAGACCTTGCCCAGGGATCTTAGCACAATGAGGGTCTCAGTGGGATTCGAACTCACAACCTCCCGATCATGAGCCCAGCACACTAACCACTACACCACCGGCCCCACAATGCATACGAGGCTAATTGGGTATTACAAATTGCCCCTAGGTGTGAGTGTAAATCTCGGTGGTTAAGGCTCTGGATTACTGAGCCAAAAGTTGGCAATTTAAGCCCTAGTACCATCATGGTGCCACTGTTCAGTTCGTAAGGGAGAGATTTCCTTTTCAGCTTTTTCCCTTTTTCAGGGGTCGCCACAGCGAATGATTCGCACATTTCATTTGGCATAGGTTTTTACATCGGATTCCCTTCCTGACACAACCCTTTAGCAAGGGAGAGAAACACGCTGACAGCTTTGCAGCTACTCTTTACGAAAGTCATCAATTGTTGTTTTACATGCCTCTCACCATAGACAGTGAGAGACATGGCCCACCTTTGATAACCCAGTTAGCTGCACCGGGGAGGACAGTGACAACCATGTGGAGAGTGGGACTCGAACCCACAACCTTAGGATCAGCGATCCAGTTCCCCACTAGACCACTAGACAACACTGCTCCACTGTTAGGTTCTTAAGGAAGACTTTTAATCCTCAATTGCTCAGTTGTATAAAAAAGTATGCAAGTCACTCTGGACATGGACAAGTCTTCCAAATGCTGTAATATTTTATTTCATGTCTTGTCTGAAAAATAGCTTATTGTTAAGATGCTTCATGGAAAGAACAATTTGTTGGAGGGTTGGATGTACAGGAGTTGCCTTTGAATGACAACCAAAGTACCAGTATGGTCTGTAAGACTCAGATCTGGTTCTGGACTGTCGTCTCGTGTCAAGACATATTTTAGTTGGATTGATATGATCTTGGACATTAATGTCTCTGAATATGCTCTTGATTTTGTCTGAGGGTTTCTTATGCTATACAGCCTGATTATTTGTGAATCCAATTCGTAGAGGCAGGGCTTGAGAAGAATTGGATGGTTTTTATTCAATGATAAGTCACTTGCTCTATGGTTGGCTTGAAGCCTCTTGAGCCTCATGTCTTTGTCTTGGACAGTGGCAGTATTGGCTGATCTATTGTTCCTATATTGAATAAACATTTGTTCTTACCTCAGCAAAGATAAATGGGGCATCGTATTTGTGAAAGACCAGTCCATCACGGATGGCTACCACAGGGGCGGGACCACAGCAGAATGTGCCTTGACTTGTCTCTTGAGGCGTGGCATCCACAACTTGCCAACCCCCCATCCCATCAGGTAGATCAGGTCGGGCCATCCAGCATTCATTCCACACGTGAAAATTCCTGCCCAGAGAGTAAAAAAAAAAAAAAAAATCAGTATAAAGACAATATATTCTGGTTCCTTCCTTTCATTTGCTCAGTAGACCAAGCATGAATCTCTGGACCCTAAACAGCTTGCCAGTCCATTCCAGGGTCAATATACACAAGCATGCGCACGTACAACTGGAGGCAACCCGAACAGCCAATCAGTCTAATGCGCATGTCTCTGAACTGTCAGAAAGAAACTAGAGTAGCAAGAGGAAACCTATAAAAGTTATGGTGAACATGCACCTTCATGCCGAAACGCCCTTGTTGAGTCCAGGATTCAAACCCAGGACCTTGCTGAGGACACACAAACAACTATGACACAGTACAACCCTTGGCTGTAATACATAATAATAAAATAAATATTCTTGGATTAGTGAATGAAAAAAATTATTACGTGAGGGCTTTTACCCGGCCACTACATACAGTCTATGGGCTGTTCATCAGAAATTGTTTTTTTTACTTTCAGAATGAACCACACAACAACACATGATGGCTGTGAAACATGATAAAGAAGAATTATGTACATTCGCACCAAATTGAATCATTGCTGAGCTTCTCAATTGGATTGAATTTCTCATCAACATATACATCGGTCGTCATAGAAACATCCGTGTCATGAGCAGAGCTGAAGTTTGTGATAGAACGGCAGGGAATCCCTAAACACCTGAGAACTGCGATAGGCAAGACAAAACACAGAGAGCAAAAGATAATCAAGAATCTAACACAGGAGAACTAAAATAAAATTACTATATGTATGTACTGTATATACCTGTGTTGGTGACCCCTGCAAAGACCCAGCACTGGCCATATTTAACAGGCTTCCCTTCCGATTTGTGGTACTGCCTCAGTATTTCAACACTGCCAGTCCACGTTGTTGGGCGAGTCCCACCAGAATAATGATTCGACCAGTTCCCTACCAACACACCTTGATCATCAAAGGAGTTGACCTGGGATCAGAAGTCAACTGGCCGTCATTCAGAGAAACTCAAGAAACAACTTTCTTGTACATCTTTGCAAACATTAATATTGGCTCAGGGTTAACTATAAAAGACACTCACCATGGCTGATATAACTCTGACAATATTTACAGGATCCCCCCAACCTGAAGCAAATGTTTCGGACTTCTCCAGAAGGTACAGTGATGCTTCGAGTATCCCTTCTGCAAACTGCACATAGGACGAGACACACCTCAATATTCATTCATTCACCAAACTGCTTCATCTTAATTAGGGAAGTGGGGAGCCTGGTGCCCATCTCAGCCGACTCTGTCATCTCGCCAGGCCATCGCAGGACAGAAATACGCCGACAGCTCTATGCAGCTCCACTTCAAAAGTCTGCAATGGTTCTTTTACATGAACCTCTCACCACAGACAGTGAGAGACATGGCTTGCCTTTGATAACTCAGTTAGCTCCACTGGGGGACACAGTGATATTCCATTTTTGATAATTTCATAATATTACGGAGCAGTGGTAGCCCAATGGTATGCTGCTGGATTACTGATCTAAAGTTCAGGGGTTCAAGCTCCACTATCAGCAGGTTGTCACTGCTGTCCTTCAATGCAGCTAACTGGGTTATCAAAGGCCGTCGTTGGTCCACGTAGTTGATGCAAGAAAGCCCAAGTTAAGATGCCCATTTTGGTCTCTTGTGCACTTGGTGGCAGTGTAGCCCAGACATAACCTATGACTTGACAACTATGGACACATGAATGATTTCATTTGGGGCACATTTTTAAGCTTACTTTCAGCCCATATGGGTGTCACATTCAAATTTTGACTGTGAGGGGAGAATGAGACAAAGGGGTAGGCTGGGACAGGAAAATGAGTAATACCTGTCCAAAGAGCCAAGTTCTGGCTCCAATCTGCTCCTTGTTTCCATAGTACAGCATTCCTGCTTCATTCAGAATATACTCTTTCCTCTCCTCCTCATTATCCAAAAACACTGAGTCATCTGAAGGTGACAAAAAAATGAATGCTGTCGACTTGAAATGAGGAAATTCATAGAATTTGTGTTCCTGTCACATTTGTGGCCATGCTTACCTTCACACCAGGGGTTAAAGAGCAGGTAGATATCATTCTCGGGCTTCTGACAATAGCTTTTCTTTCCTGCTGGAGTTAATATTTTAACACTGAGCTTGTAGCGACCAATCGGAGCGGTCGGCGGGGTGTGGACAGACAGTTTGATCCTGGTGTCTTTCTGTTCGGTCAGCTTGGCTTCCCAGCCCTTATACTCTAACTTGTCAAGTAGACTAACAGTCACTAGAGTGCCCTTGGACAGTGTTGGCTCACGGCCTGTCAAACACACAAACAAATGTCTTAATCTATATAAGTGCAAGAGGTATACAGGGTGTACATTAATGTGTATATAGGGGAAATGGCCTTTCGCCACAATGTGAAGGACTGATCCAACAGCCCAATCCTTGATGCCTGGATTCTACTATTCTCCTTGAATATTAGTGAGGGCGTGAAGCTGAGGTATGTATCTGCCCAGTGGGACTGTACGAGGATCCCTGGTTTGGTGATATTGCAAAAGAAGTCTTGGAGCAACCTTCCCCTCCATGAGTACCCAGCTATTTCATTTCATTTAGTTCCAAATGCTTTGTTAGGGTCAAAGAGAGGCTGGAGCCAATCCCAGCCAACCTTGGTGAGTTCCGAACATCCTGCCAGGCCACCGCAGGGGAAAAGTGTGAAAGGGTAAAGGACACACAACCATTCACACATGCATTCACACCTAAAGTCTAATGTGCACATCTTTGGACTGTCTGTAGGAGAAAACCAGAGTACCCAGAGGAAACCCACACAAACACAAGGAGAATGTGTAAACTCCATGGAGAACTGTCCTCACCAAGCACAGAGCCTGAATCCAGGACATCCTTAGTTAAAGATGAGGGAGCGAATCACTACGCCATTGTGCTGCCACACCCAGACAATACCCAAGTGATCAATTACTACCCACAGATTGGGTCGTGAGTGGGCTTCAGGTTGCAGAAGCTACAGGTGTTAACTAATTCTTTACCAAGCCTGAGCTCGAGGTGTAGTTTGTCAGATGTAGCTTTAAATTCTCGCGAAAGTTCGATCCACATCTGAAAGGTCTGCCCTCGACGGATAATGAGGTTATTTTTTTCGTAGAGGTTTGTGTGGTGCTCGAGTTGATTTTGGCCTGTTTTGGACTTGAGGAGGTCTATGGAGATCACTGATAGCTGATCACCTGTGAGGAGGTTGGGGGAGCGAGAGCACATGCACAAGAGAGAGAGAGTCAGAGAGAGAGAGAGAAAGATGGATAGAGAGGGAGAGGGGAGATAGGAAGGGAGATCGAGAGAGGGGTTAAAAGAGCGAGATAGAAAGGGGGAGAGAGAGAGAAAGAGAGCGATAGAGAGATAGAGGGTATCGTGAAAGAGAGATAGAGGAAGAGCGGGAGAAAGAGAGCCAAAGAGAGAATGAGATAGAGAGTGAGTGAGAGAGATCGAGAGAGTAAGGGAGACACAAAAAGAGAGAGAGAGAGAGAGAGAGAGAGAGAGAGAGAGAGAGAGAGAGAGAGAAAGAGAGAGATTCATTGTAAACGTGCAGATACACATGACTCAAATTTACACAAAATAATTATCTTTTAGCTCTTTGCTGCTTACGGTCATTTTCAGGGTCTGTAGTGGGCGTCACTGTCGAGTCTTCAAGGTCGTTGAGGTCATCACGTGTGACATATGAGAAACGTCCAACATAGGGGCTAATTCTGTTAAATCATTTATGCATAAAAATCTCAAAGCATTAAGCCAACCGCACCTTTATTTACTTTAAATCATTAATCTCTATTAGTAAGCTGTCACATGCTATATGGTGGACGAGTGGTTAGCACATCTACCTCACAACAATAAGGTCCTGGGTTTGGTTGTGCTTGTGTGGGTTTCCTCTAGGTTCTCCGGATTCCTCTCACAGTCCCAAAACATCCACAGTGGGTTAATTGTGAGTGGGAGTATGAGTAGTTGTCTTAGTGCTGGCTTTGCGATGGCCTGTTGAGCTGTCCAGGGTGTACCCCATCCTTGCCCGTAGTCAGCTGAGATGGGAATCTCCCTCCCGGTGACCCTAATTAATATTAAGCGGTTCAGAAAATGGATGAATGAGTAAGATGTTACACTTTCAGATGACTGGATCATGGTCTTGATAATCAAGATCAAAGAAATGGCAACCATAATATTAATTAGCCCAAATGGATAAAGAGGCTTAGAAAATGAATCAATGTGTCGTTTCTGGTGATGGCTCACCAGGCCATCACAGGAGCCAACACTCTCACAACCATTCATACTCACACTTACACCTAGGGGTGATTTGGAACAGCCTACTGTACATGGTTTTGGACTGTAGGAGGAAACCGGAGTCCCCAGAGGAAACCCATGCAAGCACAAGAAGAGCATACAAAATACACACAGAAACGTCCCAAGACGTTTGCTGTGAGGTTAGCATGCTAACTAGTACGCCACCGTGCCCCCCAATAATATGACAATTTTTTTTTTCAGATTTTACACATGGGGACAGCAATTCAGCTCCTATGCAATAGGTGCTCCAGTAAGAACTTACACTGGGACTTGAACATCATACAGTGGTGCACGAGACACACTTTAAACCTCATATTTCAGTGAAAAGATAAGCTGTTGATTTAACTATTACCATTACCGGCTGATTGAATAAAACTGCATCCATTACCTGGGTTGAAGTGACGATAGAGACAGCATGTAAAAGCGGCTGAGCGGGTAATGAACCCAC
Source organism: Plotosus lineatus (assembly GCA_024760905.1). Taxonomy (NCBI): domain Eukaryota; kingdom Metazoa; phylum Chordata; class Actinopteri; order Siluriformes; family Plotosidae; genus Plotosus; species Plotosus lineatus. The sequence goes on from CM045731.1 coordinate 55,896,353, forward strand.
TTCACGCTTGAAAGCATGCTGAAGGAAGAAAAAGTTACAATTTAGACAAAAAGCAAATGATTTGTGTAGATGGTGAAGTGAAAAATAATTTTATTTTTGGAAAATAAATAAATAAATAACATTCATTCATCTTGTAAACTGACTAGAGTTACAGAGAGGTTGGAGCCTATATTAGCTCTGTCACTGAGCAAAGGTAGGGTACACCCAGTACAGTATCTTTCATTACCAACACACAAACACACACACACACACACACACACACACACACACACACACACACACACACACACACACACACAAAACCATTCACACTCTCACTCACACCTAGGGGCAATCTGAAAGAGCCAATTAGCCGAATGTGCATGTCTATGGACAGCAAGAGGACATAGAGATACTCAGCGAAAACCCGAGCAGGCAAGGGGACGACAAGTGAACGACAGCCTTAAACTCACACCAAAACCTGCTTGATTTCAACTCGCACACAGAACAAAAATCTGTATCTTACAGAAGGAAATCTAAAATGCACACACAGACAAACACATACAGGCATACATACACACACACACACACACACACACACACACACACATACATGTACAAACGCACACATACATACACACAGACACACACGCACACACAGGCACACACACACACACACACACACACATATGAACAGATACACACATACACGCATACACCCATGCACACATACATGCACACACACACACTCACACACACAAAACACATACATATATATATACACACACACACACACACATATACACACACACATATGAACAGATACACACATACACGCATACACCCATGCACACATACATGCACACACACACACACACACACACACACACATACACACACTCTCAAAACACATACATATATATATATATATATATATATATATATATATATATATATATATATATACACACACATATACACACACATACTCACACACCCACAGACAAATACATACACATACACACAGACACATACACGAATGTATTGACACACACAAATACACACATACACATTCGCACACACACACACACATACACATTCGCACACACACACACACACACACACACACACACACACACACGCACATTCATGCATACACATAGACATACATTCAGAGACACATACAAACACACACACATGCACACGCACAAACACAGTCACAGATACATTCATACACATACACGCATACATGCTCACACACACACACGCACACATACACACACATAGGTGTAGGGGTATGTGTGTGTGGGTTGGTGTATGTGTGTGTGTCTGTGTGTATGTATGTGTGCGTATGTGTGTACACATGTGTGTATCTGTGTGTGTAGGTGTGCATATGTGTGTATACACATATGCACACCTACACACAGATACACACATGTATACACACCTACACACACAAACACATACATGCACACACTTATGCACACCTACATACAGATACACACATGTATACACACATACGCACACCTACACACACACACACATACACCTACACTGACACACAGACACACATACAGATACACATACATGCATGCATTTACACACAAACGCACATATGCAAACACATACACACACACACTCACAAACGCACATGCACACACACATTGGCACAACTACACACATACACATACACCTGTGCAAACACACACACACACACACACACACACACACACATTCACAGATACATACACACATAAGCATACATACCATACATGCACACACACATACACATAGATACACGCATACACCCACGCAAACATACACTCACACACACACATTCACGCAGACACACATTCACAGACACTCACACACACATACATACCCGCACACACACACACACACACACACACACACACACACACACACACACACACACACATATACACACATACATGCACACACATACACATAAATGTATACACACATATGCACACACTCACACAGACACACATACACAGACACATACATGCATGCATTTACACACACAAGCCCACACACATAAATACATGTATACACACATACACACACTCACACAAACACACACACACACACATACACCGACACATAGACACAAATACACACACATGCACACCCACCCACACACACACATGCACACAGAGACACATATACACACACATACGCACACACACACACACACATATACACATACATATTTACACACATTTGGATACGTACACACATACATACACACATGCGCACACACTCACAAACACACAAGCAACATGAATAGACACACAGACACACATTCACAGACACATAAACACACAAGCACACACATACACATATGTATACTCACAAATGCATACACACACAAACACATATATACACACATACACAAGTACACAAAGAAACACATACACACACCCACACACTCCACATGCACACACAGACTCACACACACACAAACACATACATGAACACACACATTTACACACACACACCTAGACACATATGCACATGCATAAACACATACACACGTATATGCAAACAAGCATACACTCATGCACACACCCATATACACACACACAAACACACACACACACGTACACACATGCATGCATGCATGCACACAAACACATGTATACACACATACGCACACAGACTCACACAGACACACACACATACACACACACAAACAAACATATAAACCAACACATAGAAACAAATACACACACCTGCACACATGCACACACACACACAAACACATGTACGCACACATACACACACAGACTCAAACAGAGACACACATACACCCACGCGCACACACACACACACACACACACACACACGCACACACACACACACACACACACACACACACACACACACATATACACCAACACAAAGACACAAATACACACACCTGCACACATGCCCACACACGCACACACACACACAGACATATATACACATACGCTCACATACACATACCTGCACACACACACAGAAACACATACATACACACACATAAACACATACATGCATACACATACACACAAATATATACATACACTCACTCAGGGGGGCAGTGGTGGTCTAGTGGTATAAGGTGCCGGATCGCTGATCCAAAGGTTGGGAGTTTGAGTCCCACTCTCCACAAGGTTGTCACTGTCCCCCCCATTGCAGCTAACTGGGTTATCAAAGGCCGGCCATGTCTCTCACTGTCTATGGTGTGAGGCATGTAAAAGAACCATTGCTGACTTTCGACAAGAGTAGGCTGCAAAGCCATCAGCGTGTTTCCGCCCTGCGATGGCCTGCCGAGCTGTCCAGGGTGTACTCTGCCCTCGCCATGAGTTGGCTGGGATGGGAACCAGCCTCCCCGTGACCCTAATTAGGATGAAGCGGTTACAGAAAATGAACTGATGAACTGAACACTCACTCAGGCACACATATACAGACACATACACACATGCATTTACACACACAAACACATGCACACAAGCCCACACACATACACACACACATAAACACACACACACACATGCACACACACACACATAAGCACAGATACACGCACATACACACAGACACATATACACGAGCACACACATAAACACACATACATGCACACACACCCACACACACAAACACATGCAGACACATACACATGCACTCATGTATACACACATACGCCCACATGCACACATAAATACACACACACACACACACACACACACACACACACACACATATACACCAACACATGCACACAAGCCCACACATACGGACACACACACACACATATACACCAACACATGCACACAAGCCCACACATACGGACACACAAACACACACACACATACATACACACACAAACACATTCACATACACACATGTATACACACATATGCCCACATGCACACATGTATCCACACACACACACACACACACACACACACACACACACACACACACACACAGACACACACACACACACACACACACACACACACGATGAGCTGCTTTGAGATGTGTGTGTGTGTGTGTGTGTGTGTGTGCAAACATTTGCTCTTACCTGGCTATTTGGTTTAGAGTTTGTTTCAGAGAACAGTCGACCAGGGTATATGTCTTGCTCCTAGGTTTGGTCTTAGTTGTCTTACCTTACATCCTTATATCTACACACCCACACCCACACCCACACAGCACATTTGATCCTCCCATCCACGTCACTAAAGGTGTGCACAGTTTTAAAAGAGGAAAATAAACACAAATGATTTTTGTCAATTTAATTATTATCCACTTAATCTATTTTCAGACTTCTATTTTCACACAACTGAAGTAGTTCAAGCCTTTTATTGTTTTAATATTGATAATTTTGGCAAAAAAGTAAAGAAAAACCAAAAATCCCTATCTCAAAAAATTTGCATATTTCATCCGACCAATAAAAAAAGTGTTTTTAATACAAAAAAAGTCAACTTTCAAATAATTATGTCCAGTTATGCACTCAATACTTGGTCGGGAATCCTTTTGCAGAAATGACTGCTTCAATGCGGCGTGGCATGGAAGCAATCAGCCTGTGGCACTGCTGAGGTGTTAAGGAGGCCCAGGATGCTTCGATAGCGGCCTTAAGCTCATCCACAGTGTTGGGTCTGGTGTCTCTCAACTTTCTCTATACAATATCCCACAGATTCTCTATGGGGTTCAGGTCAGGAGAGTTGGCAGGCCAATTGAGCACAGTAATACCATGGTCAGTAAACCATTTACCAGTGGTTTTGGCACTGTGAGCAGGTGCCAGGTCGTGCTGAAAAATGAAATCTTCATCTCCATAAAGCTTTTCAGCAGATGGAAGCATGAAGTGCTCCAAAATCTCCTGATAGCTAGCTGCATTGACCCTGCCCTTGATAAAACACAGTGGACCAACAGTGGTCTTCCTCCAGACTCTGGCACCTTGATTTCCAAATGACATACAAAATTTGCTTTCATCCGAAAAAAGTACTTTGGACCACTGAGCAACAGTCCAGTGCTGCTTCTCTGTAGCCCAGGTCAGGCACTTCTGCCGCTGTTTCTGGTTCAAAAGTGGCTTGACCTGGGGAATGCGGTACCTGTAGCCTAGTCCACTGCTTCCACAGGTCCCCCAAGGTCTGGAATCGGCCCTTCTCCACAATCTTCCTCAGGGTCCGGTCACCTCTTCTGGTTGTGCAGCGTTTTCTGCCACACTTTTTCCTTCCCACAGACGTCCCACTGAGGTGCCTTGATACAGCACTCTGGGAACAGCCTATTCGCTCAGAGATTTCTTTCTGTGTCTTACCCTCTTGCTTGAGGGTGTCAATGATGGCCTTCTGCACAGCAGTCAGGTCGGCAGTCTTACCCATGATTGCGGTTTTGAGTAATGAACCAGGCTGGGAGTTTTAAAAGCCTCAGGAATCTTTTGTGTTTGGAGTTACTTGGTTGATTCAGATGATTAGGTTAATAGCTCATTTAGAGTACCTTTTCATGATTATGCTAATTTTTGGAGATAGGAATTTTGGGTTTTCATGAGCTGTATGCCAAAATCATCAGTATTAAAACAATAAAAGACCTGAAATATTTCAGTTGGTGTGCAATGAATCCAAAATATATGAAAGTTTAATTTTTATCAGTACATTACAGAAAATAATGAACTTTATCACAATATGCAAATTCTTTGATAATGACTAGTGTGTGTATATATATATATATATATATATATATATATATATATATATATATATATATGTATGTATATTTGTAGGTGAAAATGACAAAACCTATGTCCCATTTGGTTTTGGCATGCGTGCTGCTGCCTTTCAAGCTTCACAGATGTGACAGGTATAGTCACCCTCCCTCATTCATTGCAGAACGGAATGAGGAAACAAACTCCCACTTATTTCTGTGATCTGTACAATAGTTCAAGAATTTAGTGCGCAGTGCCACAATCATTAGTTTATTATTTCTATATAAATACACAGTACAGCCAATACGGTATACCGTAGACAACTGGGTACTTTTAGTGGGGTCATTAAGGGTTACTGATTATAAGGGAGGGGGTTCAAGACTCTGTACCACCAAGCTGTGGTGCTCTGGTTTCTGGTTGCTCTGTACCACTGTAGGTGCTCTGGTTTCCTCCAACAGTCCAAAGACAGGCACATTCGGCTAACTGGCTGCTCCAAGTTCCCCCAGGTGTAAGAGTGAGGGTGTAAGGTTGCATGTGTGTTGCCCTGTAAAGCTCAATGTGTACCCTGCCTTCGCACAGAGCCAGTTGAGATCGGTTCCGGCCTCCCCCACAACCCTAACGGTATTTAGAGTTTGTTATTTTTTCGGTTTTTACGATTGCAACAGATTTGGCAGCGATCACTGGTATAGAATTTTCCTTTCCTGGAACTCGACCCAGCAAGTAATGCTCTCGTGTCTGCATAAACCTAAATCTCAACAACACATAAGAAATTCAGTGGAGAATGTATGAGGTCTTCACTGCTGCACAAATCCACACGGATCATCACTGCCTGTGTGCTATGCTAATTTTGAATGAACAAGCATTTGAAACAGACATAAAATATTCCTGAAGTCTGTCTTCCTTTCGGCTTTTTCCCTTTTACTCGGGAGTCGCCACAGCGAACAGAATCATCTGACTCGCAAATTTGATTTGGCAGAGGTTTTTACGTCGGATGCCCTTCCTGCCACAACCCTTTTTAGCAAGGGACAGAAACACGCTGACGACTTTGCAGCTACTCTTTACGAAAGTCAGCAATGGTTCTTTTACATGCCTCACACCATAGACAGTGAGAGACATGGCCCGCCTTTGATAACCCAGTTAGCTGCACTGGGGAGGACAGTGACAACCTTGTGGAGAGTGGGACTCGAACCCCAAACCTTTGGATCAGCGATCCAGCGCCCTATACCACTAGACCACCACTGCCCCTACATAAAGTATTTCTGAAGATCCTACATAATTCTTCCCGAGCTAAATTGTCTGGATGTTGGCTTTCAGATTATTCCCAAATCCTGAAATGTCTCCGGGCAGCAGGTTGGCATAATGAGCACAGTTAGCATGTCTGCTTTGCAACAAGAAGGTCATGGGTCCGATCCCCAGGCTAGGTGAAGGTGGAGGTTGCACGTTCTTCCTCTGCTTGTGTGTATTTTCTTCAGTTGCTCTGGTTTCCGTCTTTAGTCCAAAGATATTTGGCTAATTGGGTTTCCAAATTGCCCCATAGAGGCTTGTAAAGGATTGTGTGTGTGTGTGTGTGTGTGTGTGTGTGTGTATGAGTCTGAGGTGTACCCCACCTTTTTCTCTTGAGAAAACTTAAATACTGTACTGTACTGTCAGGAGCAACAAACAGTATTGAATGAAACAGAGTCAGTATTTAGTGGAATGGAAGTTGCTTTGCTTTAAGTTACACTTTTAATGATGTAATTAGATCCCGGCATTAAGATAAAAATATTTATTGTCAACTGTTGTATGAACAATGAAAATCAGTTTGGCAGCAAATTATAAAAAAAAAAAGGGAAGGGACTGCACTCAGCTCTACATGCGCATATACAGTTGTGTTCAAAATAAACACAGTGTGTTTAAAAAAGTGAATAAAGCTCAAAATCTTGATAGTACATTTTATTTCTATATTCACACATGCATTGGGAACACGACACACTCAGTTCCAAATCAAAACATGAAGATAAATATGTCAAATTTGTGTTATTCCTTTCAAGAAATTGAAGAAAAGTGAATATTAGACGATCAAAAAATTGCAATGTCTGCTTTCTTTACAAACTCAAAATGGTTTTAGGTTTTGCTTTCCTTTGAATCACTGAAATAATATTTATTTGTATAAACTTTGATTCTGAGAACTGCTGGACAGACGTCCAGTGTCCAGTGTTACATGGAGTCAACCAACTTCTGGCACTTGTGAGTAACTGTTCCAGCCCAGGATGATTGGGCCACATTCTACAGTTCTTCTGTATTTCTTGGTTTTGCCTCAGAAGCTGCATTTTTGATGTCACCCCACATGCTTTCTATTGGATTAAGGTCCGGGATCGAGCAGCTGCTCCAGAACCTCAATCTTGTTCGTGTGGTAATGTCGCCTGTTTACTGGTGTGTTTGGGGTTGTTGTCTTGTTAGAACCCATTTCAAGGGCATTTACTCTTCAGCATAAGGCAGCCGATCTCTTCAAGTCTTCTGATGGATTCATACATGATCCCTGGGATGTGATAAATAGGCCCGACACCGTAGTATGAGTGTATCACATCCAAAGTGCTGTGGAGTATGATGAGTCCAACGAATTCTTACTTTTATATTTATCAAAGAAAAAAGCAGCTGAGTTCATTGCCAACCCATTTCAATTATCTAAGAAACTCCTCGACAAGGAACGATCAGGAAATTTAGAGAGCAGTATGGAAGTAATCGAGCAGTACCTCAGGGAAACCCACTCTGATCCAACAAGGAACCAACCCCTGGGTATCTGTCAAAAGATTGAACCAGTTCCGGTGCCTACAATTCCTCTAGCCGGCTCTGAACCAACCTTAAAGGAAGTACATAGGTGGTGAACAAGGCAAGATCAGGTTCAGCTCCAGGACCAAATGGAGTCCTATACAGAGTGTATGAGATGTGCCCTGGGCTCGTGAGGAAACTCTGGGCCTTGCTAGGGTGAATAATCAAGCTCTAACAGTGGTGTGGTTGGACTTGGCCAATGCATATGGCTCTATCCCCCATAAGCTGATTGAGGAGGCACTACATCGCTACCATATTCCTGATCACATAAAGGGAATTATTACCAATTATTTGGATGGGGAGCATTTGAGGTTTTCTGTTGGAGACAACATGACTCAGTGGCAGAGGTTGGAGAAAGGAATAGATACCGGTTGCACCATTTCTGTGGTACTATTCATTATGGGAATGAATTTCAACAAGATGACGGCCGTGAGGCTCGCCCTGGCACAAGCTCTGCTTCTATGTCTTGCACTTTTGTCAATGTTTTATGTTAAAAAGTCGGAATGTCTTCTCACATACACTCGTTGGGAGTTACTATCCCTTAGAGCTAACTCAGCAGCGACTGTTTCATCCATGATCTCATCGCTACCTGCGGAAATTCTAGAAATGAACAACTCATCTGGATATCCGACCTCCTGGAGACGCAAGCAAGACAGGAGGAAGCAACGAGCCGGTGTCCTTTCCAGGTTCAGGAAGCGGCCGTACCGGCCACCTTTACCAGCTCTGCTGCTGACAAACGTGAGATCTATCAGAAATAAAATTGACGAACTCTTCCTTCTTCTCCAAAATAAGAAGGATTACAAAGACTGTTCTGCCATCTGCCTGACCGAGACCTGGCTCGACCATACCGTGCCAGACCAGGCGATAACCCCGCCCGGCTTCTCACTCTACCGTGCCGACAGGTCAGTCAAGCTATCTACAAAAACTAAAGGTGGTGGAATTTGTTTCTTGATTAACCAACGCTGGTGTAGCAACACGACTGTATTAAACACTACTTGTTCACCACAATTGGAATACATCAGCGTGAAATGCAGACCCGCCTACCTCCCGAGAGAATTTGCCTCCGTTATACTGATTGGAGTTTACATCCCGCCATCGGCTAACGCCAACTTCGCCATCACGGAGCTTGCAACCTACATATCAACCGTTGAAAACTCTCATCCCGACGCAGTAGTCACTGTGCTCGGTGACTTTAATCATACCAACTTGTCCACCGAACTCCCCAACTATATTCAACAGGTCACATGTCCTAGCAGAGGCACTAATACACTGGACCATTGCTACATCACCATCAGTGATGCTTACCGAGCTTTCCCAAGGGCTCCGCTCGGAACGTCCGACCACGCCATGCTGCTCCTCATACCGAAATACAAACAAAAACTAAACTGTTTTGGATGTGGAGTTTGTGGATTTAAGTCCTGGTCCAGGGCAGCCGTTGAGACTTTGAGAGGCTGTTTTGAATGCACTGATTGGGATGTATTCAGTGCAGGTGAGGACTGCCTCGACGTGCTCACGGACGTGGTGACGTCATACATCAACTTCTGCGTGGATCTGTGTATCCCAACAAAAACTGTGGAGGCATACAGTAATAACAAACCTTGGTTTACAAAAGATATCTTACTCATACGCAAGAAAAAGAACTCTGCTTTCCTCAGCGGAGACAAGGAGTCATACACCACTGCCAAATATCAATTGAGGTCTGCAATCAGGAAAGCTAAATCAAACTATGCAATAAAGCTGGAACATCAGATCACATCAAACAATACCCGATATGTATGGAAAAAACTAAAGGACATGACTGATTACAAAAAAAAAAAACCCTCCATTTCATCTGACATTGATATGGACCTTCCAAACAAACTCAATGAGTTCTATGGGAGGTTTAAACAGTCCCCAGTCCCCCCCTATCCCTCCCTCACCCCCTCCCACACCCCTCATTTCCCATCCAGGAGGAAGAGGTCAGGAACATCTTTAAGAAAAATAACAAGAGAAAAGCAGCTCAACATCACCCCTGCTGTTCTTAAGTACTGCGCAGCTCAACTGGCCCCAATATTCACCTCCATATTTAATACGTCCCTCCACCACTGTACAGGTCCACTGTGTTTCAAGGTTTCATCCATAATCCCTGTCCCAAAATCATCAAAGATCTCATGTCTCAACGACTACAGACCAATCGCCCTAACATCCGTGGTCATGAAGTCATTTGAACGCATCATCCTTAATCATCTGAAGGCATCCACTACCCCCCTGCTCGACCCTCATCAATTTGCTTACCATGCGAACAGGTCTGTTGAGGATGCCGTCAACCTGGCCCTCTACCACATCTTACAGCACCTTGAGTCTCCTAACAGCTATGCCCGTATCCTTTTCATTGATTTCAGTTCTGCTTTTAACACAATAAACCTGGTCAACCTCTTCAATAAACTGACGGACATGAACATTGACCCCTGTCTACGCCATTGGTTATGGAGCTTCCTATGGAAAAAGCAACAAAGGGTTAAGATGGGTAACCTCTCATCTCGACCTCTGACCCTCAGCACAGGTGTCCCCCAGGGTTGCGTCCTCTCACCATGGTTTTTTTCTCTGTACACAAACCATATGACATCCCATCACAGTTCAGTTTCCATTTTTAAGTATGCAGATGACACTACTATCATTGGACTCATAACTATGGATAATGAACACCAGTACCGCCAACAAGTAGCCCAAGCTGTCTCTTGGTGCCAAGAAAACAATCTCCAGCTCAACCCATCCAAAACACAAGAACTAATAATTGACTTCAGGCACACAGCCTCACTCAAAACTCCCATTCACATCTCTAATGAACCCATAGCCATAACTGACTCTTTCAAATTTCTCGGCACTCACATAAACAATACACTAAAATGGAACACTAACACAGACTACATTCACAAAAAAGTCCACCAAAGACTGTTTTTCCTGAGACAGCTCAAGAAATTCAGAGTGAAAACAAATCTCCTCCTCCGTTTCTACTCCGCCATCATTGAGAGCACTCTCACTTCATCCATAACAGTTTGGTATGGCAGCCTAGACAGCAACTCACAGAAAAAACTACAGCGCATTGTCAATAAATCATCCAGGATCATTGGCACCCCCCTTCCATCAGTCCAATCAATTTATCATAAACGCTCAATCTTAAGAGCACAAAAAAATCACCTCTGATCCCTCTCACCCTGCCCATCATTTGTTTCAACCGCTGCCCTCTAGGAGGCGATATCGATCTCTACCCACCAGAACATCCCGTTTCAAGAACAGTTTTTTCCCTACAGTCATAAGGACTCTGAACTCTTTGCACTGAATGTACATTACAGCCTTGTCTGTCTTTTTGTTGTCTATTATTACTGTAGTTGTTATTGAAATGTTTGTAATCATTTGTTTTCATGTGTGCTGTCTTTGTTGTATGATGTGTGTTGTTAATGTCCTTTGTAACTCTTGTCATAGCTGAGTGCTGTACCGATAGCAAATTCCACCAACTTGGTTGTGTGGTCATTAATAAATAAATGAAATGAGTGAAATGAATGAAGCAGGGAGACGAGAAACAGAAGGCCCAAGGACAGCGTCGGGAGTGTACTTACCATCTAGCAGGGGATTCATGGATGACATAACTTTGACAACAACAACCCCTGCACAAGCCAGGTGGATATTGGCAGCACTAGAAGAAGTTGTTTCTTGGGCAAGGATGAATTTCAAGGCCAAGAAATCGAGGAGCCTCGTGATCAGGAGGGGGCAGGTAAGCCAGAGATTCACTCTTAAAGTACAAGGTGAAATCATCCCATCCATTTTGGATAACCCAGTCAAGCCTGAAAGACAAGAACAACATGGCTCAGGTCAAAAGTCAGCTCCTTGAGAACCTAAAGCTAATAGAACAGAAAGGGTTGCCAGGCAAGTTTAAGGTTTGGCTGTATCAGCATGGACTATTACCAAGACTACTGTGGCCACTCATGCTCTATGAAATAGCCAGTTCAACGGTGTAAGGATGGGAAAGGACTATCAACAGACATCTGCGAAGATGGCTGGGTGTACCACCAAGTTTTACAAGCATGGGTCTGTATGGAAGAACAAATCAACTGCAACTTCCAGTCTGATCAGTGGTGGAAGAATACAAGGTATCAAAAGCAAGACTGGTGATGACTCTGAAGAACTCCAAAGATAAGATGATTAGGAGGGCAGACATAGAAACCCATACAGGAAGAAAGTGGTCAGCCAGCCAGGCAGTAAACCAGGCAGAGAGTAGGCTTAAACAAAAAGACATCATTGGCACAACAGCAGTTGGACGGCAGGGCCTCAGAACTATTAGCACCCCACGATGGTCCGCTGCATCAGGCAGTGAGAAGAGGAAAATGGTCCAAGATGAAGTAAGGTTGAATGAAGAGGAGTCCTGCAAAACAAGAGTAGCTGAATTGGTACTGCAGGGTGCTTGGACAAGATGGACAACTATTGAAAGGAAGCTTACATGGGCGGCGATTTGGCAATATGAGCCGTTCAGATTGAGTTTCTGACTGAAATCGGTGTATGACCTCCTGCCGAATCACCGGCGAACTTGCATAGGTGGGGCTTAAGAGAAGACCCAAAGTGCGTACTCTGCTGCAAAGTAGGAACATTGGAGCATGTGCTGGTATCTTGCAATGTAGCATTGAATCAAGGCCGCTATAGATGGAGACAAAGTTCTACGGGAACTGGCTGACACGTTAGACAGAGAAAGGAGAAAGAAGAGGAGCCCCAAGAAAACAAGAAAATGCATCAACTTCGTCAAAGAGGGGGAGGCTAGGAAAACTATAGTAGCATAACCAACATCATCAGTGTTTGACAAGTCAGAGCAGTGGGAAATTATAGTTGACCTGGGCCAGAGGATGGTCTTTCCAGAGGTAGTCCAGACTATTCTGAGGCCTGATATCGTCATTTGGTGCGCAAAGAACAAGAGGATTGCAATCGTCGAACTCACGGTACCCTGGGAAACAAGATGTGAGGAACCGTTCGAGTGCAAGAAAGCCAAGTACACTGAGTTGGTTGAACAGTGCCAGCAACGAGGTAGGAAGTGTTGGCTTTTTCCTGTAGAAGTAGGAGCTAGAGGATTCGCCGCACAGTCCTTATAGAGAACATTAGGAAGCTTAGGAGTCAAGGGCAGGGACAGGAAGAGAACTGTAAAAGCAGTATGCCAAGCAGCTGAAAGATCATCGAGCTGGCTGTGGCTGAAGAAAGAGGAGAAAAGCTGGAAGCTATCAGCTGACACGTAGTGGTGAGACGTCATCACTGCGGACCCGCCACCCTGAGAGTGTCCCGGGTTTAAAGGGTCGAAACACTCGTTGACAGGTGGTCCGCGGCTGAAGTCAGCTGAGTTAGCAGCAGTAGCTGTTTATGGTACACAACATACTTATTTCTTTTATTTATGATAGCTGCTACACCATCATTATAAGGATCTCCTTGAGTGACCTGCTTGTACCTTTTGTGCCGCTGTGCTATGACGTGAACTTGCTAATGCAGATGATGAAATCCATCATCAAGAACTACACACATTTGCGTCCTTTAATTTACTGCTTTTAAAATTGCTGCTTTATTGTAAAACATTTATATTGTTACAAGATTTTACAAGTATTTACTTTTACAAGTAAATAAACTTTAACAAAGTATTTAACAAGTTTTAAATTTAACAAGTAACAAGTATTTACTTTTATTTTAATCAGTATGAATGATGGCAATACATATTATATGTTTGGCTATTCATTTATGGGTGGAACAGTGACTAGCATATCCGCTTCAAGGCAACAAGATTCTGTGATTGGGTCCAGGTCTCTGCGAGGGTTTCCGTCTGGAGTCTGCATGTTCTCGTTAGGCTCACATGGTTTCCTCCAGGTACTCCAGTTTCCTCTGACAGTCCAAGATGTGCACATCAAGCTAATTGGCTGTTCCAAATTACCAGTGGGTGTGAATGTGAATGGTTGTGCACATGCTGCTCTTTGATAACCCAGTTAGCTGCACTGGGGGGACAGCATTGACAACCTGGTGGCAGTGGGGTTTGAACCCCCAACCTTGGGATGGGTAATCCAGCACCTTACCAATGTGACACCGCAGCGCCAAATATTTGCTCATACTGAAACCCACGGGTAATTTTTAACAGCCAATTTGTCTAATTTTCATGTGTTTGGATTACTGGAGGAAACCAGAGTAGCTGTCGGTAACTCACACAGCCACAGAGAGAACATGCAAAGTAAACACAGGAATGAGCCCACTGAGCCCAGGACATGAACCCAGGACCTTCTTGCTGTGAGGTAGATGTGTAGAGGTGAAAACATAATCAAGGAACGGTCTTCACTGGGGGAAATTACCCCCGGCGCACCAGCACAACTCAGGTATCAGGAGTAAAGCAACAAAGGACAGTCAGTCCAGCACAAATATATTTTCTCAAGAATGTAAAGAAGGTAAAATAATTCCAGTCTCTCTTATAACCGTATCAAAATGCTACGGTGAAATCTACTCTACTGTTGCGCTCAAAGACTGAATCAGCCATAACATTAAAAATATTGACACAAGCACTACCATTCTGAAGCCCTGATCGGACTTCGTTCTCTTTCCTGCCTTGTGCAAGTGTTTACTAGCCAATCATGGTCATTCATGAGCTCGTGCAAACAAAGAAATGATGAACGAATCTGCAGTTCTAATAATAGATGTTTTTGGCTGTCATCACATGCACATCGCATGTGCTTGTCTCACCTTCCTTGTTTTCTATCAATCTTGTGTCACGAAAGCACAAAGATAATTAAAAATTCAGTACATTCCAGAGGCCACTGTTCATGGTGTGGAAAGTGAACAATCATCTCTCAGGGCTGTCAATTGGAAACATGGAACAGGAAAGAATGACTGTTGAACTGGCAAGAGTTTCATGGCTGCCCAAGGGTCAGTGATGCATGTGTGAAACCTAGCAAAGACTAGTATGTCTGGTCTGATCCTTCAAACAGAACAAGTGTAGCACAAACTGATAAAATGGTAATAGACAGACGTCAGAACACACATGCACATACACACACGCGCACACACACACACACACACACACACACACACACGCACACACACATGTTACACAGACATACACACACATACACACGCATTTACAAGCAGACACACACATACGCACACATATACATATATATATATATATACACACACATACATATACTAGTCCTTCTCAAAAAATTAGCATATTGTGATAAAGTTCATTATTTTCTGTAATGTACTGATTAAAATTAAACTTTCATATATTTTAGATTCATTGCACACCAACTGAAATATTTCAGGTCTTTTATTGTTTTAATACTGATGATTTTGGCATACAGCTCATGAAAACCCAAAATTCCTATCTCCAAAAATTAGCATATTTCATCCGACCAATAAAAAAAAAAAAGTGTTTTTAATACAAAAAAAAGTCAACCTACACATAATTATGTTCAGTTATGCACTCAATACTTGGTCGGGAATCCTTTTGCAGAAATGACTGCTTCAATGCGGTGTGGCATGGAGGCAATCAGCCTGTGGCACTGCTGAGGTGTTACGGAGGCCCAGGATGCTTCGATAGCGGTCTTAAGCTCATCCACAGTGTTGGGTCTGGTGTCTCTCAACTTTCTCTTCACAATATCCCACAGATTCTCTATGGGGTTCAGATCAGGAGAGTTGGCAGGCCAATTGAGCACAGTAATACCATGGTCAGTAAACCATTTAGCAGTGGTTTTGGCACTGTGAGCAGGTGCCAGGTCGTGCTGAAAAATGAAATCTTCATCTCCATAAAGCTTTTCAGCAGATGGAAGCATGAAGTGCTCCAATATCTCCTGATAGCTAGCTGCATTGACCCTGCCCTTGATAAAACACAGTGGACCAGCACCAGCAGCTGACATGGCACCCCAGACAATCACTGACTGTGGGTACTTGACACTGGACTTCAGGTATTTTGGCATTTCCTTCTCCCCAGTCTTCCTCCAGACTCTGGCACCTTGATTTCCAAATGACATGCAAAATTTGCTTTCATCCGAAAAAAGTACTTTGGACCACTGAGCAACAGTCCAGTGCTGCTTCTCTGTAGCCCAGGTCAGGTGTTTCTGCTGCTGTTTCTGGTTCAAAAGTGACTTGACCTGGAGAATGCGGCACCTGTAGCCCAGTCCACTGCTTCCACAGGTCCCCCAAGGTCTGGAATCGGCCCTTCTCCACAATCTTCTTCAGGGTCCGGTCACCTCTTCTGGTTGTGCAGCATTTTCTGCCACACTTTTTCCTTCCCCCAGACGTCCCACTGAGGTGCCTTGATACAGCACTCTGGGAACAGCCTATTCGCTCAGAGATTTCTTTCTGTATCTTACCCTCTTGCTTGAGGGTGTCAATGATGGCCTTCTGGACAGCAGTCAGGTTGGCAGTCTTACCCATGATTGCGGTTTTGAGTAATTAACCAGGCTGGGAGTTTTTAAAAGCTTCAGGAATCTTTTGCAGGTGTTTAGAGTTAATTGGTTGATTCAGATGATTAGGTTAATAGCTCGTTTAGAGAACCTTTTTATGATATGCTAATTTTTGGAGATAGGAATTTTGGGTTTTCATGAGCTGTATGCCAAAATCATCTGTATTCAAACAATAAAAGACCTGAAATATTTCAGTTGGTGTGCAATGAATCCAAAATATATGAAAGTTTAATTTTTATCAGTACATTACAGAAAAGAATGAACTTTATCCCAATATGCTAATTTTTTGAGAAGGACTAGTGTATACACTGTACAGGGAGTCCTTGGTTTACACCAGTCCCGACTTACACCGTTTCATGGTTACAAACGTGCCCCAATCAAAATATTAAAAATAATATTACGCGTCATTACGTCTTTCGCGGTTACGTAAACAAATGCAAACTAGTTTCAGGTACGCGAGGTGGAAGAATACACTGTGTTGTGTTTGTGGGCCGAGGAAGACGGCGTCGCTTCCATTCGCTCAGTCTCAGTACTGTAATATTACACGTCATTACGTCTTATGTGGTTACGTAAACAAACGTGAGCTACTTTCGGGCGCGCGAGATGCAGCAAGCGTTGGCAACTTTTGAGGCTCAGGATCCCAACTTGGAAAGATTCACTAGGGTTTCCAAAGGCATCATGGATTTGATACAATGCTACAAGGAAATCTTGGATGGGAAGAGGTTGCTCTCTGTGCAGTCTAATCTGGAGCAGTATTTTAAGAAGGTAGAGAGGCCTGCAACAGATCCTGTACCCTCTACCTCAGCTGCATCTACGACTCCAGGCTCACCTGCCCCAGCTTCTCCAGCACAATAAGCCCGTCTCTCCCTCCCTTACTGCATTTAATTCTTGTGGTAAGGAATTGTTTTCTCTTTTTTAATACTTTTTTATGTCATTAACTGTAACATTTTATTATAGCACTGTACGTACAGTACTTTTCAGTATATTTTATGTTATGTTCTGACTTACACTGAAATTCGGGTTACATCGCGTCTTAAAAACGGATCAGCGTCGTAAACCGAGGACTCCCTGTATATATATATATATATATATATATATAAAACAAAAATAAAAGGACAGGACAAAGACTTTCTATTGAAACTCCATTTATCACTACAGATCTGTTTCGAGGGGTGGTGAATCGAAACAGATCTGTAGTGATAAATGGAGTTTCAATAGAAAGTCTTTGTCCTGTCCTTTTATTTTTGTATTTGCTCTACCAAAAAGTATTGAGCACTCTCCTACGGAAGGATCTACTCAGAAAATCATATATATATATATATATATATATATATATATATACACACACACACACACACACACACACACATACATGCACACTCACACAGATACACACACAGACACAATTAAACACATACACATTAAAAGACACCCACACACATACATACACCCACACACCCACACACATACACACACACACACACACACACACAAACATACATTCGACCTCTTCAAGTATTCTGGTGGATTCAAACTGATCAGTGAGATGTGCAAACACCGTAGTATGAGTGTGTCATGCCCAAACTGCTGTGCAGTACGACGAGTCCAACAGGTTCTTACTTTTAACTGCTGATAGCTGCTACACCAGCAATATAAGGATCTCCTTGAGTGATGTGCTTGTACCTTTTGTGCTGCTGTGCTATGAGGTTAACTTGCTAATGCAGATGATGAAATCCATCATCGTGAACTACACACATTTGAGTCCTTTAATTTATTGCTTTTAAAGTCACTGCTTTATTATAAAACATTTATTTTGTGACACGACATAAGTATTTTCTTTTTTTTTTAATCAGTATGAATGATGGTAATAAATATTATACGTTTGGATATTCGTTTATGTGCGGAACAGTGGCTAGCATAACTGCTTTAAGGCACAAGGTCCTGTGATCGGGTCCAAGGCTCGGCGAGGGTTTCTGTGTGCAGTCTGCACGTTCTCTTTGTGCTCACATGGGTTTCCTCCAGGTACTTCGGTTTCTTCTGAGTCCAAAGATATGCACATAAGGCTAATTTGCTGTTCTAGATTGCCCCTAGGTGTGAATGTGAATGGTTGTGCACATGCTTCCCAGCAAAGGTTCGGTTGTACCCTGCTTCCGCCCTGTGCCGATCCTTCCTCTCCGCAACCCTCATCAGATCAAGACCGTTCAGGAAATGAGTGGGGACGAATAAGTATTTGTTCACTTGTTCTCACAATTACTTCCTGGATCAAAAAATTATTCTGATTTGCTAAAATACTTTATCCTTTTAAAATCACTGGGAAGCTGGAGTCTATCTCAGACAAATTTCGCCGAAGCCATGATACACTTTGAATATGTTCGTTCATTCATTTTCTGAACCGCCTTATTTTAATTAGGGCAATGGGGAGGCAGGTTCCCATCTCAGCCAACTCTGGGCAAGGGCAGAGTACACGCTGGACAGCTCGTGAGGCCATCGCAGGGCAGGAACTTACTGACTGCTATGCAGGTCCTCTTGATGAAAATTACATGAATCTCTCAACACAGACAGTGAGATACATGGCCAGCCTTTGATAACCCAGTTAACTGCACTGGCGGGACAGCAGTGACAACCAGGTGGCAGTGGAGCTTTCACCCGTGACCTTGGGATGGGTAATCCAGCACCTTACCACCGGGACACTGCGGCCCCACATATTTACTCACACTCAAACACAGGAGTAACTTATAACAGCCAATTTTGTTTAATTTTTATGTGTTTGGACTACTGGAGGAAACCAGCGTAGCTGTCGGTAACCCACACAGCAATGATCCCGCTGAGCCCAGGACACAAACCCAGGACCTTCTTGCGGTGAGCTAGACATGTAGAGGTGAAAGCATAATCAAGGAACTGTCTTCGCCAGGGGGAATTACCCCCCACGCACCAGCACGGCTCAGGTATCAGAGTAAAGCAGTAAAGGGCAGTCAATCCAGCACAAATATATCATCAAGAATGCAAAGAAGGTAAAAAATTCAGTGACAATGACAAGCAAATGCTGTGAAGGAGTGCATCCATCTCCGAAATATCAGGGTCTTGTGAGGTGTTCGTGGTGTGCAGCAGTATGCGAATGGCAATCCGTGGCAAATTTGTCGCCTGGTTTGAATGTGTTTGAAACTTATACGGATGTCATGAAATAACGCTGCGATGCGGTCACAAACTGTTCTTTCACAGCCCGTACATGTCGTGAGAAGTTCACAAAGTCATCGTCTTCCTCGCAAATTATTTTGTTTTTTTACGAAGAAGAGCAGCATTCTGGATACTTCCACATGGAACCATTGAGAATGGGTTGAGACTTGCTGGTATCCTCCATATTCAGTGTATTTTTTTTCATCATTTGTGTTTTATTTGCATTTTGTTTGTACATTAATAAAAAGCAAATGATTCAAAAAGAACAAGATGCAACTGATTCATGACAGGACATGTCTTCTCTTCTTCCAACCAAACAACTGCAAACTGATTGCAAATTACTACAAATCAGTTGCAAACTGTCACATGACTTCCTCACAATATACATATTTAATCTGCAAAATACTAGCTTGCAGCGGAGTCAAAAAGCATCTTGAATTTTTAAAATTTGCAAAAAAAAAAGAAGCAAAAAATTCTATTTACATCAGTCACTTTTCTGCCACATTTTTAGTATCATCACCCCTTAAGGTTCTACTTAAGAGGGATAAGAAAGAACGACTGGTGGACTGGCAAGCGTTTCATGTCTGCCCAAGGCTCAGTGATGCATGTTGGAAACTTAGCAGAGACCAGTATGCCAGGTCTGATCCCACAAACAGAACAAGTGTAGCACAAACCGATGAAACGGTAATAGAAAGACGTCAGAACTCACAGTGTCTCACAGCTTGATGCTTATGGGGCTGTCCGGTTTGCAAACACATGCACATACGCACATATGTTTATGTATGACTAACACTTGATTAGCATGCCTGAGCCACAGTTCCAGATGAAACTAAGAATAAACACACACATCACGTTTACTTTGATTGTCCTCATTAACACATCTTGTTAACCTTACTTGACTTTACAGAACACAAACAGCCACACCCAGAAACTCTACCCGACATACCTTTGCTATTTGCTTTGTCAACAAAGTTCACCACTGCTTAATCTTGAGCATGAAGGCTAGCTATCTGTTTCAGAGCAAGAAGGTCCTATGTCCCAGTCCAAGGTCTGGTGTGGGTATGTCCGTGTGGAGTTTGCATGTTCTCCTTGTGCTTACACAACTTTTCTCTGCATGAACTGGTTTCCTCCAACAGCACAAAGACATACACCTTACACCAACTGTCTGCTCCGAATTTCCCATGTGTCGGTATGTGTTGCCCACTGATGGTCTGGTGAGCTGTTCGGTGCATATCACACCTTCACATGGTGTCTGCCAAGATAAACTGTAGCCTACCCCCCTCCATCCCCCAGTAGGAGTGAGTGATAGGAAGCAGTTGAGGATCAAGAGTGTAGGACTTAGAACTTCTAGACTTCTGATGAATAATCCGGAGTCTTAGCCACTGTACCGCCACTACCTTTAGCCCACTAAGAGCCAGCATGGTAGCAGGATCTAATTCCTAATTGACTCAGTCGGCAATCACACTGGCGATGCAAGAGCTGCCGATGCTAATGAATCTTTTTGTGACTTTTGAAGTCAAGATGCGGCTTAAGTACGTACATCGTGCAAAACTCATGAGGAAGTAGCGTGGCAATCTGTGACTGTCTTGCAAAAAATTTGCTATTGTTTTGCGGATCTTTGGCGAAAAAATCTGGCAAATCCGCATCATAAATCAGTTGCATTTTGTTTGCTTTTAATTGGCGTGTATTGCCATTCGTGTCCGTCTCTTTTCTATCACACCTGTATTGTGACCTTTTTAAATTGCGTGTCTCCTGCTTGGTTTGGAATGAAAACGTGCAGGAATAGTTTTAAAAAAACAAAATAGAACCGCAGATACCTGGATTAGAATCATACCTGAAGAAGGAGGGTGATAAAGCGGAGAGGTGGAGCATTAGATTTCTTTTTAAACGCAAATAAAAAGATTTTTCACAATCTGAATGAATGAGAGATACTTTAACTCCAGCTTTGAAAACTATGGTTTGGCTCATTTGAGGAACTATAACTTACTCACGCTTGAGTATTGAACATTTTATTGATTATTACAGCGATTATTACATCATCAGGCATAAGCCTCTCTGTATTTTTCTAATAAAGAAGGAATGTAAAATAACAGAACTTTTCAGGCATGCAGAATCTCAAACATATAATATTCAGCCCATGGTTGTTCACTCTTATTAATAATAACAATAATAACAACAATAATAACGATAATATGAAATGAAAATCTGATGAGTAGATTGATGCTGATTATTTTCCTATAACAGCATATCCTACTGTGGTTTCTTATTATTATTATTATTATTATTATTATTATTATTATTATTATTATTATTGGGGCAGTGGTGGTCTAGTGGTATAGGACGCTTGGATTGCTGATCCAAAGGTTGGGGGTTCAAGTCCCAGGTTATCAAAGGCGGGCCATGTCTCTCACTGTCTATGGTGAGAGGCATGTAAAAGAACCACTGACTTTCGTAACGAGTAGCTGCAAAGTCGTCAGCATGTTTCTGTCCCTTGCTAAAAAGGGTTGTGACAGGAAGGGCATCCGACGTAAAAACCTATGCCAAATCAAACGTGCGAATCAGATGATTCGCTGTGGCGACTCCTGAGTAAAAAGGGAAAAAGTCGAAAGGAAGACAGACATTATTATTATTATTATTATTACTACACCACAGCCCTCTGACGTCCCACATTCAGTTTTTGTGTTAACTGCTGTATAGCGTGCCCCTTTAAATAAGGGGTGTCCAAACTTATCCGCAGAGGGCCGGTATGGGCGCAGCCTTTCACTCAAACCGAGAAGTAGCCACCCATCCCACCTGTGTGAACCACTGGTTCCAGAAAATGACTGGATCGTGTATCCTATTGTCTTCATGCGTCAAAACCCGAAGCCAGATCGGTGCCAACTTGAGACCACTGCAGTGATGAATGTTACTCAACTTTACTTTACAAAACAAAGGGAAAATGAATCTCATCACATGCAAAGTCTACATTTCATTTTAAAATCCATTATTCCAAATTTCAACTATACATAGCTTTTTTAATTGCTTAAATTAAATGAATTTATGATATTCCAACTAGCAGCAGTAAGATTTTCAGGGTTTTCAAGCTGTGTTGGCTTTCAATGTCGGAGATCTTAAAGTAAGGTGATCTCACCAAGATGGCCGACACTTGGCTTCAAATGTTAAACATTATATGCAATAAAATGTTTGGGGTTTTTTTGCTCTTAAAAGAAAAAAAGTGGCTACTGCTTGGTTGAAGTGAAACCCTGTCCCCACGCTGGCCCTTTAGGGATACGATTGGACACCTCTGCTTTAAATTAACTCCTACTAGAGAAACAGATTTACATATTCATATAAACTAATGGTTACAGAAAATTAATCAGCACCTTCTGACCAATCAAGATTGAGAAATGAACGTTGCTGTAGTACAAATGCTTAAACCTCTCTTTAAACTCGACATGGGTGAACAGCACTGAAATACTGAATTTTTGAGAAGATACACTCACGAATAAATAAAGGTGGCACATTACCCTCCTCTCTCTCTCTCGCTCTTTCTCACTCTCTCTCGCTCTTTCACTCTCTCACTCTCTTAGATACGCATACACACACAGACAGACACACACACACACACACACACACACTATCCTTGGAAGTACATTAGAGTAACAGCTCAGTAAGTGATTGTAGCAGCTCAGCTCCACCTGGATACCTTCGGTCTCGTGACTGAGTTGCCATAGAGATCCAGCCTGGTGAGATTTGGTCATGATGCTAGTGGTGACATGTCAGATATTTTCAAGATTCCTGAAAACTGACTTAAGAACTTTAGCTTGTATAAGAAATTGTCGAATCAACTCCACAAGCAGCAGTAACAACAACAATAACAGCAACTTATACTCTGATCGAGGAGTCTAGAAATAAGCAGTGATAACTTATGACAATCAATAATGCAGCCGTGATGATGGGCACAAACAAGTGACCGTCCTCACGCCGGTCCCAAGCCCGGATAAATGCAGGGGGTTGCGGCAGGAAGGGCATCCAGCATAAAACTTTTGCCAAAATACACTATGCGAACTTCCAATACTAATTTCATACTGGATCGGTTGAGGCCCAGGTTAACAATGACTGCCATCAGTGCTGTCAACCAACATGGTGCTGGTGAAAATTGGACTACTGTGGGTCGAAGAAGGACAGATCGAAGAAGGAGAGGCTGAAGAAGGAGAGGTGGGAGGCGTGTCCGTAGGCAGAGAGAGAAGCGGAAAGGCATAAGTCTAGGACTGAGAGTGGGGACTTCCTCCTGCCCTCTGGGCAGCGCCATCTTGGACACGTTACTCCAACTTCAATGTAAAAGGACATGAAGAGTACTGTTAAACATACTACAGAACATGAAATCTCACGCATAAACACGAACTTAGGTACTGTACTAGAATTAATCATTGAAAAAGATTTTAATACAACAGTTCAGAGAAAGGAGAAAGTCTTATTTCTTCAGAAGAGACATCCAGCGTTTTCGCTTAGCCAGAGAAGACAGTGTTTGAGTGGTATCATAGAGCTTAACTGGTAATTAAAACACAGAAAAAAGAGGCTCGTTGACAACTTGTGCGCGAATGAGTAAAAAGGGGCGAGACATCAGCTCAACCAATCAGCAGAAAGGAGGACAGCCATTGGCTGAATTTGAATCACACGTGTACTCAAACCGTGAATGCAAAACCGCGGCCTTCTGTGTATAAAAGAACATGAAGTGATGAACTATAATAAACTTGGATAAACATACAGCACTGTAGTTTTCAAAAAATGCCCACTAGAGGGAGGCATTGCTATTTACTTTACATTGCATTATATTTCCATGAAGTGTAAATACTGGATTCCAAAATGATAAACTTGAATAAACATGCTACGGAACATAAAATTTCACACAAACATTCTAAAGATTAACTTAGGTACAATACTGTACTGGAATAATAACTGAAAAAACATTGTAATACTGTACAGTACTATAGAACTAGAAGTATCTGAGAAAATTCTAAAGATGAAATGGATGGTGTAACAGTTCCAGAAGGTGAGGATATACCATGTGAGAAATGTACCAAAAGCCATTGGAGATACAGACAAGACCATGCAGTGTGAGTCATGCCTTAAATGGTTTCACTTCGTCACTTGCTGCAATATGAATGACCGCCAATATCAAGCCCTTATTGACTTTGGAATGAGACGGATTGTGAGATGGTTCTGTAAAAGTTGTGACAGAGACATTCTGAAGACTCCTAGTAGTTATGGAAAGGGCGACAGAGATCTGGCTGAGGTCAAACAATGTTTGGCAGCACTAGAAGACTCCAGAAACATCGACTCAATATTATTATACCCGGTGTCCCAGAACCCCTCCAGGAGATCGAGGATGATGAGGGGGAGACAAGAGATAAGAGGAAAAATCACGACTTCAAGAAACTCACTCAATTAAAACTGGTACACAAAGATCTAGAGATACAGGAGGCAGATGATGTAAATGCCTTCCATATTGGTGCCAGAAAGGAGTACAGTAAACCTCGTATGTTGTGTGTCAAGCTATGTGACCGCGAAGTGAAGAAGAGGCTTCTTGATAGTGCCATCTACCTGAGGAAGGTGGAGGGAGGATGGCAATGAAGGGTCTACATCAATCCGGATCTCACCAGTCTACAACACCAACGTAGTCAAGAAGCCAGAGTTGAACTCAAACGTAGAAAAGACAATGGAGAGACCAACCTCGTAATCAGGAACTATGATGTATTAAGGAACGATCTGAGACAAAACACAAGACCTCACAACTCTACATAGGATCACGGCACACATCGTGACCAGAGACTCGTGTATAATGATTACATTAGTATTAATTCTTTAAAATGTATTGCCACTAATTTTGAAAGTTTGTTGAGTAAAATAGAGGAGTTTAAAATATTGTTTATGATATCAAACTGGATATAGTATTTGGTAGTGAAACATGGTTAAAAAAGGAAATTGACAATGCATTAATATATAATTAATAAGGAGAGATACTAATAATGTTAGAGGAGGTGTTTTATTTTATGTTAAAGAAGATTTATTTGTTGAACCCTGTGAGGAACTAAATGTTATGAATGTAAAGGACACTCTATGGTTATGGTAGTGTGAACGCTCCTGATAATATTTTAGGAGTAATGTATAGAAAAGGTGCCAGTGATATTACACTCAACACCAATTTGATTGAGCAAATTGAACTAGCCACAAAGTTGAGCAATGGTAAAATATTGATAACTGGAGATTTCAATTTGCCTAATATAGTGTGGAAGGATAATTATGTAAGTGATCGCTTTACTTCTTTTTCACATGTATTTTTTGACAAAATGAATAATCTTAGATTATTTCGTAATTAACTTATGTAAATAGACATTTACAGCAGCAGGAGTGTGTGCTCCTGTAAGTAGCTCATTAATATTGGAAATGTAAAACGATGAGAGATGGTGTCAAACGTAGATTGGTCCACTGTCACTGATTGTAGTAATGTAGAAATTTCTTGGAATTATTTTCAAGAAAAAGTATCTGAACCCCAGTGCAGCTAATTGGGTTATCAAAGGCCGGCCATGTCTCCCGTTGTCTATGGTGTGAGGCATGTTAAAGAACCATTGCTGACTTTCGTAAAGAGTAGGCTGCAAAGCCGTCGGCGTGTTTCCGTCCTGCGATGGCCTGGCGAGCTGTCCAGGATGTACTCTGCCCTCGCCCAAAGTTGGCTGGGATGGGCACCAGCCTCCCCGCGACCCTAATTAGGATTAAGCGGTTACAGAAAATGATGATGATGAAACTATCTGAAGCGGTTCATGAATGTGTACCTAAGATTAAGATTACAAATGGAAATAGAATCAACCCACCATGGTTCAATGTAAAAGCTATAAGAGCAGATAGGAGGAACTATTATGCATGGGTAAGGTATAAAGAAACACATTCTTTTACCAGGTATCAAGCCCATGTTCAAGTAAGAAATAGAGTAGCCAAAAGTTTGAGGAGGATTAAAAGAGAGTATGAGAAGAATTTGTGTAAAAAAACATGCAAAAACTCTAAAGCATTCTATATGTACATAAACGGTAAAATCAAGAATAGATCCCCAGTACTACAAGTAAAAGGTAGGGATGGACTTGCAACAAGTAATGACCTCGAGACAGCAGATGAATTGAACAAATTCTTTCAGTCTGTATGTGTAAAAGAGGATGACAAGGAATTGATCTATTTTAATGATTTTGCACACTGTGTTTTTGACAGAGAGCCTCCTGAGCCTTTCAATTTTTTGGGTGTACCAAGTGATACTAGTATTGATGATGTTCACTTTACTCCTGAGGATGTCAGAAAGTTACTATTGAATGTTAATTCTAATAAGGCTATGGGCCCTGATGGTGTGCACTACCATTGTATAGCATTTTCAGACAATCACAATGTGGAAGATAGCCAATATAACTCCAATTTTTAAAAAAGGTGACAAATGTTTATCAGAGAACTACAGACCTGTTAGTCTTACGTCTCAAGTGATTATACTGATTATACATACTATATATATAATTTGAGTTGTTATAAGTTAGGTTGCTATTAGTCAATGATGTGTGTTTTTATGTACAACTTTGTACAAATTTCTTTTTTCACATAATAAAATGTTTTCAATGTTTTCAATGTTTTGTGTATACAAAATACTAAGGCAGATTCCATTCTGATGATTACCTTGTTTCATATAACATTCACCTTCTTAACACTTCCACAAAAACTCAATGTTAAACTAGCTCTGATTGCCTTCTCATTTTTCTTTATGTAGCAGACTGTACTTTCATTACCTTTATAATGGCGCCCTACTGCAGCATAACTTTTTCCTTCCTGAATCATTTCAAGCAGTTCTACTTTTTCATGCAGCGTCATTGCCTTTTTCTGGCGCTTGGGCACCTTACCAGAAGCCTGAGAAGGTGTGTAGCATTTGGTTGGCATGACGGAACTTAATTGTAATTACAAACACACACAACAAAAAGCACATGCACAAAGTGTGCACGAATGAGAAAATAATGGATGAATACATCATCTCAACCAATCAGCAGGAGGGAGAACAGCCATTGGTTGAATTTGAATGACGTGACAGTTTCTCAGCAATCTGCGAATATGCGAGGGTGTGAGTGCAAAACTGCGAATAGTCAAGGGCCTACTGTATACCTTTACATTCACTCTACAGACACTTCAGTCCCACTCTCCACAAGGTTGTCACTGTCCCCCCAGTGCGGCTAACTGGGTTATCAAAGGCGGGCCATGTCTCTCACTGTCTATGGTGAGAGGCATGTAAAAGAACCATTGCTGACAATCATAAAGAGTAGGCTGCAAAGCCGTCAGTGTGTTTCTGTCCCTTGCTAAAAAAGGGTTGTGACAGGAAGGGCATCCGACGTAAAAACCTCTGCCAAATCAAACGTGCAAATCAGATGATTAGCTGTGGCGACTCCCGAGTAAAAGGGAAAAAGCCGAAAGGAAGACACAGACATAGTATTAAAAATAGTTTAAAGCAATGAACCAAAATAATATATTTTACATTTGAAATTTTTTTACATTTCGCAATTTTTTACTGCACAACCATTGCTGCACGTGCAATTCTTGGTTACAGGCTGTGGTAGCCAGAGTGGGACAGGAAGCCACAGCTACAGTCATATTTGAGAATCCATTCAGATATGTCCTGATGAATGTCACATTCTACATCTAGGGCTTGGGCTTACTGAACAAACAAGAGATTCCTTTCGGGTAAATACCTTCTCATGTTTATTACATAACAGGCTTTAGAGTTTTAGAAGGCACGAAAGGTGGGTTCTCCATGCTTTAGAACCAGTTTTGATTCATGTTTATGGTGTTTGGCAGAAACTCATCCTGAGAGACTTATATTTTGTCTAATTTAATCAAAACACATGGTTGAGGCTTAAGGGTCCAAGCAGTGGCAGATTGATGGAACTTGAGCTTGACCACTGACATTCCCATCAGTAGCTCAGCGCTATAATCAATACGCCACCATGGTATATAGTTCCTGGTGGATTATATCCTTTGAAACTGCTGAATATTTTTGGGGTCCTTGTCTCAGCCAACACTGGGGGAAAGTATACACTGAACACACTTGGGTGCAATTTGGAGCAGCCAGTTAGCCTATGAACACAGAACCTTGTGAATGTGAGGCACTATGCCACAGACAATGATAAATGGACAGTGTGAGTAACAGTGTGACACATGATGCAGATTTCAAATTGGCATTTTCACAATATTTCCTTTTCATCCAGTGACATCAGCAGTCAGGCAACCATCACTTTGATGGTGAAATTGACATCCATTTTATGGGGTGTTCGGGATCTCCTCGTCGTTTTGGATTCTCTGGGGCTCAAATAAGTTCACAGCATCGGTGATGTTTACATCCTCTAGATGCAAAAACATCCAGGAGCTTTCAAGTCCACTGTGTAGCTCAACTCTTTCAGTTGCTGCATTGCTTGAATAAAAAACATATGTACAAATGATTGAGTATTGAGTAAAGACTTTCAGTATTTCAGTTTACAAATTGAAAACAACCTACACAAAATACAGTTTTCAGTGAAAGTGAAAGAATAAATTAAATAACATCCACAAGTGTGCAGTGCTATGCCAAATGTTTTTGCATGTTTGTCAGTCATACATTTCAGATCAAGCAAACCTAAATATGATACAAAGATAAAACACAAGTAAACACAAAATTCAGTTTTCAGCGCCAAATGCATTTATTAAGGTAAAAAAAAAACAACAACACCTGAATCTACAAGGGCTCATGTGAATAAGTAATTGCCCCCGAAGACTAATAGCTGGTTGAACCACTTTTTGCAGCAATAACTGCAGTCAAGCGTTTGAGATAAAAGTCTTTCATATCACTGTGATGGGGTTTTGGCCCACTCTTCTCTGCAGAATTGTTTAAGATCAACCAGATCAGATGGTTTTCGGGCACGAACAGCCTTTTTAAGGTCATGCCACAGCATCTCAATAGGGTTCAGGTCGGGACTTTGGCTAGGCCACTCCAAAACCCTCATTTTATTCTTTTTTAGCCATTCAGAAGTGGTCTTGTTGGTTGCGAGCTGAATTCATGGTTCCATCAATCATGACAAGTCGCCCAAGTCCTGAAGCAGCAAAGCAGGCCCAGATCATCACACTTCCACCACCATGTTTCACTGTTGGCACAATGTTCTTTTTATCAAATGCAGTGTTCCTTTTGCACCAGATGTAACCGTATGCATTTCTCCCAAAAATTTCAACTTTATTTTCATCAGTCCAGAGGACATTTTCCCAAAAGCTTTGGGGATGATCAAGATCATTTTTGGCAAAAGTGAGTCGTGCCTTGATATTCTTTTTTGTCAACAGTGGCTTTTGCCTTGGAACTCTTCCATGGATGCCATTTTTGCCTCGTGTCTTTCTAATGGTGGATTCATGAACATTGACATTAACTGAGGCAAGTGAGGCTTGTATTTGTTTAAGAGTGGTTTTTGGATACTTTGTGACTTCTCCGGTTAGTCTGCGCTGTGCTCTTGGAGTAATTCTGGTAGGCCGGCCACTCCTGAGAAGGGTCACCATGTCTTTTCCGTTTATGGATAATGGCTCTGACAGTGGTCCACTGGAGTCCCAAAGATTTGTGTTCTTTCCCAGACTGAGACATTTCTATAAACTTCTTTTTTGTTTTCTCTTGAAGCTCACTGGATCACGCCATGATGATGTGTGTTCAGTATGGCCTACCTCACCTTTTCAGGCAGGTTTTATGTTAGGGATCTCCTGATTGGAAATGTCTGGCAGCAATCAGGCCTGGGTGTAGCCATGAAATGGAACTCAATTTTCCCAATACAGTGATACCTTGACTTACGATTGTCGTTTATAACGAATTTTCCATGATACAGGCTTCAATCCCATCAAAAATCTGCCCCATCCAAAGAGCAAAATTTTGATTTACGAGCTCTGCTGGAGAAATGGCTTTTCTGGGCTGATTAGCCTCGTATTCTTCTGCTCTTTGAGAATGTCTTGTGCAGTGCTTTTCAATTATTTTCTGTAATCCCCACTCTAGGAAGAAAATAACATTTCATGCCCCCCAGCATCCTGCGGATGACTATAAATTGTGTTTACTGCACTTCATATCATCTGCTCGGTGCTTTTTCACTGCACGACAATGAGAGCGCCACTGCCAACTACTGTAGTGGATGCGCAATTACACTTAATTTTAGTACAGTATGGAAAAAAGCATGTTTTCTCGGATCATATGTGCCCTCCCTGCCATCACACCACTCCCCACTATATGAGAAACACTGGCCTTGTGGGAGCTCACCATGAGTCTTTCCTTGCTGGTATTCGTAGCAAGCACGTGTACAAAATTCTCCTTATCCTCCTCCATTACGCATCACCTCATGCCTGGCCACGTGACATTTTCACCGTAGTCAATGATTATAAGGGTGAGTTGACTTATTACTTATTCTTGTTTTATTATTATTATTTATTATTAATGTTAATGTACATGTATTATTATTATTATTATTATTATTATTATTATTATTGAATATTTATTGTTTTTACATATTTATCTTTAATATATTATGTCAAATGTATGTGTTTGTGGCAGGTTATATGAGTTTGGGAGGGGTTGAAACGAATTAATTGTGTTACGTATGGAATTTAGAAGATGGAAATTGCCCCGTGAAACCAACAAAGCACGACAAACCACAACATACAATATATACAATTTAATAGTATGAACAAAATAAGGCAGAATAATAACACAGCTTAGAGCTAAACAAAAACACGAATTGAACAAGGGCCCCAAAACAATAAAGATAGTTACCATGCAACTGTAGTGTAATTTAGAGACAGCGTGCGCCGGTGGCAAGGCTTGGAATTCCTCATATCGAAAGAAACAATGATGAAAAATCCTCGTGTTGGCTGTGGGTGAGCGCAGAGGATGGACCTGGGGTGATGGGGTTTTGAACGACAGAACATGGACGAAGCGCGTTGGCTGACCCGCCTGAGATGGGTTGCCTTAGATGATCTGTGCGCGAGAGACTCCTGTGTCAGCTAGTTGGCAACGGGTCATATATATAACCTCCCCAAAGTTCTAGAAAGTTCCATTCTAGAATTTTCTAAATCACCTGACCCGCCACCAGGGCATGTGCAACTAGGTCCATCTCGAAGGTTCCCTAATGGAAAATTCCAGACCCAAAGCAGCTGAGTCATACATTATATTTATATTTACATTTATACATTTATTTTCATGCTCGTAACACTCTCCCCTTAAAGAAAATAAAGTTTTGTACAAACTTTCTGCTGAGAGCAATGTTAAATCTTTCAATTTATAAAACATACACAGCATCAAAATCCACATAAAATTTAAAACTCTAGAGTGCATCAGTAAAACCATTGTCTTTACCCTTAATGTGCTTGATAACAGGATTTAACCCTTGTAAAGCTAAACTCCACCGCAGGAGCCTCTGGTTTCTGTTCTTCATTTTGTGAAGAAAACTCAAGGGATTGCGATCTGTAAACACTTCAGTGGGCAAAGTAGTTGTACCTAAGTACCCTTCAAAATGCTGTAAAGCTAACAAAAAAGCCAATGTTTCTTTCTCAATAGTAGAGTAATTTCTTTGATGTTTATCAAACTTTCTTGAAAAATAACACACCGGATGATCAATACCTGAATCATCCTCCTGAATCAGGACACCACCTGCACCCACATCACTTGCATCAATTTGCAATTTAAACTTTTTTTTTAAGTTTGGTGCCTGTAACACAGGTGAATTCATGAGTATGGCTTTGACTTTCTAAAAAGCAGCTTGACAACTGCCATCCCACTGAAATTTAATCCTTTTCCCTAAAAGGTTTGTAAGTGGAAGTACAACATCTGAGAAATTTTGACAAAGTTTCCTATAATAGCCTGCAATACCCAAGAACCTCATGAGTTCTCTCTTACAGTGTGAAATGGGAAAATGTACAATCACCTCCACCTTCACGTTAACTGGCTGTACCTGGCCGTGCCCTACAAAATGCCCTAAAAATGCAACCTGCGCCTTTCCAAATTCACATTTTGCAAGGTTAACAGTCAATGTTGCTCCAGACAGTCTGTCGAAGAAAGATCAGACTCTTTTCAAATGGTCCTCCCATTCCATGGCATAGATGACAATATTATCCATGTATGCTTCCACACCTTCCAGACCTGAAGTAACATTGTTGATGAGCCGTTGAAACGTTGCTGGTGTGTTTTTCAAACTGAACGGCATCACTTTGTATTGATAGAGTCCATCAAGCATAACAAAAGCAGAGATCTTCTTTGCACGCTCCGTGAGCAGAACCTGCCAGAACCCCTTCAAAAGGTCAACCTTGCTTATATACTTGGATTGACCAATTCGATCAATGCAATCATCCATTCTCGGTATGGGACAAGAATCAGTTTGTGAGAGCGCATTGATAGCCTTCATGTCGGCACAGCAGCGCCAACCACTTCCAGAACTTTTCGGCTCAATAACACAAGGTGAACTCCACGGACTGTCACTGGGTTTAAGGATGTCATTGTCCAGTATGTACTTCACCTCTTTCTGCAGAATTTCATTCTTGCAGGATTCATTCGGTAAGGGTGTTGTTTCACAGGTGCAGCATCACCTACATCTATATCATGGCTAACAACATCTGTGCGGCCAGGCGCATCAGGAAATAAATGAGAGGACTCAAAAATCAAATTTGACATTTGAACTTGTTGTTCAGAAGATAAATGTGACAAATTCTCATCAAGGTGAGCTAACAAATCCGAATTGTTCAATTTTGGAGAAACATTCTCACTCAGATCATCAAACCTTACATTACAGCCAACATCCTCAGCATTATCAAGAACAGGCACATCAACAGCAGAAGTACAATCAGTAACCGGGGAGAGTGTGGCAACACAACTTGCATGTTTGGTTTGTCTTCTATCATGATACTCCTTAATCATGTTTACATGACACAACCTCTTGTGTTTACGTCGGCCAGGAGTCAGGACAACATCCGTTTCACCAACCTTTTTGTCAATCAGATATGGACCCTGATATCTAGCTCGAAGTGATTGACCAGGAATAGGAAGCAACACTGACACTTTTTCACCAGGAGTGAAACTTTTTTCTTTTGACTTTTTGTTATAATTTTGTTTCATTCTGGCTTGTGACATTTTCAAATTTTGTCTGGCCAACTTACATGCTTTTGAAAGCCTGTTTCGAAAAAAGTAGAAACATAGTCCAAAAGATTGATCTCAGGATTGTAATTGAGCTATTGCTCTTTTAGATATTTTAATGGCCCGTGAACACTACGTCCAAAAACGAGCTCAAAGCGACTGAACCCTAAACTTTTCTGAACTGACTCTCTGACAGCAAACAACAACAAATGCACCCCCCTCATCCCAGTCCTTCTCTGTCTCAAAGTAATAAGTCTTGATCATATTCTTCAAAGTTTGATGAAATCTCTCCAAAGCTCCCTGTGACTCAGGATGATAGGCACTTGGCTTGACCTGTTGAATGCCAAATTGATACATTGCCTGTTGGAAAACTTTAGACATAATATTAGAGCCCTGATCTGACTGAACAACACTTGGCAACCCAACTAAGGTGAAAAACTAATCAAAGCCTTGACAATCATAGAAGCTACAATCCTTCGAATGGGGATTGCTTCAGGAAACCTGGTAGAAGCACACATGATAGTCAGAAGATTCTGATTACCAGACCTAGTTTTCGGCAATGGACCAACACAATCAACGATTACTCTACTGAAAGGTTCCTCAAAAGCTGGAATAGGTTTCAAAGGTGCGGGAGGAATTTTCTGATTTGGTTTGCCCACAATTTGGCACGATTGACAGGTTTTACAAAATTCGGCCACATCTTTTCTCAAACCAGGCCAAAAGAAATGTGCAAAAATTTTCTCACAAGTTTTGTTTACACCCAAATGACCTGCCATGGGACTTTCATGTGCCAATTCAAGTACATGATGTTGGAATGATTTCAAAACAACAATTTGGTGATGTAATTTCCATTCATCATCTGCAGGAATTTCCGGCGACCTATACTTCCTCAACAAAACACCATCCTTGAAGTAATAGCCAACTGGAACATTACTAACCTCCTCCAAAGAAACAGCATTGCTAGCCAACTTATACAACTCACTGAGCATTAATAAGCTGCTTTCTGGAAAGAATTTGATCACCACCAGAAAAACTATCAGACTTATCAAGAAGACCTGAAGAGTTATTATCCTTTGAAGATAAGTCATCAGCCTCTACCTTGTGAAAAGAATGATCCATAAAGCTATCTGACAAATCACAAATGGAATCATCCAGCAAAGAAATATTGGAAGTCTTGGAAGCCATGGAAGTCTTGGAATAAATGTCTTTCGACATCGAACAAGTCACTGCACAAGAAGGAAAAATACCTGGAAAATCCTCCTCCAACCTTTCTGTACAATCTGAAGTTTCCAGAGAAACAATGACAATAGGATCAGCTCCAACTTCACTCTCCATTAGATCATTATCAATCAATCAACAAATCAACACTTAGAACTGTGAGAGCATGCAGAAAACCCACTTTAACCTTACCAGAAATCAGGTCTGAAGTCAAATTGACAAAATGGAGAAGAGCAAGAGAACTGCCACTTATACCCTGTAGTAAAACATTGGAATTAGCTGAAGACTCTACAGAACAAGGCACAAAATCCTTCAAAATCAGAGATTGAAGAGCTCCAGTATCCCTCAATATAGAAATGAAAGGTAAATACTCCTTTGGAATCAGAGACCCTGAAATCTTGTTCTCCCAAACAACACTCTCCTCAGAACCACCTGGAAAGAAAGGCTTAGGCGCGATAGACACACAAGCAGTTGGAGAACCTGTGGACAGATTTCTGAATTTGAGTTTGGACTGAGAATGTGACTGCTTGTCCGAAGCATTTGAACCTGTACTATTATGAGAACCCACATGACTTGCAGTCTTACCCGGGGAAAATCCCTTATGGTGAGAAAACTTGGAGAAACCCGGAGACCAAAAGCACTCTTGTGAGTCAAAATATAATCATCAGCCAACACTGCCATATCCTGTAAAACATCCATCTTTTGTTCATCCAAGTAAGTCTTGAGCTTCGAACTAGCACAATGCTTGAAATCCTCCAACAAAAACGAACTGCCTCAAACTATCAAAATCTGCAACCTTCTTCGAACTATACCATCTACCAAACAAAGTTTCCTTTTCCTTTTCCCTAGCAAACTCCACAAACGTTTCATGGTCCCTTTTAAGAGCATTTCTGAAGTTCTGACAATAAGCTTCTGGCACTAACTCGTACACTTTCAGAAGGGTCCTTTTAACAAAATCATCATCATAACTTTGCTCTATAGAAAGGGCCGAAAATGCATGCTGAGCTTTACCCTTTAAAACGGTTTGCACTACCATTGTCTATGACTCCTTTGGCCACTTGAGGTTTTTTGCCACCTTTTCAAAATGTAGAAAATATTTATCCACCTCTTTTTCATTAAATGGTGGGACAAGTCTGGCGTTCCTTGAAAGATCGAAAGAAAAAGTGCTGAGGGAGTGGAAGAAAGTTCAATCTTTTTAAATTCAATTTCTTTTACAAATTCCAATTTCTCATTTCAATTCTTGCTGAACTCAAGCCTCAGTTTCCAATTTTCCCAATTCAATTTCTTTTTCTTTTTCAAGCTCCAATTTTTTAAAACTCCATTTCCATTCTCTTTAATTCCAAATGGTCTGAATTTTCCTCTTTTACCATGGTCAAAACTTCAGGATCAAATACTCTCTCATCAATATGGTCTAAGACAATCTTCAAAATTTGGAATTTTCTCATCGCAGGTTTTGCCTCAAGTTTGAAATGCTTAGAGATGACAACAAATCAGATTTGCGCAAGGCACCGACTTTTTCAGGGGTAGGGGATTCAAGAAACTCGAAGTTTAAAGACCATTTTGCTTGTTTCACAATTAAAATATCAATAGGCATCAACAATGCCAAATGAATTCGATTCCAGACGAGCCCCCAATTTTGTTATGTATGGAATTTAGAATAGGATTATTGCCCCGTGATACCAGCAAAGCATGACAAACCATGACATACAATATATACAATTTAATAGTATGAACAAAAGGCAGAACAATAACTTACAGCTTAGAGCTAAACAAAAATACAAATTGAACAAGGGCCCCAAAACAATAAAGATAGTCACCAAGCAACTACAGTGTAATTTAGAGACAGCGTGTGCGGGCAGTAAGGCTTGGAATTTCCCATATCGAAAGAAACAAATGATAAAAAATCCTCGCGTTCGCTATGGGTGAGTGCGGAGGATGGACCTAGGGTGATGGAGTCTTGAACGACGGAACTTGGACAAAGCGAGTTGGCTGACCCGCCTGAGATGGGTTGCCTTAGATGATCTGTGCGCCGGAGAGACTCCTTAGGTGATCTGTGTCAGCTGGTCGGCAATGGATCCTATATACTAGTCCTTCTCAAAAAATTAGCATATTGGGATAAAGTTCGTTATTTTCTGTAATGTACTGATAAAAATTAAACTTTCATATATTTTAGATTCATTGCACACTAACTGAAATATTTCAGGTCTTTTATTGTTTTAATACTGATGATTTTGGCATACAGCTCATGAAAACCCAAAATTCCTATCTCAAATAATTAGCATATCATGAAAAGGTACTCTAAACAAGCTATTAACCTAATCAAATGAAACAATGAATTAATTCTAAACACCTGCAAAAGATTCCTGAAGCTTTTAAAAACTCCCAGCCTGGTTCATTACTCAAAACCGCAATCATGGGTAAGACTGCCGACCTGACTGCTGTCCAGAAGGCCATCATTGACACCCTCAAGCAAGAGGGTAAGACACAGAAAGAAATCTCTGACTGAATAGGCTGTTCCCAGAGTGCTGTATCAAGGCAACTCAATGGGACGTCTATGGGAAGGAAAAAGTGTGGCAGAAAACGCTGCACAACCAGAAGAGGTGACCGGACCCTGAGGAAGATTGTGGAGAAGGGCCGATTCCAGACCTTGGGGGAGCTGTGGAAGCAGTGGACTGGGCTACAGGTGCTGCATTCCCCAGGTCAAGTCACTTTTGAACCAGAAACAGCGGCAGAAGCACCTGACCTGGGCTACAGAGAAGCAGCACTGGACTGTTGCTCAGTGGTCCAAAGTACTTTTTTCGGATGAAAGCAAATTTTGCATGTCATTCGGAAATCAAGGTGCCAGAGTCTGGAGGAAGACTGGGAAGAAGGAAATGCCAAAATGCCCGAAGTCCAGTGTCAAGTACCCACAGTCAGTGATGGTCTGGGGTGCCATATCAGCTGCAGGTGTTGGTCCACTGTATTTTATCAAGGGCAGGGTCAATGCAGCTAGCTATCAGGAGATTTTGGATTCATGCTTCCATCTGCTGAAAAGTTGTATGGAGATGAAGATTTCATTTTTCAGCATGACCTGGCACCTGCTCACAGTGCCAAAACCACTGCTAAATGGTTTACTGACCATGGTATTACTGTGCTCAATTGGCCTGCCAACTCTCCTGATCTGAACCCCATAGAGAATCTGTGGGATATTGTGAAGAGAAAGTTGAGAGACACCAGACCCAACACTGTGGATGAGCTTAAGGCCGCTATCGAAGCATCCTGGGCCTCCATAACACCTCAGCAGCTCCACAGGCTGATTGCCTCCATGCCACGCCACATTGAAGCAGTCATTTCTGCAAAAGGATTCCCGACCAAATATTGAGTGCATAACTGAACATAATTATTTGAAGGTTGACTTTTTTGTATTAAAAGCACTTTTTTTATTGGTCTGATGAAATATGCTATTTTTTGAGATAGGGATTTTTGGTTTTTCTTTACTTTTTTGCCAAAATTATTAATATTAAAACAATAAAAGGCTTGAACTACTTTAGTTGTGTGTAATAAATCTAAAATATATGAAAGTCTAATGTTTATCAGTACATTACAGAAAATAATGAACTTCATCACAATATGCTAATTTTTTGAGAAGGACTAGTATAACCTCCCCAAAGTTCTAGAAAGTTCCATTCTAGAATTTTCTAAA
Organism: Plotosus lineatus; assembly: GCA_024760905.1. NCBI lineage: Eukaryota > Metazoa > Chordata > Actinopteri > Siluriformes > Plotosidae > Plotosus > Plotosus lineatus. Next base: position 55,935,553 of record CM045731.1, read on the forward strand.
TCACCTGACCTGCCACCAGGGCGCATGCAAGGTTCCCTAATGGAAAATTCTAGACCCAAAGCAGCTGAGTCATACCATGTCACTCTTTACAGCTCACTTAACTGAATATAATTTCTACAACATTATATTTATATTTACATTTATACATTTATTTACATGCCTGTAACAATTGGTTTTCTGTTATTTCTTATCTAATAATTGTTTCCTCAAACAAACTTTTCAGTTTATGAGCTTGACCTCGGAACAGAATAAATTCATAAACCAAGGTACCACTGTAATAGGATTAATCACGATTACCTCACCTTTTAACACGGGGCAATTACTTTTTCACAGAGGTTTATGTAGGTTTGGATAGTATTTTTCTTTTAAGAAATAAAAACAACAACACTGCATATTTTTGAATACTTGGGTTATCTTTGTGTAATGTTTAAATTTGTTTGATAATCTGAAAAAGTTAAGTGCGACAAAGGTTGAAAAAAACGTAAAAAAAAATCAGTAAGGGACAAAAACCTTTGCACAGCACTGAACACTCATTATTTAGTTATTATCCATACCACCTCATTCTCATACACACATGTACACACGGTTTATGCTACACGAACACTAAAAGATATCGTCGTCATCTTTATCATCAGCTTCTTTTTCTTAATCCAGGTTTTGGTCGCTTGGACAGCGGCCTAAGCAATGAGGTCCAGTGGTCCCTCTCCCTAGCCAATTCCTCCAGCTCTTCCAGGGGGACACTGCGGTGTTCCCAGAACAGCCGAGAGACATAGCTCCTCCAGCGTGTTCTAGGTCGACCCCGGGGTCTCTTCCAGGTCGAACATGCCTTAAACGCCACATCAAGGAGGCATATGGGAGGCATTCTAACCGGATGCCTGAGCCACCTCAGCTGGCTCCTCTCAATGAGGAGGAGCAGATATTCTACTCTGAGCTCCTCCCGCATGGCTGAGTTTAAGGGAGAGCCCTGCCCCCCAGTGAAGAAAGCTCATTTCAGCTGCTTGTATCCGCAATCTTGTTCTTTCAGTCACTACCCGAAGCTCGTGACCATAGATGAGGATTGGAATGTAGACTGACTGTCAAATTGAAAGCTTTGCTTTGTGGTTAAGCTCCCTCTTCTTCACAATGGACCGGTAAAAGCTCCACTTTACGGCAGAGTCTGCAGCGATCTGCCTGTCAATCTTCCACTCCATCCTTCCCTCACTCGTGAACAAGACCTCGAGATACTTGAACTCGATTCGGAATGGGTTGGTTGGCCAAATCAAAGAACTTTAAAGAGCACTACAAGGAAGAAATGAGAAAACCAGGAATACACAGGAAGCCCAGTTTGGCCTCCCAGAATGTCTCATTTAAATACATTTGAACCTATAATTTGTGACAGACTGAGATGAGAAGGAGTGAATATGAATGTATGCATTGTTAATACAATTAATGACAAAGAGGCCACACCTCTAGCTCCACCATTTTCTCAATAAACAGGCTACAACTTCCAGAATCTTTCCCACTCTTTCTTTTTTCAGTTGTGATTCAGCTTCCACACCCATCATCTGTTCATGTTCTGTCTAATATTCATCAAGAGTCATCAGTTAATCAGAAGCACTAAAAATCTTGCCCTTTGCACATTTTACCATTTTTTCACTCTCTCACTCACTTACTGAACAGTTTAATTGCATTTGGACCAAATGGAGGCTGGAGTCTATCTTATCTGACTCTGGGCAAAGACTGGGTACAGTCTGAACAGCTTGCTACACCATTACAAGGCTAACACACACACACACACACACACACACACACACAAAACCATTTACAATGTCAATGAAACGAAACATACTCATATTATGTTTTTCACCCAAGATTTGTTTCTAATAATATCAGTTGTTTTGCTTCCAACAATAATTATATTTATAAATAATTTTATTTGACAGAAAGTCACAATAACATTTTATTATACTGCAGTTATATGCAAGTGAAGAATATATATGCCCGCATGATTTTACATCAGAAAAGATCTGAACAATCAACCAGCAAAATAATAATAATAATAATAATAATAATAATAATAATAATAATAACAACATTTAAAGAAACAAAAAAACTATAGGAACAAAAGTCATGCATATGCAAAACTAAATCTCCAAATATCAGAAGGTACACCTTTGACAATTCAATTTTTTTTCTTCATCCCTTTTCAAAGCATTTAATTCTATCAGGGTTGCAGAGAGGCTGGAGCCCATCTCAGCCTGCTCTGAGGAAATACCATAAAGAGTTTTTTGGGCTTCCCAAAGATATGTACATTGGGTGAATTGGTGAACTGGGGTGTGAATGTGAGTGTGAATGTTTGTTTCTGTGTTGGGCCTTCAACAGAGTGGTGAACTGTCCAAGGTATATCCTGCCTTTGCCCAAAAGTCAGTTGAGATAGGTGACCCAAGTAGGATTCAATCAAATATCTGGTCTTATTTCACTGATTTATCTCAATATAAATTATATTTTTATCAATGCATACTAACAGTATTTGTATTCAACTTACAAGAAACAACATTGTTGTTATAAGTGCCAGTCACAAATCTGGACACAGAAGTGTTGTCTCATGGTTCCAACTAAGATTAATGTTGTACAATTCATCAATCAACATGAAATATTTCAAAATACACCACATCCACCTCTCCTCTCCCTCAAGAACACACCCTTTTACTTACAAGACCCTTAAGACACTTGGCTGGGAGGTCCCGAACAAATGAATGTGTGTGTGTGTGTGTGTGTGTGTGTGTGTGTGTGTGTGTGTGTGTGTGTGTGTGTGTGTGTGTGTGTGTGTGTGTGAATAAACATATCCAGGCATGTGTTCGTGAAAGTAGCAGAAAGGTAGGCAGCACAAATAGCAGGTATCCAAGGTTACATTTATTAGATTCAGTTTCAGCAAGAAACACACAGATCGAATACACTCAGACATCAAAACTACAGAAAACCGTCAGGTAAGAGCTGAAGAGCTGTTTATTTTTAATCCTGTTTCAGGTCCAGGTTATGGAATTTCTAGTAAAAACGGAGGCTGTAATCATGACTTTGAGTAGCTTGTGTGTGTTAAGAGTTCAAAGACTGGATGTACTCATGTAAAAAGCACCTTGTTTGTTTCTCAGTAGGGACGTGTTTAAATCAAGTTGTTTTCTACTACTACAATTAATAACACAAGATAAAAATAAATGTATGTAGTGCTGACAAAATGGTTTTGTGTTTTTAAGTTTGTCATGAAATATTTCCAGTGTACTGTATTACATAATTAGGTTTGATTTACAGCCGGTGTGTGCGTTCTTTAATGACGCCATGATTTGTGATATATTAAGTAATTCTATGTGTACCAAGACAGCATGGTAGCATAATGGTTACCATATTCTCCTCAGAGCAGGAAGGTTCTGAATTCGAGTGAGGGCGTTTTCTGTGTCGTGTTCGGATGTTCTCCTTGTGCTTGTATGGGGCCGGTGGCATAGTGATTAGGGTGCTGTGCTCATGATCAGGAGCTTGTGAGTTCGAATCCCACTGAGACCCTCACTGTGCTAAGACCCCTGGGCAAGGCCTCAACCACAAGTTTGCCTTTGTTCACCCAGCAGTATAAATGGGTCCCATCCAGGGGGAGTTGAACTCCTGGTCGCTTCACACTATGGAAACTGGGGATAAGCACCGGCCTGATGAGCCAAGAGACTCGGGTGTAAAAACCCAACAGACTTTACCTTTTTACCTTTACCTTGTATGGGTTTCTTCCCATAGTCCAAAGCTTTGCAATATAAAAACATGATATGCAGCTGGAATTGTGCCACTAGCATTTGCTGTGCTGTCTATACTGGCCAGGATCACGTTAAGCACAAGGTCTATCCTGGTTTATTGTGTTGATAAATATTACATCATACTACATGAGAATGACAAGCGTTCTGGGTGGTTTGCTTTAAAGGGGATTGTAGACATTATTATTAATTTAGTAATTTTACTGATTGGTCAAAAGCCATTGAATAATTCTTGGTATTGCATCATTGCCATAGGATAATTATAGTATTGCATTACTGTCATGGGATAAGTTAAATGTTTTTGTACTGTACTGGCACATGCAATGCAGCGCCATGGAAACATTTATTTATTCATTTTGTGAACTGCTTAATCATAATTAGGGTCACAAGGAGGTTGGCACCCATCCCAGCTATTGTAGGGCCCACACACACAACCATTTACACTCACACTTAGGGGAGATTTGGAACTGCCAATTAGCCTACTGTCCATGTTTTTGGAGTGTGGGAGGAAACCCATAAAAGTATGGGGAATGGAGCATGCAAACCCCACACAGAAACACCCAAGGTGGGAATCGAACCCAAGTCATCTTGATGTGAGGCCGACACGCTAATCTCTATGCCACCATGCCGTTTATTATAAATAATGAAACAATTATACAGTTCAGCTTTCTTATAAATAATAGAGAGTTATTTGGTTTCAGCCCCTGCGGATAGCAGTCCCTCACCCGAATAATTCCCTAGATCATGTTCCAATAAACCTGGCTATTTTGTGATAATCACTGATTCAGAAATCTTGGAATGTCAATAAAATGCTGAACAAAATTTATAAAAGCTATGCAGAATAAAATAATTTAAAAACTTATGCGAATGAATGAGTTTCAAAAAATTATGTAATGGAGCACGTTGTAATGCTTCATAAAAATTATGTAATGGAGCATTGTCACACTTTTAAAATGTACAAATAAGCCATAATAATCTTATCTTAGTCTGCTATTATGATGGTAACATACAGTATATGCCTCACCTGTATCCAAAAAATCCAAGATGGTACCCTCGAGGGTGACGTCTCGGAGTTCTCAGAGTCAAATTGTTTCTTTGTTTGTTTTAATTTGTTTTGTATGTTGTTTTTGTTTGTTTGTTTTTTTGCACTATGCTCGTCTATGACCGTGCGACCTTACTACAGTTATGAGAGCACAGTCCTTTTGGACATTTAGAACTGAGCACGCTTATCTCCTATCCTGAGCTAATCCTGAGCTAATATGGTACCGCAGCTCAATGCTAGCCGCACCCTGGTAACAATAAATCCAATACAATAAATCAGACGTGGCAGGTGGGGAGGGGCTGAACGATGACTCCGGTACTTGGTTAGCAGTGGAAGGTTAGCACTCCCGATCATATTACTTGTAAATGTTCAGTCTCGGCGAAACAAGATAGACCAGCTTCATGCTCAGATTGCAGCATGGAGGGATCTACAGGACTGCTCCATGCTGTGTTTCTGTGAAACATGGCTCGAGGAGAGTGCACCCAACGAGGCGACTACACCAGCCAGCTACACGGCCTTCAAAGAGGACCATTTTATTTTTATTACTTTTATTATTATTATTATTATTATTATATTGTTTACTGGGTCTGTGTAAGGTCCCTTAAACATAGAATTTTTAATGTATTTATTTTATAGCAGTTTTTGTGTTGCTGATTTGAGCCTTCTTTTCTGTTTGTAACTTGACTCCTTGAACAATCTAGGTGGTGCTGTTCATCGGCGACGCACATTGTAATAACACAACGTCACCAAAATTTCCTCCGGGATAATAAAGTATTATCTTATTTTATCTCATCTTATCTTATCTTATCTTATCTTATGTATATAATGGAGATATCCACCTAACCTTCAGCAAATAATCATCATATACACTGAAGTTGACTGTTCTCTGAGACTCCAGATTCCTGTGAGCTAAAACACTATGTACTGTCTCAGCATGACTCAGAGCTTATGTACATAGTCTGAGCATTTGTTTCTGAAGCATTAGTTTTGTCACTGTGATGTTCTCTTGGTGATCAGTGACAGGAGGTAAAAAAAAAAAAGGTGTGGCGTAGAGGAGGATGAAAAACATTTGGAATACTTAAAGAGTGACGCATATGGTGACCTTGTGTTGTAGTTGTAACAAATTCATCACACAGTGTTATAGTACTAGAATAAATGTATGTATAAGTAAATAAATAAATAAATAAACATGATTATGAGAATTGTTGTTTTTTTATTTTTATAAATTAAATCTAAATAAAGAATTTCAGAGCAAATTTGCTCCAGAAATAGGTTGAAGAACAATAATATAACATTCTGGACTTTAGTTGTAGTGATCTCCGAATAAGGAGGTCAGGAAATGAAAAAATTAATGTTATGTAACCCAACCACTTCATTCACCTTTTACTCTAAGGCTCCTCACGGTGTAACAAGATTTACAACATTCCCGGAACTAAATACGGCGGCATGATGGTCTGGCAGTTAGCATGTCTCTCATACCAGAAAGGTCCTGGGTTAGAATTCTGAGTTCGGGTTTTTCTGTGTGGAATTTGCATGTTCTCACTGTGCTTGCAGGGTTTCCTCAAGATCTTCCAGTTTACTCCTACAGTCCATTAGGTTAATTGGCTCTTGGTGTGGATGTGGTTCTGAATGGCTGTGTATGTGTTTGTGTTGCCCTGTGATCTTCTTTTCCTTTCGGCTGTTCCCTTCAGGGGTCGCCACAGCAAATGATCTGCCTCCATCTCTCCCTATCCTCTGCATCTTCTACTCTTACTCCAACGACCTTCATGTCCGCCTTCACCGCATCCATAAATCTTCTCTTTGGTCTTCCTCTGGGCCTTTTGCCTGGTAGTTCCAACCTCAGCATCCTACGACCAATATACTCACTATCCCTCCTCTGTACATGTCCAAACCATCTCAATCTAGCCTCTCTGACTTTGTCTCCAAAACATCTAACATGTGCTGTCCCTCTGATGTACTCATTTCTGATCCTATCCATCCTCGTTACTCCCAAAGAGAACCTCAACATTTTCATCTCTGCTACCTCCAACTCTGACTCCTGTCTTTTCCCCAGGGCCACTGTCTCTAAACCATACAACATTGCTGGCCTCATCATCGTCTTGTACACTTTTCCCTTCATTCTTGCCGATACTCTCCTATCACACATCACACCAGACACTTTTCTCCATCCATTCCAACCTGCCTGCATGCGCTTCTTCACCTCTTTTCCACACTCTCCATTGCTCTGGATTGTTGAGCCTAAGTACTTAAAATCCTCCACCTTCTTTATCTCTGCCCCCTGTAACCTCAAAGTTCCTCTTGGGTCCTTGTCGTTCACACACATGTATTCTGTCTTACTAAGACTAACCTTCAATCCCCTCCTTTCCAGGGCATACCTCCACCTCTCTAGATTTTCCTCCACTTGGTCTCTGCTCTCACTACAGATCACGATGTCATCTGCAAACATCATAGTCCATGGAGATTCTTGTCTAACCTTGTCTGTTAGCCTGTCCATCACCATAGCAAACAAGAAGGGGCTGAGAGCTGACCCTTGATGCAGTCCCACCTCCACCTTGAACTCTTCTGTCACACCGACAGCACACCTCACCACTGTCTTACATCTCTCATACATGTCCTGCACCACTCTAACATACTTCTCTGCCACTCCAGATTTCCTCATACAATACCACAGTTCTTCTCTCGGCACCCTGTCATATGCTTTCTCCAGATCCACAAAGGCACAATGCAGCTCCTTCTGACCTTCTCTGTACTTCTCTATTAACATCCTCAAAGCAAACACTGCATCTGTGGTGCTCTTTCTTGGCATGAAACCAAACTGTTGTTCACAAATGCTGACCTCTGCCCTTAGTCTTGCTTCCACTATTCTTTCCCATAGCTTCATTGTATGGCTCATCAACTTTATCCCTCTGTAGTTGCCACAACTCTGTACATCTCCCTTGTTCTTAAAAATGGGCACAAGCACACTTCTCCTCCATTCCTCCGGCATCTGCTCACTTTCTAAGACCTTGTTGAATATTCTTGTCAGAAAATCTACTGCTACCTCCCCTAGACACTTCCATACCTCAACTGGTATGTCATCAGGGCCAACTGCCTTTCCACTCTTCATCCTCTTCAATGCCCTCCTCACTTCTCCCTTTGCTACTTCCTGCTCCTCAATGGTCACCCCTTCTATTCTTTTTTCTCTCTCATTTTCCTCATTCATCAGCTCTTCAAAGTACTCTTTCCATCTTCCCAGCACACTTCTGTCATCAGTCAATACATTTTCCTCTCAGTCTTTTATCACTCTAACTTGCTGCACGTCTTTCCCATCGCTATTTCTCTGCTGTGCTAACCTGTATAAATGATTTTCTCCCTCCTTACTGTTCAACCTATCATACAAGTCATCATACGCCCTCTGTTTGGCCTTTGACACTGCTACCTTCGCCTTACGCTGTGTCTCCCTGTACTCCTGTTTACTCTCTTCGGTCCTCTCAATGTCCCACTTCTTCTTGGCTAACCTCTTCTTTTGTACACACTCCTGCACTTCCTCATTCCACCACCAAGTTTCCTTATCTACTTTCTTTCCAGAGGACACACCAAGTACTCTTCTACCGGTCTCCCTGATCCAATTGGCTGTGGTTGTCCAGTCCTCTGGAAGCACTTCCTGACTACCCAAAGCCTGTTTCAACTCCTCCTTGAAGACAACACGACACTCTTCCTTTTTCAGCTTCCACCACTTTGTCTTCTGCTCTGCCTTTGCCTTTTTCACCTTTCTCACCATCAGTGTCATCCTGCACACCACCATCCTATGCTGTTTGGCAACACTCTCACCCACTACTACTTTGCAGTCACTGACTTCCTTCAAATTACATCGCCTACACAAGATGTAGTCTACCTGTGTGCTCTTACCTCCACTTTCATAAGTCACCCTATGCTTCTGTTTCTTCTTGAAGAAAGTATTCACCACAGCCATTTCCATCCTTTTTGCAAAATCGATCAACATCTGTTCTTCTGTGTTCCTGTATTGGATACCAAACCTGCCCATCACTTCCTCGTCCCCTCTGTTGCCTGCACCAACATGTCCATTGAAGTCTGCTCCAATGACCACTCTCACCTCTGGGGGTACTCTGCATCACTTCATCTAACTCACTCCAGAATCTCTCCTTCTCTTCTAGCTTACATCCTGTCTGTGGGGCATAAGCACTAACAACATTGACCATCACGCCTTCAATTTCTAACTTGAGACTCATCACTCTGTCTGACACTCTTTTCACTTCTAGAACATTCCTGACAAACCCCTCCTTCAAGATGACTCCTACTCCATTTCTCTTCCCATCCACACCATTATAAAACAGTTTAAACCCTGCTCCTAAGCTTCTAGCCTTTCTACCTTTCCACCTTGTCTCCTGAACACACAGTATGTCTACCTTCCTCCTCTGCATCATGTCAGCCAGCTCCCTATCTTTTCCTTGCATAGTTCCAACATTCAAAGTCCCAACTCTCAGTCCTAGGCTCACGCATTTCCTCTTCTCTCTCTGCCTACGGACACGCCTCCCACCTCTCCTTCTTCGACGTCTTCGACCAACAGTAGTCCAATTTCCATCAGCACCCTGTTGGTTGACAGCACTGATGGCGGTCGTTGTTAACCCGGGCCTCGACCGATCCGGTATGAATTCTGTATTGATCATTTGCATTTTTAAATGTGGCAGAAGTTTTACGCCGGATGCCCTTCCTGTCGCAACCCTCTGCATTTATCCGGGCTTGGGACCGGCATAAGGGGGAGAGACACTGGTTAGTGCCCCCCTCGCCTCATGGCTGCATTTGTGTTGCCCTGTGATAATCTGTTGAATTGTTCAGTGTCTACCCCACCTATGCACAGTGTTGGCTGAGGTAGTCTTCAGCCTCCTCATGACCCTAGCAGTAGAGTTAAACAGTTCAGCAAATGATGTAACTGCTAATTGTTGGTTATTTTTATCATGTAGCGGCAAGCTTACAGTGAAAAACAATTCAGCCAGTTGTTTTCTCTTGTTGTCACTTGTTGTTTTTTTTCCTCATACTTTTTACCTCCTTTTTATATCTCAGCATGCCAAGAGAAAACACCATGAATCGGATTGGTCGATGGCCAGAAGTTACACTGTGGGACAACGAATCAGATAAAGAAATTGTGGTTCCAGAAAAGAAAGAAGGAGGAAGGTGGTTCCACAAAATATGCCCATGCTGTTGTAACCATGCCAAAAGTGAGCCTGTCCCTGTCCCTGACCCTGTCCCTGTGGACACCAACATTGAGCTGACTGATACATTTCTTGAGACAAATGGTGAGGTTCTGAACACATGGGAAATGGGAAATTGTGTAGACCATTTCATTTGTTTTTTCTCTGAAGAAAGTCCTCGTTCGCCAAGGGCGTTTCTGTGTGGAGTTTGCATGTTTTCCCTCTTTTGAGATACATATCCTCCAGGTACTTCGGGTTTCCAAATAGAGACCAAAAAACATGCACATTAGATTAATTGGCTGTTCCTACTGCTGTTAGGTGTGAGTGTGAACGGTTGGGTATTTGCCCTATGAATAAATGAATGTTCTCCTGTTTTCTTTCACTCTCTTTTAGAAAAATATTTATCTGTAAAATCCATTGACCTTATGAAGTCCCAAAAAGATGAAAACCGCCTATATCATCACACTGAGGATTACCATGATGATCTCCTTATCATCCGTCGAGGGCAAACGTTTCAGATGTGGATTGAGCTTTCACGACCTTTTAACTCTAAAATTGACAACCTACATCTCGAGCTCAAACTTGGTGAGGCTTGCAAGAGCGGATTCAGCCAGTAACCAGTCAGTGCCCTGTATATTTCTTCCCTCGTGGGCCCTGTGAACATTCAATCCCATCTGATTTGGAAAGTTAAGCAGGGGTGGGCCTGGTTAGTACAGTGCTGTGCCAAAGTGTTTGCACCTTACTGAATTTTTAGTTTTTTGCACCTTTGTCACACTTAAGTTTTTAAGATCTTCTTCTTCTTTTCCTTTCGGCTGTTCCCTTCAGGGGTCGCCACAGCGAATCATCTGCCTCCAGCTCCACCATATCCATGATTCGTCTCTTTGGTCTTCCTCTAGGCCTTCTGCCTGGTAGTTCCAACCTCAGCATCCTACTACCAATATACTTACTATCCCTCCTCTGTACCTGTCTAAGCCCCTCTGACTTTGTCTCCAAAACATCTTACATGTGCTGTCCCACTGATGTGCTCATTCCTGATCCTATCCATCCTCGTTACTCCCAAAGAGAACCTCAACATTTTCATCTTTGCTACCTTCAGCTCTGCCCCCTGTCTTTTCCCCTGTGTCCTGTGCATATTTTATTTGGCATTGGTTTTACGCCGGATGCCCTTTCTGATGCAACCCTCTGCATTTATCCGGGCTTGGGACCAGCGTGAGGGAGAGACACTGACTTGTTCCCCACCCCTCGCGGCTGCATTAACTTTTTCAGATCATCAAATAGATTTAAACACAACACCAAGATAACCCAAATATTCTAAAAATGCAGTTTTCCTGTTGTCAAGAAAAAATATCCTATCCAAACCAACATGAACCACTGTGAAAACGTAATCGCCCCCTTGTTAAAAGGTGCGGCAATTGTGATTAATTCTATTATTGGGGAAAACTGAGTTCAGTTTCATGGGCACACCCAGGTCTGATTGCTGCCAGACATTTCCAATAAGGAGATCTGGAACATAAAACCTGTCTGACAAGGTGAAGTAGGCCACACTGAACACACATCATCATACCGCAATCCAGTGAGCTTCAAGAACAAACAAGATTATTATTAACCTGTGAGCAGAGATAAGAAAGGTAGAGGATTTTAAGTACTTAGGCTCAACAATCCAGAGCAGTGGAGAGTGTCGAAAAGAGGTGACGAAGCGTGTACAGGCAGGTTGGAATGGTCTAGTGTGATGTGTAATAGGAAGGTATCGGCAAGAATGAAAGGAAAAGTTTACAAGATGGTGTTGAGGCCAGTGATGTTGTACGGTTTAGAAACAGTGGCACTGGGGAAAAGACAGGAGGCAGAGCTGGGGGTAGCAGAGATGAAAATGTTGAGGTTCTCTTTGGGAGTAACGAGGATGGATAGAGTCAGAAATGAGTACATCAGAGGGACAGCACATGTTAGATGTTTTGGAGACAAAGTCAGAGAGGCTAGATTGAGATGGTTTGGACATGTACAGAGGAGGGATAGTGAGTATATTGATAGTAGGATGCTGAGGTTGGAACTACCAGGCAGAAGGCCTAGAGGAAGACCAAAGAGAGGATTTATGGATGTGGTGAAGGAGGACATGAAGGTCATTGGTGTTAGAGAAGAAGATGCAGAAGATAGGGTGAGATGGAGGCAGATGATTCGCTGTGGCGACCCCTGAAGGGAACAGCCAAAAGGAAAAGAAGAATAGGAGAAAGATTAATCATGTGTAGGGGATTAATATAGATTGCAGGAGTGTGTGTAAATCAATATCCTTTAACCAACATGTTTTTGTTGCAGGTGTGTATAAAAGAGACAAAACCAAAACAAAACATATGAATCAGAGCTGGGTGACAGTGGTTTTCGTAACCACTCCCTGCTGAAACTGCCAGGATTGGAGGCTGTGTTATTACCGGTCTTGTAATTTTGTTATCTATCATGACTAGAACATCTAGATCAGTGGTCTCCAACTTTTTTGCACCAGGGACCAATTTTATGTATGAAAATGTTTCCACGGACCAGTTAGAGTCTACTCCATAGTCTTGTTTTGGTGGCTGTCACCACAGAAAACTCCACCTCACAAAGATATGTGGTTGGAAACAGAAGAAGAGCTTTCAGTGCTTCTGTGCAATGCCAAAAACAGTCGTTTTTCAAAACAAGACCTGGAAGCTCTAATAAAAGCACTATAATTTGCATCATGAAAAATTTTGTTTGCGAACCGGTATCAAATGAGCTATGGACCGGTAGTGGTCCGCGGACCTTGGGTTGGAGACCCCTGATCTAGATCACTTTAATTGTTAAAAACAAATGTGCAAAGTGGTAGCATTAACAACGGACCTCTGAAATGAGCCACACAGTGGCTAGCAAAAAGGTCTTGGGTATGAGTGTGGCGTTTGCAGGTCGTTGCCTGGATTTTCTCTGGATTCTCCAGTTTTCTCCAGAGTCCACATACTTGAACTCACATTAGGCAGATTGGGCAATCTAAATTACTGCTAGGTGTGAATGTGCAGGTCAGAAGAGAATTTAGGATACATTGATTTAACTCGACCCCAGGGAAACTGTTCTGATACATGACCCCCAAACCTCAGCCATGAAGATGGAAGAAGAGCTCCCTGTTGATGTGAAGAAACCTCATACTGATCATCACATATAAGGTTAATGTTCTTGTGTGTGTGTGTGTGGGTGTGTGTGTGTGTGTGTGTGTGTGTGTGTGTGTGTGTGTGTGTGTGTGTGTGTGTGTGTGCTATAGGTTCTAATCCAGTTGTAGCAAAGAACACTTTAGTGATTGTTCAACTAGTTGACGACTTACAGGACAATTGCTGGGAAGCTAAGATTGTTGAAAAGAAAGACAACAAAATCAAACTTTCAGTCAATTCACTGCCGACGGCTTGCATTGGCCAATACAAGCTCACTGTGGTAACTCAGACTCCTCATGGGAAAACAACCTCAACATATAAACCTGGACTTGACATCTACATGCTGTTTAACCCCTGGTGTGATGGTAAGCACTAAGAGCCAAAGGAATCAAATGATTACCTGAATCCAACACCAAAATACACCGAATTATCTCTCTCTCTCTCTGTCTCTCTCTCTCTCTCTCTCTCTCTCTCTCTCTCTCTCTCTTTCTCTTAGATGATGTGGTGTTTATGGATGATGAGGATGAGAGGAAAGAGTATGTTCTAAATGATGTAGGAAGGATCTACTATGGTACCCAGACTCAAATTGCAGAAAGAACATGGAACTTTGGACAGGTAATAACCTAACGTTTTGTGTTAACCCAGATTTAAACCAATTAGAGGTTCTAAGGATATTTCTTGAAAAGGAAAAGGGAAGCCAATTGCAAAGTACATGCCATGCATGGTCATGTTCATGAAGGAGATATTAATAGTTTCTGGAGAGCTGAAAGTCTGATAGATTTCAGGAGACCAACATGTGAAAATCTATTCCTTGGCTATAATGTATCATACATAGTAGATCTTTAGGATCAGTGGTGGTCTAGTGGTATAGGGCGCTGGATCGCTGATCCAAAGGTTGGGGGTTCGAGTCCCACTCTCCCCAAGGTTGTCACTGTCCCCCCCCCACTGCAGCTAACTGGTTTATCAAAGGCGGGCCATGTCTCTCACTGTCTATGGTGAGAGGCATGTAAAAGAACCATTGCTGACTTTCGAAAAGAGTAGGCTGCAAAGTCGTCAGCGTGTTTCTGTCCCTTGCTAAAAAGGGTTGTGACAGGAAGGGCATCTAACGTAAAAACCTCTGCCAAATCAAACGTGCGAATCAGATGATTCGCTGTGGCGACTCCCGAGTAGAAGGGAAAAAGCCGAAAGGAAGACAGACAGACATAGTAGATCTTTAATCTAGTGATGATTGTCCCACTCAGTCCTGCACTACATGGTGCTGTACACATAATCTGGAGGTCAATTAAGTGAAAAGGTCTGAAACTTCTTAGAAACACCCAAGTTAAAAATAAATAAATACTGCCCCAAGTGTTCAGTAGTTTATCAACCCAGAAATATTCTAATAATTTCAGAGATTCATGATACCATCATAGAGGTGTTATCTTCGTTGTCTGTTGATACATATTCATTCCTTGTCTTAATTTGTGGACCTTCTGATGGCTGATCAGTCCTAGCTCAAAGTGGCATATACGACCACACACATCACAGGATAGTCCTGATGTAACTGCCTCATGTGTTCTAGTTTCATGCAGTTTGTGTTTTTCTTGAACAGCCTGGATACACTCATCTTCAAATTACCTGATGCATTTGTGACTGATGGATCTCCAGCTCTTCTGATTCTCTGCTAGCTCCTCCCATTGCCTGTCATCTACGTGGCACTTCTTCAGGCTGGCCTTGAGTGTATCTTTATACCATTTGTATTGACCACCATGCCTGTGTTGACCAATTGTCAGCTGTCCATTGAAGATTGCCTTTGGCAGGCTGTTGTCAGACATACAGACTAAGTGTCCTGCCCATCTGAGTTGTGATTTTATCAGAAAGGCTTCTATGCCAGGCATTTCTGCCTTATGCAGAACTCCAGTTTTTGGAACTTTGTCCTGCCATCAGATACCCAAGATTTTACGGATGCAGCTAAGATGAAAATGATTCAGTTTCTTTATATGGTGTCTGTAGGTGGTCCATATGCTTCGCAGGCATAAAGGAGTGTGGGTATGATGACTGCTCTGTATACCTGTAGTTTGGTCTGGACTTTTATACCCCTCTTATCCCACAGCTTCCCTCTGAGGTGCCCAAAAGCACTTGCTTTGGCAATGTGATGGTTCACTTCATCATCCAGGAAGACTGATCAAGACAGGATGCTTCCCGGATAAGTGAATCTGTCAAGCACATTTAGTCTTGTGTCTTCGATGGTGGGCTCAACATAGACTTTCTGAGGAGCTGGCTGATACAACACTTCAGTCTTCCTGAGGCTGATAATAAGGCCAAATCTTCTACATGCTGAAAAGAAATGGTTCATTATCAGCTGAAGATCTTCTGAGTGGGCAAGTAATGAGCTCTCTCACCAGATCTTCAACCAGCTTCATGGAGGCCTCGAGTCTTCTGAGGTTAAATAGCTTGCCATCTGTCCGAAACTGTATGCACACCCCTGTGTCTCTGTTTTGGAAGACATCCAGTATCATAGCTGCAAACAGTACACTGAACAAGGTTGGAGCCATGACACAGCCTTGCTTCATGCCATACACAGCCTTGCTTTACACCATTGGTATGACGTCTGGATCAATGGCTGACTGCCGATTTAGCAGGATACTGAAGTGCTCTGTCCACCTTTCCTAGGGTTTTATTAGTTAGGAGTGTGGTTTCATCAGCAGTTAACAATGGAGCTGTTCCATTTTGAATTGGACCATAAATGGCCTTCATTACATTGTAGAAGCTTTTGGTATCCTTCTGGTACTTTGCATTTCTTCAGCTTTTCTTCCCCACCATGTATCGTACATCTCGCTCAGCGTGTTTTGCACCTCGTTCCTTAACTTTGTGTACTAAGCTCTTTTTGATGTTGAACCTTTATCTTTCATCCACATTAAGTGTGCAGCATGCTATTGACTCAGCAGCTCCTGAATTGCCACATCATTTTCATCAAACCAGTCCTGGTGATGTCTTTTGGCCATGCCAAGGGTTGCCTCTGCTGTTTGGTAAACAGTCTTCTTGAAAGTGTTCCACTCTTCCTCTACATCCTTAGATGGGGATTTGAGGATACTCACTCACCCACCCATATTCCTACTGAGTTTTCCCTGGCAGCAATCTTCAGCTTGCTTATATTTAGCTCTTTTTGGTGGCTTAGCCATTTGTACATGCTTGGGTGCAGCTATCTGGAGCACTAGTTTGGATGGGAGCAATCTGTGATCAGTCCAGCAGTCAGCACCTCTCATTACTCTTGTGATTATTTCATCCTTTATGTCCTGCTGCCTTACTGTGATGTAGTCAATCATGTGCCAATGTTTTGACCTTGGGTGCATTCAGGTTGTTTTATATTTGTCAGCTTGCCTGAATAGTATGTTTGTGATGTTGAGTTGGTGTTCAGCACAATTTATTTAAGAGCCTCAGGCCATTGCTATTCATGTTGCCTTGTACCATTTGGTCCAATTACTTTCTTCTATGTTTCATGGTCCTTTCCGACATGGGCACTGAAATCATCCATCAGTATTATCTTGTCTTTTTCTGGTACAGCACTGATGACTCCTTCAAGGTCTTCATAAAACTCATCTTTGTTCTCCTCAGGGTTAGTCATTGTAGGTGTGTATGCACTTATGATTGTGGCATACCGCTTTTTAGCCAGGGGGAGACAGAGTTTCATCAGACAGTCTCTACTCTTTTAGGTAGGTTTTCCAGTTTGGATACAATATGTGCTTTTATTGAAAAAACACTCCAGATTCTCGGCGTTGACCTTCTGCCTTTCCTGACCAAAAGAGTGTGCAGCCAGCATCAGTTTCAGTTCTTCTGCCAGCCGTGTTTCACTCAGAGCTGCAATGTCAATATCGCAACATTCTACCTCCCGTGCTAGTTCTGAGTTCTGGTTTTTCACTTGTATGGCTGTCAAGTAAGGTGTGTATGTTCCATGCACCAAGGTTCAAGGCTTTCTTTATATGTTTTCTTCTTGTGGTTTGTCCGCTGTATGGGATGTCCACCAGCCGTGGAAAGCTGGTCAAGCTGAGTAAAGCAGACAATTTTTAAAGCACCTTTTCTAGCCCCTTCCCCTTTCAGGATAAGTAGTGTGGTCCTAAAAAGGGCTGCTGTCACTCAGGATGCTGGCAAACACAGTTGCTGCTTCTGTTTACAACTAAAAGCGACCAAAGTCTGTGTGCAGGTTTGTGACTACAGCTACCAGTGTATCCTCACCTACTGCTTCGCCACATGCCCATGAGCTATGGCTAAAGCCCTATGGGGCTTTGTTATAAGGAATGATTAATTAGGAACCTGTATGTGATGATTTTATAGTGGGAGGGATATGTGCTGCATCTATTCCATTCTCTTGGCTTCTCACATCTTGATCCAATGGCATGACAAGTCGAGATGACTGGAGATATGTTCAGCTGCAGTGGCTGGCCAGAAGTATCTGTCGCACCCATTCTTTGCCCTTTACAGTTGTCCACACAACTGTGCTGACTTGCCTTCCATGCCAGTTTGAATGGCCTATCGACTAATCTGCCTTGTCTGCCAGGCCAGTCTCGCTAATGCAGAGGTGGGTGTCCTCTCCTATTTTCCCATAGGTGGGACATGATTTACGAAAGGGTCCACCTCATGCGTTTAAGACGTGGCATCCCCTACAATGCCAATCAGTGACTGGCAAGCCCCCTCACTTAGTTTAGTATGACTGCTGAGTCAAGGTCCCAGGGTATGGCCATAGGGGTGCATAACCTATTACTTGGAGCCTTAAGTGAGAGTTGAGTGTTCCATACCCACATATTGACATAGGTGTGGGGCAGGCATGGATACAAATGTACTTGCCCTCCCCAACACCCCACATACCCCCAAGGTCCCATGGTGATGTCATGGATAGCACTCTTGCAAGAAGGAACTGAGTTTGAGTCCTGTGATTGGCAAGTTAGGAATTTATATGTTCTTCTGGTGCTTGTGATGGTTTCCACCAGGTTGTCTGGGTTACTTCTACAGTCCACAGACATGCACATTAGGCTAATGGATACAAAGAATTGGGGGGAAAACTGCCAACAAAGAAGAAGAATATATTGATGAAGATGATGGTAATGATGATGATGAATGTTGTGATGCTCTGTAAAATCAGATAGCTATCATACTAAAGGGTAGGATGCGAACCAGAGACCCTCAGGTTGTCCACCACTGTGGCATGACACATGTGTGATGGGCTTTGTGATAGAACCTTGTGCTCTAGTGATCTCAGTGATCACTGGGAATCATCGGAAAGTGCATTTGGTTATGCATTAGATTAGGATTGCAGGTAGTTGGTGGCATAATCCATAATGACCCTTATGCCAACAACCAGAAAGTTCCATAACAGATAGTGCTTTTTCTGGTGTGGTTCTTTGGCACATTTCTTTTTATGTTTATTTAGGAGTTTCACCATCACCACCATAGGCATTGTATTAAGTTTGATGGAAAGTTTGGAAGATTCAGGATTCAAGATTTTTATTTCCCATTTGTGCTTTTACAAACATAGGAATTATTGTGCGGTCATGCAAAGAGTCAAATTATAAAAAGCAGGAAGGTTCAAATCAGCAAAAACACATACCTGTACTTCTATAAAATAAATACATAAATCCTATGTTTAAAAAGGACCTTACACAGACCCAGTAAACAATACAATAATAAATAAAAAAGACTGATAATACAATAAATAACTCAGTAGATACAACATAAATTATATTGCACTTATATATACTAGCCCTTCTCAAAAAATTAGCATATTGTGATAAAGTTCATTATTTTCTGTAATGTACTGATAAACATTAGACTTTCATATATTTTAGATTCATTACACACAACCTAAGTAGTTCAAGCCTTTTATTGTTTTAATATTGATAATTGTGGCAAAAAAGTAAAGAAAAACCAAAAATCCCTATCTCAAAAAATTAGCATATTTCATCAGAACAATAAAAAAAGTGCTTTTAATATAAAAAAGTCAACTTTCAAATAATTACGTTCAGTTATGCACTCAATACTTGGTCAGGAATCCTTTTGCAGAAATGACTGCTTCAATGTGGCGTGGCATGGAGGCAATCTGAGGCATGTGGCACTGCTGAGGTGTTATGGAGGCCCAGGATGCTTCGATAGCGGCCTTAAGCTCATCCACACTGTTGGGTCTGGTGTCTCTCAATTTTCTCTTCACAATATCCCACAGATTCTCTATGGGGTTCAGATCAGGAGAGTTGGCAGGCCAATTGAGCACAGTAATACCATGGTCAGTAAACCATTTACCAGTGGTTTTGGCACTGTGAGCAGGTGCCAGGTCGTGCTGAAAAATGAAATCTTCATTTCCACAAAGCTTTTCAGCAGATGGAAGCATGAAGTGCTCCAAAATCTCCTGATAGCTAGCTGCATTGACCTTGCCCTTGATAAAACACAGTGGACCAACACCAGCAGTTGACATGGCACCCCAGACCATCACTGACTGTGGGTAGTTGACACTGGACTTCAGGTATTTTGGCATTTCCTTCTCCCCAGTCTTCCTCCAGACTCTGGCACCTTGATTTCCGAATAATACGCAAAATTTGCTTTCATCCAAAAAAAGTACTTTGGACCACTGAGCAACAGTTCAGTGCTGCTTCTCTAGAGCCCAGGTCAGGCGCTTCTGCCACCGTTTCTGGCTCAAAAGTGGCTTGACCTGGGGAATGCGGCACCTGCAGTCCAGTCCACTGCTTCCACAGGTCCCCCAAGGTCTGGAATCGGCCCTTCTCCACAATCTTCCTCAGGATCCGGTCACCTCTTCTGGTTGTGCAGCATTTTCTGCCACACTTTTTCCTTCCCACAGACGTCCCACTTAGGTGCCTTGATACAACACTCTGGAAACAGCCTATTCGCTCAGAGATTTCTTTCTGTGTCTTACCCTCTTGCTTGAGGGTGTCAATGATGGCCTTCTGGACAGCAGTCAGGTTGGCAGTCTTACCCATGATTGTGGTTTTGAGTAATGAACCAGGCTGGGAGTTTTTAAAAGCCTCAGGAATCTTTTGCAGGTGTTTACAGTTAATTGGTTGATTCAGATGATTAGGTTAATAGCTCGTTTAGAGTACCTTTTCATGATATGCTAATTATTTGAGATAGGAATCTTGGGTTTTCATGAGCTGTATTCCAAAATCATCAGTATTAAAACAATAAAAGACCTGAAATATTTCAGTTGGTGTGCAATGAATCTAAAATATATGAAAGTTTAATTCAGTACATTACAGAAAATAATGAACTTTATCACAATATGCTAATTTTCTGAGGACTAGTATATATATATATATATATATATATATATATATATATATATATATATATATATATATATATATATATATATATGTATATATATCGCACCATAGCCATCATTTTGTTCGGCTTGAGAGTCTCACTGCAACAGGAAAAAAGCTGTTATAGAAACGCTTTCTGTGTGTGACCATACTGTCCGCCCGTTTGTGCCTGAGGTTGTATATGCTGTGTTTAAGCAGGGAGGGAGCTAGATGTAATGTGTCTCTGATGATGCACTCTATTCTTTTATGACAACACTGTGTGTAAATTCTGTTCATGGAAGGAAGTTCAGTCCCAATAATCCTCTCTGCAATCTTTATAACTCCTTGCAGAGCCTTCCTATCTGCCTGTGTGGTGTTGCCATACCACACAGTGATGCCTGTAGTGAGGATGCTCTCAATCAATGCTTTGTAGAACCTTAACGAGAGATCTTTCCTGAGCAGCCTGATAAAGTGGAGTCTCTGCTGGGCTTTTTTATTCAAGTGCTTTTTGTGTTTTTTTTCTCTGCAGCTCAGCATCACAGAGTAGACCTAGAAATGCTTTCAGAGAGTGTAAACCTCCACCAAGGTAGTGCAATCTTCTAACTCTCTTTCATCTTTTGTTCAGTTTGAAGATGGGGTTCTGGCTGCATGTCTGTTTGTACTGGAGAAGAGTCAAACACCTGCATCTGGATGGGGAGACCCTGTTAACGTTGGCAGACTTGTGTCAGCCATGGTAAGTGATGATTACAAGTATAAAACTAATAAGCAAAAGTAATAAATACATAATATTTACAAATATATAAAATACATTCTTTTATGATGGCGTAACCATTGTGCAGGTGAATTCTCAAATCTGCTTGGCTAGCGACGATTGATTCCTTAGAAAGTTGTTAAAGTGCATTTGAATGTGAGTTCATGTGAACATGTTGTTCAAATATATAATTTCTATAACTATAATTATCCAGTAAGCACTGTAGTCCTGTTTTATCTTCTTACATATTTAACAATTGTTGGATGAATCTGGGATGTACATCTTCCAAGCTTGAGGCAGATAATTGTCAGCATATACTATACAGGAAAATAAAAATCAAGATTTTTAATGTGTGACAACAATAACGCTGTCTGCTCCAAGTGGTAATGATGAACCTTGAGTGTTCGTTCCTCATTTTAATTCAAGCAATATCCACTCAGGATAATGTCTTCTTCTTCTGGCTGTCCATCGATACGATGATGACTGCAACGCAAGGTCCTAAGCTAAGTCCTGCAAAACTGCAGGTGGGCCACCAGGCCGACCTGCGAACAGCAAAGTCGTCCACAGGAACGACAAGCAAATCCTGTTGTTAGCAAGGAATGTCTCATGTGATGTCTATGTTCATATTCTCTTTGGTGTTTCTCTTCTTGCTTTCCCTAAATAGGGCAGCCTGGACGTTCACACTGCTGCCTCAGCTCACTGTCACCCAGAATTTCAG
This sequence comes from Plotosus lineatus, assembly GCA_024760905.1. Lineage (NCBI taxonomy): Eukaryota > Metazoa > Chordata > Actinopteri > Siluriformes > Plotosidae > Plotosus > Plotosus lineatus. The sequence continues at coordinate 55,957,443 of CM045731.1, forward strand.
TTGAGCTGCGATCATCACATGTGAGCTGCCTACGTGCAGATATCATACCGGCAGCTTCCAGCTTCTTAGGCCTGCTGCCGCCACCACCTGTCCATCGCCGCAGGGCTTCTTTTCACCTCCTCCTCTCCTAGCAAAGCGCCTTGCACAGTTGTTAAGCCAGTCAGTGTTGTGCCTCCACCGTTTTGTCTCACTGGACCTCCAAGTTTTATGCTAAGTGGTGCAAACTGGTGCCACAGACCTAGCCAAAATGGAGGTTGCCCCGCAGTGACACCTGACTTGCCTGGTGATGCCAACTGTTCACCAAACTTGGTTCCTCTGCTTGCCATCTGGTGATGCACCATTAACCTAGAGGTTCCTCTGCCACAGAGCACCAAGGACGTCCTGCTACCAGTGCCCTTGGAAATAGTTTAAAGACATACCCTGGTCTGGTTTGAAATCAGAGTTTTCCTTCTCCTAGGTGAGCAGTCCTCCAGGGTTCACAAGTCCCACCTAGCTGAAGCACTGGTTTTTAGATGCCAGAGAACTCGCCCACGCCCCTTCTCCTGTTAGTAGAAACAGTTCTGCCTTGGCAAGGCCAAAAACTGGACTTGGTTGTCAGAAGCTATATGAGATTAGTGCCAGGAGGGGCATTTAATAAGCATTAGAAGCTTGTCCCTAATGCCACCCCAAGGCATAACAATCTTGGAACCTTGGAACTTTGGAAGAATAATGTCTATTAGTATATATTATATAGGAATGGGGCAATCTGATTGGTCTGCAATTTGGAGATTATAATTCATTACTATTGATGTCTGAATAAAAATGACAGACACTCACAGTTTGTGAGTGACCCAAATAACTGCACTCAACCGCTACAAGTACTACTACTAGAAAATACCCCCTTGCAGGCCTAGAGGCAGGGGACGATGAACTGAAAACCCGGACAGATCCAACGAATCACGAACCAGGCACGAACCAAGGACAACGAGTTTGATGCAAGCTCTGAAGCAAGCATCAATAGAAACCAAACACCGGTGCAGTAGTTGTGGAATATTCTTCAAGAACGAAAAAGGCGTGAAAATACACCAAGGCAAAACCAAGTGTAAGGAGCAGTTGAGACAGTGCAAAGCTATTGGAAGTCAACTAACTAATAAGTCACAGGAGGATCTGAGCCCAGAAGCTCACCACAGAGCTCAGAACCTCCACGTCAACATTGATCCTGTCACGAAGGTTCAAGAAACAAGAGGTGTAGTGAAGGAAGTTGTTCAAGAAAGTAAAGCCAGATTACAGCTCCCACCATCAACAGACAAGAGGTGGCAAGTTTTACACACTAACTTGGACGGCATTCTAGAGAACTGCCTAAAAGGAGAAGCATGCAAGAAGCTCCAGCTCTTGAGCAAGGTGGTTTATGAAGAATGAAAGAGTATGTTTGGAGCTCAAGCCATGAAATCAAGACTACAACACCAAGGAATAACAAGCAGAAGACAGAAACAGATAGCTAAACTACATCAAGATCTCCACATTGTCAAGAAGGCATGGAAGAAGGCTCCAAAATCAGAAAAAGAAGGCTGCAAATCAGTCTGCATAATAAATTGCTCCAATTATGGTTAGCAGAGAGACTTCGCAAGAAACAGCGAGAGAAAAAGAAGCAAAGAAAGGCATTCTTCAGTAACCCATTTCAGTTCACCTCGGATTTACTGGGAAAGCCCAAGAGTGGCAGACTCAGATGCTCACAAGCAAAAGTTGAAGAGTGTATCAAACAGGCACATAGTGACCCTGAGAGAACCATGCCACTAGGAGAACCCCCGTATCCAGAAGAGGTGCCAGACCCTGAAACACCTTTTGACCAGTCTGACCTACACTTCGAAGAAATCAAGAATGTGTCAGAAGTGCAGGATTAAGTTCTACTCCAGGACCATCAAGAACTACATACAAGATCTACAAGAATTGCCCGAAGCTTCTCAACCATCTGTAGGCTTCTCCGCACTATTGGGAAGAAAAAGCAGCTGCCAACAGCATGGACCCTGGCAGAAGGCTGTTTTGTACCGAAAGTGCTGAACTCCGCAAAGATGGACCAATTCAGGAAATCTCTTTGCTGGACGTAGAAGGAAAGATCTTTTGGTCCATGGTAGCAAAAAGACTGACCACCTTTCTCCTGATCAACAAATATGTTGATATCAGTGTCCAGAAAGGAGGCATCCCCGGCCACTCAGGATGCTTAGAGCAAACAGGTTCGATAAGCCAGCTGATCAAAGAAGATAGGAGGAACAAGAAGGACCTAGCAGTTGTATGGCTGGACATTGCCAAGGCCTACCCCAGCATTCCCCACCTACTCTACTGATTGAGAAAGCTCTGCAGCAGTACCACGTTCCAACAGAGGTCGTGAAGCTGGTCATGAGCCATCTCACTAACATCAAGATGCGATTTACAACTTCACAACAGGCTGGCAAAGACTGGAGAAGGATATCATGGCTGGGTGCACAGTATCAGTGGTATTATTTGTGGCAACCAAGAACATGCTTCTGAAGGCAGGAGTTAGGCAGTGTAGAGGACCAAAAGCTGTAGACGGAACGAGGCGCCCATCATGCAGAGCCTTCGTGGACTACATCACCTCAATAGTAGAGTCAATAGTGGGATTCCGATGGATTCTCACAGCCCTGGAAAAGATGGTGAACTGGACCAGAATGAGAATCAAGCCAACCAAGTCAAGAAGGCTGACAATTAGTAAAGGCAAACTTGGATCACATGTCTTCATCATCCAAGGCGAGAAGATTCCCACCATCCAGGATGAGAGCATAAAGTGCCTAGGAAAACATTTTGACCAGTTGCTGGTGGACCTGAACAACAGCAAAGACGTCCAGAAAGCGCTGAAGACATGGCTTCATGCAATAGATGAAAGTCATCTTCAGGGCCGCTTCAAGGCATGGTGCTTCCAGTACGGAATAGTTCCAAGACTGCAATGGCCATTCTTGCTTTATGACATGATTTATGGCTTTATCGACAGTAGAGTCAATGGAACAGTGTAGCAGATTTCTCCGCAAGTGGCTGGGGGTTCCACCAAGCTACAGCGCTGTAAACCTCTACAGTAGGTCAGCCAAACTCAGCTTACTACTATCATCGGTAATTGAAGAATTCCAGACTGCAAAAGTTTGAGCTGTTTATACCTTGCGCTTATCAAAAGACTCAGCAGTTCACCATGCAGGAGGACTTTTTTAAAGCATTCTTTTAAAAGCAGTCCAAGTCACTGAGGAGGACCTATGCCATCAAGAGTTAGTGGGAACAGTTTGCAAAGGACGATTGGGGCCTTGGCAACTACGGTGGAGTATGGCTGTTAACAAAACAAGAAGAGACTTGATTGTCCAGCAATCTAGAAAGAAAGCAGAACATGACAGGTATGTAAGGGCAGTCAGGTTAGGAAGCCAAGGCAGCTGGACCAGATGAGAAGCAGCCCTTGAACTCCCATTAACCTGGAAGGATCTATGGTCTATAGACCAAGGACAACTCAGTTTCCTACTCCATGCTGTTTCAGACCTGCTACCTACACCTTCCAACTTGCGCATTTGGGGTAAGGAAGGAGACGCTTCATGCTTTCTATGTAAAGCCATCAACTGCACCCTAAACCACATCCTTAGAGCATGTCCCAAGGCTCTAGGGGAGGGGAGGTACAGGTGGAGGCACGGCAATGTTCTCCGAGAGATTGCTATAGTTGTAGACCAGTGCATAGTGGAAGCCAACCACCAGAACAAAAGGAATGTAGTAAAACCCATACAGTTCCTAAAATGAGACAAGTCCAAGTCCAGCAAGTCTGCAAGAACTAGTTCGATCTTATCTACAGCCTCCGACTGGTAACTTGATGTGGATCTGCAGAAGAAGCTACAATTCCCAGAAGAGATAGCAGTCACTCGAGCACATCCCAGATATGCTGCTACTATCACACGAATTGAAAACTATCTACATTATAGAGCTCACAGTCCCCTGGGAAGAAAGACTCGACATTTCACACAAGTTGAAAGCAGCGAAATACCAGGACTTGGTTGACGAAGCAAGGGTTAAGGGCTGGAAAGCTAACCTGATGCCAATCGAAGTCGGATGTAGGGGTTTTGTCGCAACATCCACAACAAAACTTTCTGTGCAAGTTAGGTCTTCCCACCACCACCACAAAGAAGGCAATAAAGACCATCGGTGCCTCAGCGGAGTCAAGCTCAAGATGGTTGTGGATGAAGAGGAAAGAAAGCTGGAACTCAGCCAACCATAGGCCAGGAGGCTAGCGTGCAGAGGCACCAATTCAGAAGATAGCCTGAAGCCAGTCTGCAGGTGAAGACAATTAAAGTCTTTGCTGCCCCACTCAGGTGAAGAGTTCAGGTTAAAGGGTGAAACTCTGATGATCTTGAGACACCTGCTGAAGCTGCAGACTAGACAGGAAGCAACAACTACTACCAAGCTGCGGATGTGACACATGCTCATCAAGCTTCTTTGTAGCGTAGCATCATACATGTTTATAGAAACTACGTGAACCCACTTGAGAAGGTGCTGTTATGATCACAACTTAAAATAAAAAAATAACCTTAAAAAAATCTCCCTTTAGTTGTTTTTCCTTGTATTTCTTCTATTTAAAAAAAATTGAATTATTGTAGAACCAACTGATACAGAACTGATTGTCTTCTGTATTTGGGTAGTATGTTGACTAACCTGTGAATGAGAATTCTAAAATCACTCCCATTAGCTCTACAGAACATATGGACTTCTGCTTTGTTAGCTCGTCTCAAAAAGCATAACTAACTCGAACGTTCTCTGTCATGGTCACATTGTGTAAATATAAACTATATCATTGATATATATATATATATATATATATATATATATATATTTATATATATATATATACTATATCATAAACATCTCATTTTGGTTTGTCTTTCATTGTACCATTGATCCCTCGCTACTTCGTGCTTCAGTTTCTGCAGCTTCAGTGCATCGCAGTTTTTTTCAAAAATATTCATCGAAAAATTAAAAAATAAGGAAATTAAGGGAAAAAGTTAAGGAAAATGCAACAAAACAAGGTCAATTATGAAAAAAACCCAAACAAACAAAAACAAAAAAAAAATACCCCATAAAACTACTTACATTTTTATTTGAGGTGCGCATCTGAGCGTGTGCACACGCATCTGTGTGTGTGCATGCATGTGCATCTGTATGTGTGTGTATTTATATTTTATTTACATCTTGTGCATTATTTTTGAATGTTTAATTGTTATTATAAGCATTTATAGTGTTGACTATTGTTAAGATCCGTTGAATGTGGAAGAAGACGACTGGAGACTGGTTTTGAGTTGAATATGAGAAGCTTTATTGCGTCATCTGCAGAGGACGGAGACCCAACAAACATGCATAAAAGACACGCTAGTTAAGGTCTGAGGTCTCCCTCGCGGGGGGGTGCTTTTAAGGGCTGCAGAGCAGGTTCCTCCTTCCGGGTTTGTGACTGGGTCTTTGATGCGTTGTTATCTCAACAGGATGCGATAAATCTGGGCTCTTTTCGGGAGCATCACAATCCCCAGACACCCCCCACCTCCTGACCTCGAAGTAATCTACAGCTAGAAACTGTTGAGTCTGTTGAAGGTCACACTAACAGTGAAAGGCTCTGTGTGTCACGGGTACCCAGCATGCACTTCTGTTTAAGTATACACTTTTACAACAGACATGAAGAATGGCCCCTTAAGCATTCCATTTGATTATTCTCAACAAACATTTAAGTATAGCAAAACATAGAAAAATAAAGCACCATTATACAGTTATATAAAACAGTATGTGCACCAGAGAACATGATTATGTGATACACCTTTACACTATGTATTTATTGATATTATATACACATATACATGTACGTACACGTCAGTCAGGGGGGTTGATCCTACTTTGCGGAATTCAGTGATCGCGGGGGTCTCTGTCCCAATTAGCCGCGGAAAGTGAGGGATCCCCGTATTTCCACAAAGGACTGCCAGAACTGCAAACATGGTTTAAAGAAATATCTTTTATACACCTATTTACGTTTGCACCTGCTTGTAATCATTAAGGAAAAAAATTAAACTATAAAATAAATTCTTATTTTTGTGCATTTTTTTTTTTGCCTAGGTGCTTGTGAGCCACTCCACCGAAAGTAAGCACTTGGGTCCAATAATGAAAAATGAAATTTTTACACAGTCAAATGGAGGAGACCCAAAGCTGCAAAATGCAGCAAAAAAGTTTGTCAATACCTTGAAAACTGACCGAGCTATGCCATTTCTTGTGTCAGCATTCAACTAAAAATTTCAAAAGTTGTTTTAGAGAAAAATGAGCACAAAGATTGCATTTCTTCCAAGATCATTAGTCCTTAGCAGACCTGAGGTATCATACACACACACACACACACACACACACACACACACACTCACACACACACACACACACACAAACCGACTGTAAGCAGTGGGTGGCTGCTCATTTGTGCATCTATCGCACCATTTGCACTCATTTGCCCCACTCCCTTCATATACTGTATTTTCTTCCATTCAAATTGCACGAGTTCATCTGGATGCTGCTCATTTAACCGTTTGCACACTGTGTGTGTGTTTGTGTGTATGTGACAGAAAGAGAGAGAGAGAGAAATAATCTTCAAAGCCGAATTCTAGCGTCAAATTTAACATCTATACTAATGCTGATACACATTACAGATGACATTTCACTCTCCTTTTCCAGAAATTATGTGTATTCAATATTATAAATAAACTTACTTACTGTTATTGAAGAGAAAGTCAGAGATAAGTTCCACATGCGGTATACTAGAATCAGGAAGTAAACCGGAAGTTAACGTGTGACGGGCACTGAGCATGTGCAATGTGAGCATGTGCCCGAGTTCACCAATCAGGGTGCTCGTTTCAGATCTTCCTTAGCAAATAGCCTGCATTGTTTCTGTGCATATTGTCTTTATAACCTTTATTTTATTCACTGGCATTTGAATATTAAAACAGTATCCATGTTCTTCTGGTGTATGGATTATAGTGTATCTTGTACCGATCTCAGTGAATAATTTCAAAGAAAACCGGTAAATTTGCTACTGTTTTTATCTAGTTTTATGAGAGTACTCAAAAAATGGAAATAAAATACATTTTTAGTGAGTTTTAGTCAATTTCACTTCAGCAAGTGATAGTTGAATACTTGTTTTAATGGTTTATGCAAAAACCGAATTTCGATAAAAAAATGACCACTTTTACTTTTTTGGCCATTTTCTCGAAAGTAGTCCGTGCGACAAACGCCTACATTCGGTGGAGCGCCTCACATATACTAAAACAATTATGCACCTCATATATGAGGGATGTCACTAAAATCAATATTCAGTGATATTTACCAAATTATTATTTACCCAAAAATTGTTAATTATCACCCAGACAGCAAACCAATCAGATCACTCAATTCCCATGTAGTACTGTATATGCTTATATAGTATATACTCTATTCAGCAGTAATACTACCTACCCACATAGAATTATGCATGCCTTGAAATATAAGAGGAACAAGAGGTATCAGAGGACCTGGGATTTTTTAAAAGTTATTTTTGAACTTCATTATACACAAATGACTGAACAGGGAAAGTGACTTCAGAGAATTTTAGTTCCCAAAATCACACAATACTTAATGATGCCATGAATTTAGTAAAGTTATGATCTCACTGATGGCCCTTTACCACTTCTTGATGGTATAGGAGAAAAATATAAGAAATACTATTTAATTTGTGGCTAGGTCAACTCTCCTGATGACCAAGGTGTACTAGAAGGGAATTGGTCTGGTTTCTATGGAGATGGGACTGCTCCAACAGCATGGAGTGGTAGTGTGGACATAATGAAGCAGTACCACAAAAGCAAGGGCTCATCTGTCAAATACGGGCAGTGCTGGGTCTTCTCAGGAGTCGTCACTACAAGTAAGAGGATACCACACTGTATTACTGTGTATGAGGTGGGGTGCTGATATAACTGTTTTCATTTTCACTTTGACTTTCACAGTTCTCAGGTGTTTAGGGCTCCCAACCCGCAGTGTCACAAACTTTAGCTCCGCTCACGATACGGATGTTTCCTTGACCACTGATGTGTATTTGGATGAGAACATGGAGCCGATTTCTGAGTTCAACACTGATTCCATCTGGTACAACACACACACACGTGCAAGTATACATGCAGTCTATAACAGGGCAAACACACGCATAACCATCACATACACACACACACACACACACACACACACACACACACACACACACACACACACACACACACACACACACACACACACACACCTGGGGGCAATTTGCAACAACCAGTTAGTCTGACGCCTTTGTACTGTAGAGTAGGGTGAGTACTTGCTCAAAACAGAATGGCTGTGTTTGTGTCTTGACCCTACAATGGAATGGGGAGCGGTTCAAGATGTACCCCACCTTTTCACGAAGTTAGGATAAATATGTTCCAGACTCCTTTAGTATTATCGAACAGATTTGCAAATGACTGAATAAATGATGAGTACTGGGCAGAATTTGTTAGTAAATATTAGGGATACAGTAAACCTACTATGTAACCATAGTAACCACCAATTCTGAACTTTGAAGTACTAATACCTCTCTATTGTTAAACACTTAACAAGTAAGAACTCGTCATTAATGTAAAAAGTCTGAACATGCACAATAACAGAGCTTGAAGCACCCTAAGCACTGTCTCTGTCTGTCTCTGTCACCCTCCCCCATTACTTCCAAACCACCCCCCCACCCCGCCACCCTTCTTTTCTCTCTACCTGCAGGAACTTTCATGTGTGGAATGAAAGCTGGATGGCCCGGTACGATCTACCAGCAGGCATGGGAGGTTGGCAGGTTTTGGATGCCACACCTCAGGAGACAAGTCAGGGCACGTACTGCTGTGGCCCTGCGTCAGTGGCAGCTGTCCGTAATGGCCAGGTCTACATTAAATATGATACACCCTTCATCTTTGCCGAGGTAAAAAAAAAAAAGGCTATGGTTTTGCATGTAGATTGCAGTTGACTGGTTTAAGCTGATTAAAAAGTCAAGTCTGATGATTCTTGTAACGTTTGCATGTTCTGCCTGGTCGTTTTAATGGGTTTTCCTCTGGATATCCTGGTTTCCTACCATCATCCAAAGACATGCACATTAGGATATTTGGTAACTCCTTCATACAGCATGGATAATATAGTAAATAGGCATGGGTTCTGGGATTAATTACTCATGTGCTCATCTTATGACATTTGTATCTTAGAACATTCGTATCTTATCATGACAGCATGTGGATGGGACCAAATTTTGCAGAAAAAAAATCTTGTTTAAAAGTTTTATGAGATGGCTGAGGTTTGAGCTTTCACTCAAGGTTAAAGGTAACTGGCTTATTTGGAAGGCCATAGATGATTTCCTATTAGTGTTTCATAGTAACTGCATGTCCCTCAGCATTCATTTAGAAGTTAAAAGTGCTCAACCTCCAAAAATGGTCTGACCTTGACCTTTGACCTGGGCATACCAAAAATCAAATAATCTCTGGAGGTCAGGGATCATTGTGGTTCCACCAGGTTTGGTAAAAATCTGTGCATGGGTTTGGTTAGGACAAACTGACACACAGATGCTGGTGGTCACAATCCTGCTGCAAAAACTCAGTTGTGGGCTGTAGTAATCATGTGAGAGGAAGACATCAATACATGATTGGTTCTTAGCAAACAGATTTTTGTCAATCCAACAAAAAAAACATCTTTAAACATAATTGGGGTTATTTTTCAGGTGAACAGTGATAAGATCTACTGGCAAAGGAACAGTGATGGCACCTTCTCTCAGATCTATAATGAGAAGAATGTAATGGGTCACTGCATCAGCACCAAGGCAGTCGGCTCAGACAAGAGAGAAGACATCACACACCTCTACAAGCACCCAGAAGGTAAGTACCATGAACCTACCATCACCACCACAGCTTATAATGAATACCATACACAAGCAATTCCACACTGCCCTTGTACTCAGTCAAATACCATGAAAACTACACTGCAAGCTGAAAATTTCAATAAACACAATGGAGGCGTGGTCAGAATGAAAGATCCTAACTATATCCATGCCAGGCTTTCACATTCCATACCATACCCACACCACATGCTTGATCACGCACACAACACAGCCAATTTGTACTTATGACATTCTTACTTCAACCAATCAGATCGCATATTCTCATTGCATCCATCCGGTCCTTGTAAACACTGCATTATGCACTGCCTTTTAATTTATTCTGCTTGTGTCCATGTCCTCATCCAACACTTGGCCATTACTACCACCTTAAGCAATTCTTACCGTACCTGCTTCCACCATGTGCCTGCTACGTATTTTTACCTGTCTAAAATTTGACCATATCCTCTTTGTCCACAGAGACATGTCCTTATCAGCTACATTGAACAAGTGCTTACTGCATCCCTCAGTTTTTGCAGAGTGACAGGGGGTTACTTTAAACAAAGCGTCATCATCACTCTCACTCACACGCTTATTTGTCAACAATCTTATAGCACTTAAATCCTATTAGAGTCCGAGGGAGCCTGGTGCCTATATCAGGGTGAAGGCAGGATAAACCTTGAACATGTCTCCCGACCATTGGAGGGTAACACACGCACAGCCATTCACTCACACTTAGTGCAATTTGGAACAAATGTGCATGTCTTTGGCCCAGGGGTCACCAACCTTTCTGAGAGCTACTTTTTGGGTACCAATTAATCCAAAGGGCTACCGGGTTGATACACACTTCGGAAATAACAAATTTGCTTAATTTACCTTTAATTATATGTTATTATTAATAATTAATGATATTCATCTAAGTGTAGATATTGACTTGATTTTTAAAAAAATAGCAAAAAAATAGATGTAGCTCAATGGAGAGTGGTGCTATGGAACCACGAGCCAATTCTAAAAATGGCACTGAACAGGCCTGTGGGTGACTCATGTTGTCCTTGTGGGTGACCTGGTGCCCACGGGCACCATGTTGGTAATCCCTGCTTTGGACTATACGAGGAATCCAGAGTACCCTAGGAAACCCATGCAAGTACCGTAAAAATGTGCAAACTCCACATGGAAAACTGAACCCAGGACCTTCTTATTGTGAGGCAGATGTGCTACCACTACGCCCCCATGCCGCCATATTAAGTCATCACTTAATATGTATTTCTTCTGGATGTTTTTCTATTTTTTTTTTACAAAATCTCCACTAGGTTCTAGTGAGGAGCGAATTGCAGTGGAAAGTGCTATTCGTTATGGTTCGAAGCCGAACATTTACCCCTCTGCTCAGCACACGGACGTCACGTTAGCAGTCACAATGAAAGGAGAAGGGCCTTATATGGGAGAAGACGCACAGTTGTTCATCAACTTGAAGAACAGCAGCTCTGAGAAGCGCAGTACCATCCTCCATAGCCAGGTGTCAGTCATGTACTACACTGGAATACAAAAGGCTAAGATAAAAAGGGACGATATAATGGTGGCGATGGAACCCAATGGCGGTAAGGCACTATTTAAAACTCTTCATTGCAGACTTTTGTTTGTTTTTACGTGAGATGCTTTGCCTTATATATCAAGTGTCTTTCTTCTTACATCCCTTTACAGCTGAGACACTGGAATGGACCCTTCCATATGACATGTATAAGAATGAGCTGGTGGACCAGGCGGCTTTGATGCTCACCTTATCTGGACGAGTCAGTGAGACCCAGCAGGTTCTGGCCACTCAGTTCAACTTCCGCCTGCGTACGCCTGACATTATCATCACTGTGAGTCTTCAAGTGATTTCTTTTATGCTAAGGGCGAGGGCAAGGGCTAACACAGAGAAAAGTATAGCTAATGAGTATAGATTGATGGAAAAAAACTGGAGTACCCAGAGGAAACCCATGCAGACTCATTATATTTGCAGAAATTTTATGTTAACTTTTTTTTTCCACTGCTATGTGAGAAGTGTTCTTCATAACAGATTTTGGTTTTGCACTCATATGATTATGATTTTGCGATTCAGCCTATAGAAGATGCTGTAGTTGGTAAAGAGATGACCACTTCGCTCACCTTTAAAAATCCGCTACCACAAGTCCTGAAAAATGTGAGGATCCGCATTGAAGGCTTGGGCTTGCAGAACACCCGTGAGATCTCCTATGGGTAAGTTGGGTAATCCGATTGTACTCCTAAGGGTAACTTTTGTATGGTGAATCTCTAAATCAAGGAAAATTTTTAATAGCTTGTTTATTTATAATAATTAAGTATTTCCTTCTGATCAATTTCATTGTGCTAGTTGTGGGATGTCCCATGTTTGAGCAGACAATTTAGTGATTCTCTACTGGGGACCCAACTTCATGTTGCTCTGTCTGTTTGTCTCTTTGTATCTCTATCACCACTTTTTTCTATCACTATCACTGTCTTGTCAATGTGTCACATGACCTTCCATACTCTCTGATGATGTCAGTTAACGGACACGGGTGCAGCCTCCCTTTGGGCCCATATAATTGGATAACCCCCTTAACAATGCTCTTATGGGGATAGATTATATGTCTATCGGTCATGATGGTCCACCAGTGTGTCATATGAGAGGGGTGGTACAGTACCATCTTGGAATATCATTACCTTCTGATCGACTTCATACTCTCTGACATTTAGTCTGTCACAAACATGGGTGCATCCCATCTGCAGAGTTTTACACACTGATTCTAGTCTTGGGAGCATCCATGTGACAGGACACACTATGTAGAAATGGTTCTAAAGGGGTCAGATTCTGTTTCCCTCTGTTTTTTGTTTCTCTTTCACAGTGATGATGTCATGGGGAGGGGCGGTGACAGACACTGTGATGCTCCCACCATGGGACATCCCACCAGCACAGCCTTACACAATCTGTTTTTACTTTTAATGCACAAGTCATTCAGATATGTGTTTAAAATTGGTCCAATCTTTTCTTTCCACCCAGTGATGTGGGCAGTCTGGAGAGTATTACCCTAAATGAGAAGTTTGTCCCAAAGTTGCCTGGTCAGCGGAAGCTGCTGGCCTCTCTGTACTGTCAGCAACTCACACAGGTTCACGGTGTTGCTGACATCTTCGTCAAGGACAAGTGATAACACATGGGAATACAAACTGAAAGGACCACACATTGACTCTCTTCAATTCCAAGTAGTATCATATATACAGCATAAATAGAAAAATGAAGATAGGGGAAACAAGCAACCACAATATACGTACAACCATACCTGTTCGAAGGTTCAAGGACTAAAAGCTTATTTCCCAAAGATCATCTGTTCAGCTTGACCTGCCAGTTCAATCTTCCTGGACTTTTCAAGGAGGATTCCAAGCTGAACCATCATCTTTGAGAACCTGTAGAGAGCACTTTAAATAGAACACCCTACTGTCCTACAGTGCCCTCTAGTGGCTCTGGGGTGCAAACTAATCCAGCTTTCTACAAAAAAAATCGCGGGATGCTTTGAACCAGTATGCTAAATGTCATTGCTTTATTCATAGACACTCACCACATGTGAGTCTTTATATTGGTGGTACTCTACTACATAACTATCAGTGCAGTAGGAAGTTAAAGGTACAGTATGTAACATTTTAGAGGATCTGTTTGCATACATCAAGTATATCATCAATAAACATGTTTACATTAAGGTATAATGATGAAAAAGAACCCATTGAGTTTTTGGATCCTTAGAATAAACTGCTTGTATTTTCATGTGGAGTTGGTCCTCTCCCCTGGAGGTGGCCATCATGGACTACCATCTTTCCACAGAAGCTCAGAGCCATACATGCCTCGAAGGGAAGCAGTTGGAATCTGTAACCTGACCACTGGACACATCTGAATTTATTCGCTCACTCACTCACTCACTCACTCACTCACTGAAACACTTAATCTTCTACTGGGGTCATGGAGAGGCTGGAGCCTATTGCAGGTGACTCGAAGTAAAAGCGAGGTACGTCCTGAACAGCTTGCAAGACCATCCCAGGGCAACACACTTAGACACACTCATATAACTATTTGCACCCATATTCACACCTAGAGGCAATTTGGAAGATGATTAACCTACTGTGTATGTCTTTAGACTGTTGAATGAAACTAGAGTGCCTAGAGGTAACCCAGGTAAGAATGGAAGAACATGCAAACATCAGACACACTTCAACCCGAGGAACTCGAATCCAGGACCTTTTTGCTGCGAGACGGACATGCTAAGCAGTACACCACCTTATGCTAAATTTTATAGGCTAAATCGTACACACTGTACCTTTAATATTGTTCAAGGGTAAATAATATTTTAAAAAGTCATCAATGCCTTCATTTCACGTTTATAGTTTTGTGTTTGGTTGATGGGGTTGTGAAGCCAAGACGTTCTCATTTTATTGCTTCTCATAACTAGTTTTTGTTTATAATTATTTATATTATTTTTTTAAGCTTATCTATTTTTTACATGATTAACCAAATGCTTATTTTCGTAATTATTATTTTATTTATACTACATGTAGTTGTTGTTGGCGGCTGTGTGTCTGTGTGGAGTCTGCATGTTCTCCCCGTACTTGCTTATGTGGGTTTCCTCCAGGTACTCCAGTTTCCTCCCACAGTCCAAAAACATGCACAGTAGACTAATTGGCTGATCCAATCCCCTAGGTGATTGTGAGTGTGAATGGTTGTTTAAGCAGAGAGGTTTGGTGATGGCCTAGTTATCTGTCCAGGGTGTACTTCACCCTCGCCCTGTGTTGGCTGAGATGGGCGCCAGCCTCCCTGTGACTTTAATTAGGATTAAGCGGTTCAGAAAATGAATGAATGTTGTTGTTGTTGTTATCTAATTATGACTTCAATATTATAATCAGGGTCAGCGATGACTCAGTGGTAAGGTGTTGGATTACTGATCCCATGTTCAGGGGTTCAAGCCCCACTATCACTGGCTTGTTCCTGCTGTACCCCGAGTGCAGCTAACTGGGTTATTAAAGGACGGCCATGTCTCTCACTGTCTGTGGTGAGAGGTTCATGTAACAGAACCATTGCTGTCTTTTGTCAAGAGGAGCTGCATAGCCATTAGTGTGTTTCTGCCCTGTGATGGCCTGGCGAGCCGTCCAGGCTGTATTATGCCCTCACCCAGTCGGCCAAGATGGGTGCCAACTTCCTCGTGACCCTAATTATGATTAAGCTGTTTTGAAAATGAATGTTATAATTATAGAAATGGCAGCAGTGTACTTAGAGTATTTTATATTTCAAATCTGTTGTGTATGTATTTTTATAATTATCTATATACAATGATACATATCTCTTCTCCATCCTGTCATTCTGAAAGCTGAAGTTTGTGTTTGACACCGAATTGAATTAAATATTTTTTTATTAACAGAGTGAGATTTTTTGTTTCCTCGTGGGTCATAAATACTAAGTCTGAAACCATCTCATTATTGTATGTAGGTCACATGGCATCACAGGAATTTCCCACCAAAAAAGGATCAGTGATCTAATGAGATAAATGTTTATTTCAAAAGGAACATGTGACACTGATCATCAAGTACAAACACACACACACACACACACACACACACACACACACACACAAAGTTTACTCCACAGTGTCACAGATACTCTGCACCACAGCATTGAAAGCTTCAGGTTTATCAGCATAAACATGATGAGGAGCTCCTTCAACAATCTGGATAAAGAGAGAGAAAAAACAATGAAACAAAGAGACAATTAAAAAGAAAAGAGCAACAGAAAAAAATGCATAAGAAAGGGGAAACAGAGAGAGAGAGAGAGAGAGAGAGAGAGAGAGAGAGAGAGAGAGCAATGACAAGGGGAACAGAAAAAGCGGAGAGAGATAAGAAAAATATAAGATGGAAAGAAAAAGAAAGGAATAAAAAGACAAAGAAAGCAAAAGAAAAACAAAGCAGAAGAGAGAAGGAAAAACAAAGAAATAGAGAGAGCAACAGTCAGGGAAAGACAGGAGAGAATGAAAAAGAGATAAGCAAAAAGAAGGGAAAGCATAAGGATGAGGAAAACAGAGAGAGAGAGAGAGAGAGAGTGCAACAGTGAGGGAAATAAAAAGAGATAGAGGGAGAGAGAAAAGAAGGAATAAAAGAGAAAGAGCATGAGAGAAGAAACAACAGAAAAAAGAGAGAGAGGAGGAAGAGCGAGCGCTCTCCTCTCTTTTTTATACAAATTACTGATATCAAGCCGATTTCTAATTCACCATTCTTGGTAAGAAAAATACCGGAATGTTCTCTCCTGCTTACTCTGTACCATTGTATGTGTGCAGCTGTTCGGTCTGAGCCGAGCTACTTGCTCTCCAGTTGCACTGTTCATCCATGACTGGCCTCCATACACCAGGGTCACTGGGAGGTCAGGGGGCAAGAGGTGAATCCGGTTCAGCATGGGTCTCTTGGCCCATAGCAGGGAGACAGACATGGCTTTGAATCCCACCTCCCCACTGACAGAGAGAGAAAGAGAGAGAGATAGAGAGAGAGAGAGAGAGAGAGAGGGGAGAGAGGGAGAGAGAGAGGGAGGGGGGGGAGAGAGAGAGAGAGAGAGAGAGAGAGAGAGAAAGAGAGAGAGAGAGGAGTTTTCTTCCAGAGTCCAAAGCTACTCTGCTAACTGGTTGTTCCAAATTGCCCCTAGGCGTGTGAATCAGAATGCTCCTGTGAGCATGGATGTGTGTGTGTGTGTGTGTGTGTGTGTGTGTGTGTGTGTGTGTGTGTGTGTGTGTGTGTTGGCCCTGCAATGGTCTGACAAGCTGTTTATGGAGTACTCCACCATTGCCCAGCTTAAGATGAGATCGGCTCCCACCTCCCTGCGACCATAATAGCACAAAGTGTTCATCGTTCTGATTCAGCCATTTTCAGTCATTCATTCATTAATTTCTGAGCCGCTTAATCCTAATTAGGGTCACGGGGAGGCTAACACCCATCTCAGCCGACTCTGGACAAGGGCAGAGAGCATGCCACGCCATCGTCAGGCTATTCAGAAATACTGGACCAATCAGAATGGGCAGTACAAGGATCCCGCATTTTCCGTGGTTAATGGGGACCGAGACTCACCCGAGACCACCGATTTCCATGAAGTAGGATCAATCCCCCCCTGACTGACGTATATGTATATGTATATGTGTATATAATCTCAATAAATACATATCCAATGCTATAAATGCTTATAATAACAATTAAAAATTCAAAAATAATGCATTATATGTAAATAAAATATAAATACACACGTATGCACACAGATCACACCTCAAATAAAAATGTAAATAGTTTTGTTGGGTTGGTTTTTTTGTTTTTGTTTGTTTGGGTTTTTTTTTTTTTTTTGAATAATTGGCCTTGTTTTGCGGCATTTCTCTTAACTTTTTCCCTATTTTCCTTAATTTCCTTATGTTTTTGTTTTTCGGTGAATATTTTTGAAAAACCCAGAATGCAATGAAACTGCTGAAACTGAAGCACAAAGTAGCGAGGGATCACTGTAGATGCCAAATCCCTACAATAATGAGAGGTACAGTCCAACCATTCCTCTATTCTTCTTACATAAAACCCAGTATGCAGTCACAGCCCTGGCTGTGCATAGGGGGAAACAAAGATAGTGGCTCAGTGTGAGCCACACAACACTCTTCGAGTCAATCAGCAATAAGATGAGATTATACATGCACACAACATAAGTGCATCACATTGATGACTGGCTGGACAGGTTGTAGGGGTGTAACTCTTAGTGCTGCTTTTTTTTTGCAATGTGCATCCACAAAAATTGAGGGGCGGAGCTTCTAAAGAAGCATGATGGGAGGTGTGTATGTTTGGATGCTGCATTTGAATATGAAAAATCTTTCTTTTGATTCAGGAACTTTAAAGTTATCCAGACATTCGCTTCACTACAGTTTTGTCATATGTTCCCGATCCCCCAGTGCATGATTAATCCCTGTTGAAGTTATCCGGTACTTTGGTCCTGTTAGGTTCTGTGATACAATCTCAGCTATTCACAAGCTAATAAATATAAATGTAAATAGAGAATGTCTAATATGTCTACCTGGGAGTCTGAGCGTTGCAGTGATAGATATATTCCATAATGGTATCATCATGAAAGAGCTCATCAAAGTTCCTCTTGAAGTCCGGTCGAACTCGACTGATTAATTTTGGACCTTTAAAATAAAACAAGAAGAACAAGATATTGTACTTTAAGTCTGTTTTTTCTTGATGACATCACATCATCACCCATCTACACTTACAACATATTGTGTCTTACCCCAAGGCCCAGTAGCTCGCACCACAGCCAAAGGGTTGAAGAACGATGCCATGTTTACAATCATCTCCACCCAGCGTGGAATTCCCAGACTTGCCACCCCGCCGGGAGGCACAGGCTCGAAACCCCAAGGATCCACCAGAATGAGGTGCCGAACTCTAAAAAGGGATGAGGTGAAAAGGAAGACAATCACATTGTATGACTGTCTCTTCTTCTTTGTTACTGTCAATACCAGTTATAGGGGTGTGGTCTTCGTGCCTGCAGGTTTCAGACAAGAGAGTGCGGCCTCCTCACTCTAAAGGGGTGCACATACAAAAAGAGACGAATGACGAGCAATCATGTAAAGTCAGTGGAAGTCATCACAATAAATTTTTCTCAGGTGGCGTGAAGGGGTGGGTACGAAGTTAGACTGAGCCAAACTTTCAGGTGACGCTGTTATAATGAATATCAATCAGAACTTAAAGGCAGCATTAACTGGCAGATGCCCCAAGCACTGAGTTTAGCAAAATATTTTCCGTTTCATGATAAATTACATGAAATGTACCGTATTTTCCAGACTACAAGACTACTTTTTTCATACTTTGGATGAAGATGCAACTTATACTCCAGAGCAATTTATATGTGAAATTATTACATATAATTCTGTTCGTCATAATAATGAACATAATTTCACATATTTGTTATTTTTACACTCACAACCGCAAGAGGGCACTCTAGGTTTGGGTACCAGTATCTGCTCATCCTGTACCACTGAAGAAATGGCCCCAAAAGGAAAATCCTATTCTTTGGATTACAAGCTGCAAGTAGTAAAATATGCAGCAGAAAATGGTAATCGAGCATCAAAAAGAAAGTTTGGAGTGAACGAGAAACTTGTGAGGGATTGGAGAAAAGCGGATATTATTATTTCTGCAATGAAGAAAATAAAAAAAAAAAAGCTAATCGCGGGCTAAAAGCTAGATGGCCACAGCTAGAGGAGCGAGCTCACACATGGATGCTTGAGCAATGTGCCTCAGGGAGGGGCATCAGCAATGTGTCTGAGGGAGGGCCTTGTCAACAGTGCAATTGCGTCTCCACCCAGGTAGTTAACGAGGAGATAAACAGAGCGGGACAGGAAGAGACTGAACAAGCTGGTCAGGAGGGCCAGCTCTGTCCTCGGCTGCCCACTGGACTCTGTGGAGGAGGTGAGTGAGAGGAGGATGGTAGCAAAGCTCACATCCATCCTGTTCAACAGCTCTCACCCACTGCACCAGACTGTAGAGGAGCTGAGCAGCTCCTTCAGTGGACGACTGAGACATCCTCAGTGCAGGAAGGAGCGCTACCGCAGGTCGTTCATTCCCACCGCTGTCAGACTGTACAACGCCACTTTGTAACTGTCTGTGAAAATACCGGTTATGTGCAATAAAAACCCCCGCGCACTTTAATCAACCACATCTACCCCACTGACTGTGAACCATATCAACCCATCTACTCTGCACTCAGATACATTACACTTTAATATAGGCCAGTCTATAAAGTTGCTCCATTCTTTTCTTTTATTGTTTAGTAATTTATACTATTTATGTATCTATTTATTTATTTACTTATATAATATATGTATGTGTGTATGTTTGTACTTGATTCTATTTTTGCACCCCCTACTGATAGTACCTCAAGAGCCTGTAACAGTGAATTTCTCCATTGTGAGATTAATAAAGCTGTATCTTATCTTATCTTATCTTATCTTAAATATGCCAAGGTAGACAGTTTACATGACTTTGCGACTGACAGTCCAGTGCAACTTATATTTTTTTTCTGCTTTATTATGCAGTTTTTTGGCTAATACGACTTGTACTCCGGAGCGACGTATAGTCCGAAAAATACGGTAATACAGTACCTACACTACCATGTATCTGTATTAGAATCTCAATATCCTGTGGGGTTTTTTTGACTGCACACAGAAATTAACAACGTAATAACCAGAAACGCCATGCCAAGATCCATGTTTCTGAAAAGGTGAGTATTTCCCACGAGTATATATTTATCTAAGTTTATTTACTGTATATGCAATGTACTGTACATTATGTGGGTTATCTAGTTATCCTGAGCATGTTTTTCTAACATCTTGTTATACTGAATTATGCTAACAGCTAAATTCTAACTATCATAATGATAATATAAGCTCATGTGAAGTGATCTACACTTTCCACGGAGAACTGAACTGGACACAGTACACGGTTTCACTCTAAAACTTTTCGAAATGGGAACTTTGAAGCATTTATCTAGACAAGCAGATGTTGTAAAGAGTGTTTTGCTAAGCAATTCTATTGGCTCGTGAAGCAATTTGCTTGCTGCTCATCTTTCCTCAGTGTATACCACTTAACAACCAAATTACATTGTATTGCACTGCACAGGTAGATCACTGTAATCATTGCTTTACTGTTTACAGAACAATTTAATCCTACTAGGGTGTTAGGGAGGGTGGAACCTACCTCAGCCAACTCTATGCAAAGGCTGAGTACATCGCAGAGTCAACAAGAAGAGAACAATTCATCATCTTACTTTACACCTAGGGGCAATCTGAAACAGCCAATGGGCCTAGTATGCATGTCTTTGAACTGTAGGAGGAAACCGGAGTACCAGCAAGAACGGGAAGAGCATGCAAGCTCCTCAGAGAAACAGCAGTGCTCTGAGATCATTCCAAAATGTTTGGCTACAACATTATTTACAGTTAGTCATTTTATATTTCCTCACAATGGAACTTCTCCTTTTTACTGTCACTATAAACCACTAGACCACATGACCCTGAAATACCACTCAAACACTATGCTCCAATAACTTAAGCATATAAAATGGCATACATAGATATTTACTCACTTTGAACTTGGCCGCAGTTTGTACTGTAGTATAAGTACATATTAAATATTGAAGGTCCAAATTTTTAAAAATGAACACAGTGATAAACAACATTGCAGAACTGTGACACCTTAAAAAGGGGGCTTAATCGCAAGAGCAACACTCAACATAATGATACCACCACCATGTTTTAAGTGGTGTAATAATTTAAGGGAAGGAAGAAGACAGTGATTACTTATCTGTTTCCTGTACAAAGTCTGTGTACTCCATCCTCTCACCTTTCAGGATGCTGTATGGCATAAGACGTTGCTAGGTAGCCACCTAAACTGTGGCCCAATAGAATCATTTTTTCCAGGTTCAGCACCTGCCTCCAGTGTTCTATAGAGCTAACGGACAGCTGTTCGGCCTGAGCGGGGTCCCGCGGGAAGTTCGGTCGGGAGCTGCGTCCAAATCCCAGCAAGTCAAAAACAAAGACTGGACGTGATTGACACAAAGTGTCCAGATTTCTGATCCACAGACCCACGCCCCCTCCGAATCCATGTACCATCACCAGCGGCGTCTGCAAGCCTGCAAAAAAGAGAGCGGATTTTATAAGGTTTACTATTTAAATAATTACATATACTAAAACATCCCATATTATATCTCATTTTATCTTTTGCTATTAAAATCAATCAATAATTATGGATAACTGAGCTCCAAAGCCATCTGGGTAATCTCAGCCTAAGAAACATGATCCTTTCTGGAAGTTTTTTTTCATATTCTTATATAATCTACTCGTCAACAATTCCAAGTTGTCAAGCATTGCCATCATGACTCCCAACCAATGAAGGGTGCAAGCAAGGACATTTGATGCTGCCACCCAGTTCTTAAAGAAGTGGTACACAGTACGAATGAGCTCACAAACACCCATGATTGGCGGATGATTGCTGTCAGTGACAATGTGTAAAATCCCTCCCACCTTGAGAGCTTGGCCAATCAGCTCCCATGGACACCTGGCCAGATTCAAGCCTGTGATGTCCAGGTTGATAGTCACGCACCACATCAATGCACAACTCAGAAATCACCTGTTTTATATACAGTAAAGTTTGTACATTCCTGCTCATACTAGTATACATTATTCACTATTTTTGTTTTATAATCATAATAATAATAATTATTATTGTTATGATGATGATAATGATGATGATGATGATAATGATTATTATTATTATTATTATAGTAATAATAATCATAATCATAATAGTAGTAATAATAATAATAATAATAATAATAATAAGAGAAGAAGAAGAAGAACTCATATCAGTGTTTGTGATGAACATGCTCAGTGCATCATCTCACTCAGGTTGGTGACTGAAAAGAAACAATGTGTTAAAAGAAAATGCAGAATCAGATTACTAACCTTTCCGAGCATCTCTGTGACATTTATGAGTGACTGTGAGAGTCCAGATTCTGTCCTGAGTCGGCAGAGAGACGAAACGAGCCCATAGATCGTTCTGGACACCTGAAGGATAAAAGCAAGTCCTTACAGTAAGAGTGAAGAGTATTGTGTCAAAGATATGGTTATAATACATAATATAAATATTGTAAAACCTTATTCTATAAAAAATATATTTTTTCAATATACTTGATATAATACTGTAATACACTGATCTTTGGACATCTGTAACAGATTAATCCTAATTAGGGTCACAGAGGCTGGCACCCATCCCATCCGACTCGGGGCGAGGGCAGAGTACACCCTGGACATGTCGCCAGGCCATCGAACAGCGGAAACACGGTGACAGCTTTGCAGCCTACTCTTGTCAAAGGTCAGCGATGTTTCTTTCACATGCATCACACCATAGACAGTGAGAGACCTGGCCGGCCTTTGATAACCCAGTTAGCTGCACTGGCGGGACAGTGACAACCTTGTTTAGAGTGGAACTTGAACCCCCAATCTTAGGATCAGCGATCCAGCACCTTATACCACTAGGCCACCACTGCAATCTTTGGACATGATGTTTAAAAAATATCTGATGTATACCATAGACATCAAAGGTAGAATACACCAAAATGATTACAGTAATCTTACTCGGGTGGAGAGGTGGCTGAAACCTAGTTCAACCAACACAGTGAAGGAGTGAATCCCCAGAACAGCTTGCCAGATGTAACGACACAACCATTTTATTGGCAATTTAAAAAAAAAAAAAAAAAAAAACCCTAATAAAAACTAATACGTGTGTCTTTGGACTGTGGGAGGAAACCGACACAAATACAGGGAGAACATGCAGACTCAACACAGAAGCCAAGCGTAGATATTGACTGAAAATCTTTTCATGTATCTGTCTGTCATGATTTTTTATCATTTAAGATTCATCCGTCATTTGCCTTTGAGTCGATTCTTTGATCTAAATCTTTAACACGAATTTTAAGAGTCAACTGAATTTCTATCACTATAACTCATATTGTTTAAATAAAGTTTGTAACAAACAGGATATAAAGTGTGCACAGCCTGTAATGTTATTCTGATCATCACTAAACAGTTCATACATCACTAGCCATTATGTAAATCACTAATACTTATGAGTCGACTCTTACTGGTGAGCCGAGTCGAGCACTCTGGCTCACTGAACAGACAAAATCATCTCATCCCAAGTGAACAATATGAAAATTGTGAACACTTACGATCTAGAATTTTTCTCTCGGTGTTTCTCAGAAGTGAAGATGAAGTTGGGCGCCAAGAACGCCACCAGGTCCAGCGTGATAGTCTGTGTGTGATGTTTAAGAGAAACAAATTAGACATTCTTCATTTTTATGTCAAGCCACAATGGATGGAAGTCTGTGTCCATCCTTTAATTTTCTAAACTGCTTAATCCTAGGGTCACGAGGAGGCTGGCGTCCATGTCAGCCAACTCAGGGTGAGGGTGGAGTACACCCTGAACCCTTTGCAGATCATTGCAGGGCAAACACACACTCACACTAGTTTGGAACAGCCACCATTCTGTACAACATACAAAATCCACACAAAGGACTTCACCAACCGAAGGACTCAAACCCAGGACCTTCATGCTGTGAGTTGGATATACTAACCTCTACAGTACCCAAGTCATAGATTTATTTTATATTGAATATTTTATGATTATGAGATCACAAGTCATAAATGAGACAATAAATAATTATATTTTTATTTATGTCATTACAGTGGTACCTTGTCTAATGAGTGTCCCTTATAACGATTTTTCCATGATACGCGTTTCAAACCCACCAAAAATCTGCTCCATCCAACAAGCAAAAATTCACTTTACGAGCTTTCCTCGAAATGTCTTTTCCGGGTTGATAAGCCTTGTACTCTTCCACGTATATTCCTTCACGCGCCCAGAACACCTTGTGCAGTGCTTCTCAATTATTTTCTGTGACACCCCCGCAAGGAAGAAAAAAACAGTTCACGCACTTCATATTGTTGGCTCGGTGCTTTTCCCTACACCATAGCGTGACAATGAGTGCGTACCGCCAACTACTCTAGTGGATGCACAATTACACTTAATTCTAGTACAGTATGGCAAAAAAGCATGTTTCCCTGGGTCATATGCCCACCCCTCCAGCGCCCCCACCCCACCCCGGCATCACACCACACCCCCACTATTTGAGAAGTACAGGCCTTGTGGGAGCTCACCGCAAGCCTTTCCTCGTTGGAATTCGTAGTGTGCACATGCACAAAATTCTCCTCCTCTGTTACGCACCACCTTATCCCTGCCCACGTGACATCTTCGCTGCAGTTAATGATTAGAAGGGTTCGTTGACTTATCATTTATTCTTCTATGATGTATTATTACTGTTAATGTACATGTATTATTATGATGAAATATTTATTGTTTTACATGTCTGGACAACCACAGCAAATGTGATCAGGGACACAGGTAGGAGAGTACTTGGTGTGTCCTCTGGAAGGAAAGTAGATAAGGAGACTTGGTGGTGGAATGAGGAAGTGCAGGAGTGTGTACAAAGGAAGAGGTTAGCCAAGAAGAAGTGGGACATTGAGAGGACCGAAGAGAGTAAACAGGAGTACAGGGAGACACAGCGTAAGGCGAAAGTAGCAGTGGCTAAGGCCAAACAGAGGGCATATGATGACTTGTATGATAGGTTGGATAGTAAAGAGGGAGAAAATGATCTATACAGGTTGGCACAGCAGAGAAATAGAGATGGGAAGGACGTGCAGCAAGTTAGATTGATAAAGGACAGAGAGGGAACTGTATTGACTAATGACAGAAGTGTGCTGGGAAGATGGAAAGAGTACTTTGAAGAGCTGATGAATGAGGAAAATGAGAGAAAAAAGAGTAGAAGAGGTAACCATCGAGGAGCAGGATGTAGCAAAGATCAGTAAGGGTGAAGTGAGAAGGGCATTGAAGAGGATGAAGAATGGAAAGGCAGTTGGTCCTGATGATATACCTGTGGAGGTATGGAAGTGTCTAGGAGAGGTAGCAGTAGATTTTCTGACAAGAACATTCAACAAGGTACGAGAGAGTGAGCAGATGCCGGAGGAGTGGAGGAGAAGTGTGCTGGTGCCCATTTTTAAGAACAAGGGAGACGTGCAGAGTTGCAGCAACTACAGAGGAATAAAGTTGATGAGCCATACGATGAAGTTATGGGAAAGAATAGTGGAAGCTAGACTAAGGGCAGAGGTCAGCATTTGTGAACAACAGTTTGGTTTCATGCCAAGAAAGAGCACCACAGATGCAATGTTTGCCTTGAGGATGTTAATAGAGAAGTACAGAGAAGGTCAGAGGAGCTACATTGTGCCTTTGTGGATCTGGAAAAAGCATATGACAGGGTGCCAAGAGAAGAACTGTGGTATTGCATGAGGAAGTCTGGAGTGGCAGAGAAGTATGTTAGAGTGGTGCAGGACATGTATGAGAGATGTAAGACAGTGGTGAGGTGTGCTGTCGGTATGACCGACGAATTCAAGGTGGAGGTGGGACTGCATCAAGGGTCAGCTCTGAGCCCCTTCTTGTTTGCTATGGTGATGGACAGGCTGACAGACGAGGTGAGACAAGAATCTCCATGGACTATGATGTTTGCAGATGACATCGTGATCTGTAGTGAGAGCAGAGAACAAGTGCAGGAAAATCTAGAGAGGTGGAGGTATGCCCTGGAAAGGAGAGGAATGAAGGTTAGCCTCAGAAAATCAGAATACATGTGTGTGAATGAGAAGGACCCAGGAGGAACGGTGATGTTACAGGGAGCAGAGATAACGAAGGTGGAGGATTTTAAGTACTTAGGCTCAACAATCCAGAGCAATGGAAAGTGTGGAAAAGAGGTGAAGAAGCGTGTGCAGGCAGGCTGGAATGGTTGGAGAAAAGTATCCGGTGTGATGTGCTCCTATAGTGTCAGCAAGAATGAAGGGAAAAGTGTACAAGATGGTGGTGAGGCCAGCAATGTTGTATGGCTTAGAAACAGTGGCGCTGAGGAAAAGGCAGGAGGCAGAGCTGGAGGTAGCGGAGATGAAAATGTTGAGGTTCTCCCTGGGAGTAACGAGGATGGATAGGATCAGAAATGAGTATATCAGAGGGACAGCCCACGTAAGATGTTTTGGAGACAAAGTCAGAGAGGCTAGATTGAGATGGTTTGGACATGTACAGAGGAGGGATAGTGAGTATATTGGCAGTAGGATGCTGAGGTTGGAACTACCAGGCAGAAGGCCTCGAGGAAGACCGAAGAAGAGATTTATGGATGTGGTGAAGGAAGACATGAAGGTCGTTGGAGTCAGAAAAGAAGATGCGGAGGACAGGGTGAGGTGGAGGTGGATGATTTGCTTTGGCGACCCCTGAAGGGAGCAGCCGAAAGTAAAAGAAGAAGAAGTTTACCTTTAATATTTTAGGTCAAATATTTGTGGCACGTTATATGAGTTTGGGGGGGGTGGGGCAGTGGTGGTCTAGTGGTATAGGGCGCTGGATCGCTGATCCAAAGGTTGGGGGTTCAAGTCCCACTCTCCACAAGGTTGTCACTCCCCCCCCAGTGCAGCTAACTGGGTTATCAAAGGCGGGCCATGTCTCTCACTGTCTATGGTGAGAGGCATGTAAAAGAACCATTGCTGACTTTCGTAAAGAGTAGGCTGCAAAGTCGTCAGCGTGTTTCTGTCCCTTGCTAAAAGGGTTGTGACAGGAAGGGCATCCGACGTAAAAACCTCTGCCAAATGAAAATGTGCGAATCAGATGATTTGCTGTGGCGACTCCCGAGTAAAAAAGGAAAAAGCCGAAAGGAAGACAGACATATGAGTTTGGGGGGGTTCAGGTCAGGTCAAGTATGAGGGCATGCACCGGGACGGCACTTCGCTGCGTCCACCAGCCGCCTCCACTCATCCCGCCGTCTCCTGGCGATCGACCAGGCCTGCGCAGGGCCCATACCCCCCAGTAGGGCAGCCCTCAGCTGCAACAACCACATTGCACGTGGCCGTCCCCAGGATTGTCTCCAGCCCCTAGGATCCCGAACGGACAGGATCCGGTGTGCTGGGTTCGAAGGCGGGAAACGCGCCAAGTGCCCATAGTAGCGCAGCTGACGGTCACGGATCCAGCAGGTTACTCTTACCATCCCCGCATCCCCAAGGACCTTCCGGTTGGTAACAAAGTCCCACCAGCGGTATCCAAAGATGCGGCAAAGGGAAATCGTAACGAAGGAGTCCAGTCGTCGTCCAAGCTCAACCGTGAGCGTCCATGTCTCGCTCGAGTAAAGCAAGACAGGGAGCACAAGGGAGCGAAAGACTCAGGCTTTCATCTGCCTGTTCAGATACCTCGACCGCCACATGGTCCTGTCCAGCGAGTTCATCACCCCATAGGATAGGCCAAGTCGACGATTGAGCTCGGCCCTGCAATCAGTGGAACAATGGACCACGCTGCCAAGGTAAGTGAAAGACTCCACGATCTCTACTCTTTCACGACCCACAGCAATCGAGTCAACAGCAGCATCCAGGAGGTCACCGAAAGCCTGAATCTTTGTTTTGATCCAGGAGACTCACAAACCAAGCGGTTCCGCCTCCTCACCCAGCGAACAGAGAGTCTCCGTCAGGACATCCACCGTCTCCGCGAAGATCACTGCGTCATCAGCAAAGTCCAGATCAGTAATCCAAACTTCACCGAACGACACACCGCAGGCCGATCCACCCGATACCGCCGCCATGATCCAGTCCATTGCAGTACCGAAGAGAGAGGGGCCAGAACACACCCTGGCCTCATGCCGGTCTCGACCAAAAAGAAGTCAGATGTGGAGCCCCCATACCTCACAGCACTCTCTGTCCCAGAATACAGCGACGATATCAGCCGGAGCAGAGCCGATGGGATCCCACGTAGACGAGGTATGCCCCAGAGGGCCTCCCCATCCACCGAGTCGAACGCCTTGCGAAAGTCTATATAGGCGGCAAGGAACCCCCTATCAAACTCCCGCAAGCGCTCAGATAGGACGCGGAGCACTAGGATGCGGTCAACGGTAGACCTCTTCGGTGTAAACCCGGACTTTTCAGGGTGCTGGTGCACTAGAAGTTACTGTCGGATCCTGTCCAGTAGAATCCATGCGAAGACCTTGCCCGGAACTGAGAGGAGAGTAAACCCGGTAACTGTTGCATTCTCGGGTATCACCCTTCCCCTTCCAGATCGGTACAACGATGCCCCATTTCCAGTCAGTTGGGATGACACCAGTGCTCCACACGGAGCACACGAGAATGAACAGCCACCTGAGGATGGCCTCACCTCCCGCCTTAAGCATTTCCATGTGGATACCACAAACTCCCGCAGATTTGCCATCCGCCAAACGCCACAAGACCCTTCAAGTATCCTCAAAAGTTGGCAGGTCGCAGCTGGGGGAGGGTCAGAAACAAGAGTTTCAGCATCCCCGATGGCCAGGCTCCAGGCGGGAGGGTCAGCACTCGGCCCAACGAGTCCTCCCAACGAGTCCTCACTTCGGATTTCTCGGTAAGGACACTACCGTCTGCAGCTTTCACCGTCTGGCATCGTGATGTGGACCCAGAGGAACGGAAGGGCCGCAACGCCCTGTAAGCCGGGCGAGAGTCACTCGACTTCAAGCGGCCCTCGACCGTCTCACAGAGATCGCGGACCGCAGCCTCCTGATCTCTTCGCACCGCCTTGACAGCTTCATGCTTCAGGTCCCTGGCCAGTCCAACTCTGCCGTCGAGTCGGGCCTGTCTCGCTCTCTCGATGACGTCGATGGTCTCAGAGGAGATGGCCGTTCCTGGTTGTCTGGGCGACCCCGGTATGCAGCCATGGGACACCTCCAGGATGCAGTCTCTGAAACCAGCCCAGAGAGCCTCCTTGCCTGCACCCGCATCCAGATCCTCCAGGGATTCCCCAAGACTACTGGCGAACTCCGAAGCCACATCAGGGTCCTTGAGTTGGCTTACGTCAAGTTGCATTTGACGAGCTGGGGCTTTCTCAGGGCGCCTGAAGCGGCTCTTCAGCGTCGCCACCAGAAGCCCATGGTCTCCCGAGAAGAGCTGGGCACTTCTGAAGACACGGCA
The DNA here is from genome assembly GCA_024760905.1 of Plotosus lineatus. Taxonomy (NCBI): domain Eukaryota; kingdom Metazoa; phylum Chordata; class Actinopteri; order Siluriformes; family Plotosidae; genus Plotosus; species Plotosus lineatus. Next base: position 55,987,008 of record CM045731.1, read on the forward strand.
GTTCTGGACCAGCCGCCAGCGACTATCTACGAGAACATGGTTGATCTCCTTCCTAGTGACACCATCATTGGAGTACCAAGTCCAGCGTCGCGGCTCTGATCTCTGGAACCACGAGCCAGCAATCCTTAAGCCCCGACTTTTTGCGAAGTCAAGAAGCATTAAGGCGCTTTCATCACGGCGTCCAGAGCCGTGAGGACTGACACATGCTTCGTAGCCATCCCGGTTAGTGCCAGTGGTCGCATTGAAGTCCCCCAGTACGATCAGGGTGTCCCTTCCTGGAACCCCCGACACCACCAAGTTGAGCTGGTCGTAGGTTTCCTTCATAGATCGATCACTCACCCCGGTCGGAGCGTACACTGTGACATAACATAACATAACATAACATGAGTGGTGAGAACAGGCCATTCAGCCCAACTAAGCTCACCATTGTCCTATTCTAAAGTGACTCTAACCTTAAAGACGCACCATGACTAGATGGTATCCAGCACTAGATCAAGTCTGCTTTTGAAGACTTGTAAGCTTTCTGCTTCGACAACGTGGTTAGGCAATCTATTCCACACTGAAATTACCCTCTGCGAGAAAAAATATTTCCTAATATTTGTGCTAAATTTACCCTTGAATAACTTCCATTTATGACCCCTAGTTCTACTTACAGAACTTGGCCTAAGTAATCGGGCATAGTTGACTTTATTAATCCCCTTAAGATACTTAAAGACCTCAATCAGATCACCTCTAATTCTCCTTTTTTTTGAAGACTGAGTGACACTGTGTGAGTCACCCTCAGTCACATAATACGCTCGTTTATCGGGACCACCTCCGATACCGAGTTTGGGGGGGTTGGAATGGATTAATTGGTTTTCTGTAATTTCTTATGGAATAAACGAACTTTTCATCTTACCAGCTTGCCCTCGGAACGGATTAAATTCGTTAAACAAGGTACCACTGTATTATTATTATTATTATTATTATTATTATTATTATTATTATCAGATAATATCATAATCATAAGGAGACGACAGTGCCGAAGTGGTTATCACGTCCGACTCAAAGCAAGAATGCCCCAGGCTCCGTGAAGGCATTTCTATGTGGACTTTGCACATTGTTCTCCCTGTGCTTGTTTGGGTTTCATCCGGGTACTCTAGTTTCCTCCTACAGTCCAAAAGACATTAGCCACATCAGGCTAACTGGGTGTTCCAGATTGCCTCTGGGTGTGAATGCGTGTGAATGGGTTATGTGTCTTTTGCCCTGCGGTGGTGTGGTGGAATGTCTCGGGGTGCATCCTGCCTTCGCCCAGTGTTGACTGAGATAGGCTCCAGCCTCCCTGCAACCCTGCTTAAGTGAGTAAAAATCATACGATCTCAACATAAAAAGTAAAAACTGAGATAGAATGTCATTATTATTGTTGTTATTTGTAATATTGATATTATAAGGAAGCACTTGGTTTCAGATCATTTTACAGTTGTAATGTTAGATGTGTTTAATAAACTACAGTACTTCCTTTGTTTTTAAAACTTACTTTCCGTCACTTTCAGTCTCGTCGTGCATGTCGTTAAAAGACAGGAAGTAGATAGAAATATTAAATCCAGCATTAATGGACTTGTGTTAAATCGAGGACCAGATATCCATACGATTAGATCCCCACGATGGTGCCAGTAGTAAAAACTCTTTCTCTCGCTCGCTCACGCTCGCTCTGTCTGTGTGCGTGTGTGTGTGTGTGTGTCAGTCAGCTGACAGTTCAACACAGGAAGTTCGTGATCATTTTGCAGATTATCAGGACCCTAAAGGGTTAAATATATCCTCGTGCCTGTACACTGACGTTCACTGTGTTTTGGTATTAAAATGATCTATATATGTTTAAACTCGCAAACTTAAACCCTGTGGGAACTCTACTTTATTTATTCATAGTTTCGCATTGACGTCACAACGAGGCTCTGACATGTGTGAATGCGTGAATACGAACCAGACCGGGAAATTTATTATAAAGGGGGAACTTTGAAAGCGATATAACAAGATAGAATGCTATTAAATATGCCTTATGAAATGGAGATCATGACTGCCCATCGATAATGTTTAAGAATATAAAGTAATTACCACCACTTTTTGCTGTTGGCAGGTTTCCACGCAAAGCCAAGTCAAGGTGACATCAGTATTTCCGAAAAAAATCATAATCTCTTCTGAGTTGTTTTATCAATATGTATCCACAGTTATTATTGGGGGGGGGGGGGGTTGTGGTTAGGTAGCGCGTCTTGCCTCATAGCAAGAAGGTCCTGGATTTGGATCCCAGGCTCCGTGTGGAGTTTGCATGGGTTTTTATTTTGTTTTCTCCAGTTTCCACCAACAATCCAAAGACATGAATGTTAAGCTGCTCAGCTGTTACAACTAGATGTAAGTGTTGGCGTGACGTGTTGTGAGAGTTTGAGCTGTTCAGGGTGGACCCCACCTTCACCCAGAGATAGGCGCCAGCCTCCCTGAAACTCTAGTAGGATTAAGCGGCTCAGAAAATGTGGGGCATTGTTCTGATAATATGGGATTGGTTAAATAACAGGTAGCACGTCAGAGCAAAAAAGGTCTTGAGTTCGAGTCCTGGACTTGCATGTGCTCTCCATATATGCATGAGTTTTCTCTAAGTATGCAAGTTTCCTCCTACAATCCAAAGACAAGCACGTTAGGTTAATTGGCTTGTCCAAATTACCCCTAGATGATGCATGTCTGTTGGTCCTGCTAGTTGTTCAGGGTGTACCCCTTAATGGCTGAGGTCGGTTCCAGCCTCCATGCAGTGTAAATAATTATCATCCACATGCACTCTGTATGGTTAAAATGTGGGTTTTGTTTTGTTTTTGCTTCATCCACAAATTCTCCTGTGATCTCATACAGAATTGCAGTGTGTTCACCATAAATAGATAGATCATAGCCAAGCTGTGACTTCGACCTTTAGTGACGGTTGTTGATAGACACCCAATCCACCAAGTACCCAGATGCTTGGAACTATGAATTCATTTATTTATTTATTTTTACCATAATTATTATACTATCTTCATTTAGAACACTTAAGTGCACTTCTTTTGTGTGTGTGTGTGGGGGGTACATTTTGTATCTTTTTATATTATGTATTTTTTATATTTCCAAAAATTTGTATAATTTATTCAAATATTATAAATAAATAATATTAATAAGAGAAGAATAAATGCGTAGGTTGCATGTGTAACTAAGCGGACATATTTATCCGATTTCACGTAACCCGGGGGAGATATAAAGCTGTAACACCCGTTAATTCGGCGACGATAATAATACTAGTGCGCATGCGTATAGTTGAACGGGACACGTCAGGTTCAGAGCTGGGTAACGGGGAAAGCTTACACGAGCTGCTATAGTTTACCACAGTATTCAGCAAAAAAGAAATTAAAAATGGCGAATTCTGTGACTTCTGTGATCTCCAAGTTTATAGAGGAGTACGCTAATAGCACGTCGGCTAAATTAAAGCTAGTAGACGCGTATTTGTTGTATATTTTGCTCACAGGCGCGTTCCAGTTTCTTTATTGCTTGCTAGTTGGTACATTTCCGTTTAACAGCTTCTTGTCCGGCTTCATCTCCTGTGTTGGATCCTTCATTCTTGCAGGTGAGGGGGAGGGTCATGGGTTTTAAAATTCCAACCTACTGAGTAATATATTTTTGTGACATGCTTTGTCTGAGATGACATTTTATCCTGGATAATTTCTTGAGAAATGATGACTTAAAAGTATATTGTTTTTCCCTGTTCTGGAAAATATAAAAGGATGGCAATATTATGTATTAGGTGCTATTTTGGTGGTGATTCATATCTCAAATGAACTTTTAAAGAAGCCCAAGTCCACCCAGGGTCCCAGTGGTGTTGTGGTTAGAGTGCTGCTCAAGATCGGGAGGTTATGGGTTCAAATCATGGTTAGACCACCCACAGTGCTCAGACCATTGATCTTGGCGAAGTTTCAACCACTAGTGTGCCTCTGTTTACCCAGTAGTATAAATGGGTACCAGTAAAAGTACTGAGATGGAACTAGCTTCTCTAAGACACTTCATGGAACAAAAATCAGAATAAGCGCCAGCTCTGACAGGCCACTAGGCTCTGGGGTAAAAGCCCAATAAATTTTAACTTAAGTCTGCCTGGGACTGTGTTGATAGAAGGGTCGCTGGATTGATTCCCGAACCAGTAGAAAAAATGTTTAACTGCAAAGATCTCTGCCTTCACAGCCAAGCACAGCTGGCTAGCAAACACAAAAGGACAGACGTGGAAAAACTTCAACCCGCAGACTGGCTGATTGCGAAAACTTGGGATGCGCTTCCTGTCACATAAACACTGCAGCGTATGAGTCCTGTCATGTCGAGTCTTCACCCTGTATCAACCAGACTATAATGCCATCAGCAAAACCATGCAGCACCAGAAGTTGCATTAATAGTAAGCATTGCTGTAGTGGAGGGTACACGCCGTGTACCCACTTGTTTTAGTGGCTGAGTTGCGTGTACTGACTTAATTTGGTGTACTTTATAGTTGATCAACGTAAATTTCCGCAACTGTAAATAAAAAGTGGAAATGGATGAAGTGCTAAATAGTTTCAAAGCCAAAGCTGCACCCTCCCCGCGCACCTGCTGCTGTGTGCCTCGGTCGCTTCGCTGCCATCGTGTACTCACTTATTTTTTTGACCACTACAGCATTGATAGTAAGAAGTACTTTTCTTACGGATAAATAACTTCATTATCACAATGTCGTTTAAAATAAAATCAGTCTTACTTACTTACTTGATGTAAGTAAGTACACTAATGTTGTTTAAAATAAATTGAGTTTTATTATATTCTAAAATTGTTGGTCTTCTTGTTCAATTTAGCTGCATTCAGTATTAATATATGGCTCTCAGAGGATTAGATTTTATAATGTCTTTTTTTTTTTTTGGGCTCTCTTAGTCAAAAAGGTTCCCGACCCCTGGTTTACACTATTTGAAATTAAAACTAGGCCCACTGTAGGTGTACACAGTAGGCCCTCGATATTCGCGGGGGTTCGGTTCCGGCCCCTCCCGCGAATGAAGATAATCCGCGAGTTCTGTACCTGGAAGTAAAACCCCATGTATCATGTGACATGCACGAATCAGCAACCGGAAGTAAAATACTATGTATGTATTACATGTGGTAAAATATGCGTCTGAAACACATTCTATAGACAGTCTTCCTCATTAATTCAGTATTATTGTAGTAAAATGTCGTAATGATTAAGAAAAACTTTGATATTTATTGAAAAAAAATTATAAACATTATACAGCATACATATAAAAACACCTTTAAATGCATTTTCCTTGAAACATACAGCACTGTAGTTTTCAAAAATGCCAACTAGAGGAGTGTATTGTATTAGGCATGAGATGACTGAATTCGGGTATGAACTGCATTAAGTCTGAGCAGCTCAGCCACGCCCCTCAGCCAGAGTGAGTAGAAAACACAGTTTTGGAGTGAGAGAGTTAAGTTAGAAAGCGTTACAAATCAGCGTTTTATTGGGAGTAAATGAGAGTAGTGAATTCAGGTGTGAGCCACCGAGCAGCTCAGCCACGCCCCTCAGCCGAAGCGGAGAGTAAACAGTCAGTTAGAGGCACAGCACCAAAATCAAAGTCCCCCAAAGCACAGACCATAACAAAAAGGAAATAAAGGACAAGAAATGTAATAAATTGGATAAACAAAATGAGAAACATGTTACCCCACAGTAAATAAAATCACACGTACAAACATTCTAAACATTACCTTGGGTAATGTACTGGAATAATAATTGAAAAAGACTTTAATAGTGAAGTGTTTTACAACAGTTCAGACGATTATTCCTCTTCAGGCACTTCAGAGGAAACTGTCGTTTCTTCCGGAGAAAGTCTTATTTCTTCAGAAGAGACATTCAACGCCATTACCTTTTTCTAGCAGGCATTTAAGTGACATCATAGAACTTAACTGGTAATTAAAACACACTAAAAAAAGGCTCATTGACAACTTGTGCGCAAATGAGGGAAAAGGGGCGTTGCATCATCTAACCAATCAGGAGGAAGGAGGACGGCCTTTGGCTGAATTTGAATAACATGAAAGTTGCTCGGCAGGCCGCGAATATGCAAACTGCGAGTGCAAAACCGCGAATAGTCAAGGGCCTAGTAAATTACATATTTTTAAAAATAATTTTAATAATTAATTTTCATAAGGTTCTCTTTAAAAATATTCCTTCCAGGAGACATCAATTAAGCTCCTTTTTGCAAGTATAACCAGTAGGTTAATTGGCTAAATAATATGTGGAGAGGGCTTCACTAAGTTGGATAACTTGTGCCCAATCCCTTTCTTCAATGAATAAAATGTTTCAATCAATCAAGTATAACCGCAAACCTTTTGGAGGGCGTCGCCCCCCCCCCCCCTAAACCCCCCAGCAAGAGAGCTACCCCCACACCCCCGCAGGGGGCCTAGGCAGCCCTTGACCCCTGCCAATTTTTCCTCCTTTGCCATAAAGGCCTGTTCTCATCCCTGATAAATAATCCTATGATTGATGATCATTCTACCTTGAGTGACTGGGGCAGTGGCCTAGAGTACACATGCAACAGCTGATTTTAGACAGGAATGTATGCATTATCATATAATGTAGGTGAAGATTTCTCCATCAAAACACTCTTAAATAGCCTCAGACTAAGTAGGAGTCTTAATTTACATCTGAAGAACATGTCCTATCTGTTGATTTTTGAAATTAGAACCAATAAATTGAATAAGAATCTGCCCGAAGCTGGAAGTGCCAATTCCGTTCATCTTAAACTAGCGAGCCGATTGACCCGATCAATTTAGAATCGAAGTCGACATTTATTGCAAGATTTCAACAAAACACAATAAACTGGACTGGTCCCACAACACCAACGCCCTGTACAAGAAGGACCAGAGTCGCCTCCACCTTCTGAGGAGACTTGGGTCCTTCGGTGTATGCAGACCTCTGCTCAGGATTTTTTATGACTCTGTGGTAGCCTCTGCAATCCTCTACGCTGCCATCTGCTGGGCCCCGGGCAGCACAGAGCGGGACAGGAAGAGACTGAACAAGCTGGTCAGGAGGGCCAGCGCTGTCCTAGGCTGCCGGAGGTGAGTGAGAGGAGGATGGTGGCAAAGCTCACATCCATCCTGTTCAACAGCTCTCACCCACTTCACCAGACTGTAGAGGAGCTGAGCAGCTCCTTCAGTGGACGACTGAGACATCCTCAGTGCAGGAAGGAGCGCTACCGCAGGTCGTTCATTCCCACCGCTGTCAGACTGTACAACGCCACTTTGTAACTGTCTGTGAAAATACCGGTTATGTGCAATAAAAACCCCGTGCACTTTAATCAACCACATCTACCCCACTGACTGTGAACCATATCAACCCATCTACTCTGCCCTCAGATACATTACACTTTAATATAGGCCAGTCTATAAAGTTGCTCCATTCTTTTCTTTTATTGTTTATTAATTTATACTATTTATGTATCTATTTATTTATTTACTTATATAATATATATGTACGTGTGTATGTTTGTACTTGTATCTATTTTTGCACACCCTACTGATAGTACCTCAAGAGCCTGTAACAGTGAATTTCTCCATTGTGAGATTAATAAAGCTGTATCTTATCTTATCTTATCTTATCTAGAAATGTATATTACTCACCCAGGTATAGAATGAATAAATCAGAAATTACAGTATCCTGCTCAGACGTGTCCATTATGGTGGTGGCCATTTTGATAATCATATTGATAATCAATACCACTTTTTTAAGGGGTGTTCGCAATTAAATAGCCTTGCACATCACACTCGTTTATTCTTGAGATTCAATTCAAGTTTCATTTAAAACGAGATAAAAATGTCCAAATTTTAGTACATAGTTTCTTCTTTTCCTTTCAGCTGTTTCCTTCCCCTGTTCAGGGGTCACCACAGCAAATCATCTGCCTCCATCTCACCCTATCCTCTGCATCTTCTTCTCTTACACCAACTACCTTCATGTTCTCCTTCACCACATCCATAAATCTTCTGTTTGGTCTTCCTCCAGGCCTTCTGCTTGGTATTTTCACCTCAGCATCCTACTAGCAATATATTCACTATCCCTCCTCTGTACATGTCCAAACCATCTCAATCTAGCCTCTCTTACTTTGTCTCCAAAACCTCCTGATCCTATCCATCCTGGTTACTCCCAAAGAGAACCTCAACATTTTCATCTCTGCTGCCTCCAGCTCTGCCGACTGTCTTTTCCCCAGGGACACTGTTTCTAAACCATACAACATCGCTGGCCTCATCACCGTCTTGTACACTTTTCCTTTCATTCTTGCTGATACCTTCCTATCACACATCACACCAGACACTTTTCTCCAACCATTCCAACCTGCCTGCACACGCTTCTTCACCTCTTTTCCACACTCTCCATTGCTCTGGATTGTTGAGCCTAAGTACTTAAAATCCTCCACCTTCTTTCTCTGCTCCCTTTAACCTCACCGTTCCTCTTGGGTGCTTGTCGTTCACACACATGTATTCTGATTTAGTGAGGCTAACCTTCATTCCCATCCTTTAAAGGGCATACTCCCACCTCTAGATTTTCCTGCACTTGTTCTCTGCTCTCATTACAGATCACAATGTCATCTGCTAACATCACAATGGGGAATCTTGTCTAACCTCGTCTGTCAGCCTGTCCATCACCACAGCAAACAAGAAGGGGCTCAGAGCTGACCCTTGATGCAGTCCCACCTCAACCTTGAACTCTTCTGTCACACCGACAGCACACCTCACCACTGTCTTACATCTCTCATACATGTCCTGCACCACTCTGACATACTTCTACAGTTCTTCTCTCGGCACCCTGTCATATGCTTTCTACAGATCCACAAAGGCACAATGCAGCTCCCTCTGACCTTCTTTGTTCTTCTCTATTAACATCCTCAAAGCAAACACTGCATCTGTGGTGCTCTTTCTTGCCATGAAACAACCAAACTGTTGTTCACAAATGCTGACCTCTGCCCTTAGTCTAGCTTCCACTATTCTTTCCAATAACTTCATCGTATGGCTCATCAAGTTTATCCCTCTGTAGTTGCCACAACTCTGCACGTCTCCCTTGTTCTTAAAAATCCGCACCAGCACACTTCTCTTCCATTCCGCCGACATCTGCTCCTTGTAAGACCTTGTTGAATATCTACTGCTACCTCTCCGAGACACTTCCATACCTCCACCGGTATGTCATCAGGACCAACTTCCTTGCCAGTCTTCATCCTCTTCAATGCCCTCATCACTTTACCCTTACTAATCTTTGCTACTTCCTGGTCCTCAATGGTCACCTCTTCTACTCTTTTTCTCATTTCTCTCTCATTTTCCTCATTAATCAGCTCTTCAAAGTACCCTTTCCATCTTCCAGCACACTTCTGTCATCAGTCAATACATTTCCCTCTCTGTCCTTAATCACTCTAACTTGCTGCACGTCCTTTCCATCTCTGTCTCTCTGCTGTGCCAACCAGTCATCATATGCCATCTGTTTCGCCTTTGACACCGCTACCTTTGCCTTATACTGTGTCTCCCTGTACTCCTGTTTACTCTCTTCAGTTCTCTCAATGTCCCACTTTTTAGCTAACCTCTTCCTTTGCACACACTCCTGCACTTCCTCATTCCACCACCAAGTCTCCTTATCTACTGTCCTTCAAGAGGACATACCAAGAACTCTCCTACATGTCTCCCTCATCATATTAGCTGTAGTTGTCCAGTCATCTGGAAGCACTCCCTGACCACTTAAAGCCTGTTTCAACTCCTCCAACACAACACGACACTTCCTTTTTCAGCTTTCACCACTTTGTCTTCTGCTCTGCCTTTGCCTTCTTCATCTTCCTCACCATCAGCGTCATCCTGCACACCACCATCCTATGCTGTTTGGCAACACTCTCACCCACTACTACTTTGCAGTATTGACTTCCTTCAATTTACATCGTCTACACAAGATGTAGTCTTCCTGTGTGCTCCTACCTCCGCTGTTATAAGTCACCCTATACTCTTGTCTCTTCTGGAAGAAAGCATTCACCACAGCCATTTCCATCCTTTTCACAAAATCAATCATCTGTCCTTCTGTGTTCCTGTCCTGGATACCAAACCTGCCCATCACTTCCTCGTCCCCTGTGTTGCCTGCACCAACATATCTATTGAAGTCAGCATCAATGATTACTCTTTCAACTCTGGGGGTACTCTGCATCACTTCATCTAATTCACTCCAGAATATCTCCTTCTCTTTTAGTTCACATCCTGCCTGTGGGGCATAAGCACTAACAACATTGAACATCACACCTTCAATTTCTAACTTGAGACTCATCATTTTGTCTGACACTCTTCACTTCTAGAACATTCCTGACAAACTCCTTCAAGATGACTCCTCCATTTCTCTTCCTATCCACACCATGATGAACAGCTTAAACCCTGCTCCTCAGCTTCTAGCCTTGCTTCCTTTCCACCTGGTCTTCTGAACACACAGTATGTCCCCCTTCCTCCTCTGCATCATGTCAGCCAGCTCTTTTCTTGTCATAGTTCCAACATTCAAAGTCCCTACTCTCAGTCCTAGACTCATGCCTTTCCTCTTCTCTCTCTGCCTACAGACACGCCTCCTGCCTCTCCTTCTTTGACCATCAGTAGTGCAATTTCCACCAGCACCCTGTTGGTTAGCAACACTGGTGGTGGTCGTCGTTACCTCAGGCCTTGACAATTCGCATTCTGTGTTCTCGCACAAGTTTTATGCCGGATGCCCTTCCTGTCACAACCCTCTGCATTTATCCGGGCTTGGGAACGGCATGAGGACGGACACTGGCTTGTGCCTCTTCTCATTGATGCATTTTTGGTACCTAGTTTGTAGTGGTTATATGCTACCGATTTTTTTAAAGAACCGGCAATCTTCTTGGGGATATTAAAAAATATCAAGTTTTCGGGAAAAAAACGGCAAAATATACACCTCACAAACCGGGTATGTCTCAAAAGCTGGAGCCTCACCGCTAAATATGGAAATGCTTTTGACCACGTCCGCCATATCATTGCAACGATTTTGTAGACCGTACAATTGCAACCAGGTCACAATACAAAACAAATGAGATCTCATCAAAACAAAGTCACTCTAATCAAGGTTGGTGTAAAATCAACACAAACTTGGTCTAAAATTGAAATGTTCTTTTTCTATGAACATTGCTGAATTTGGTACCACTGGAACAGGAATGAAATAATAAACTTTTAACACATTTATTTAGCATTATTTGATTACAAGGGCTCTATTTACAGGTTGAAATTTGAATTTAAACCATTGGATATGTATTTATTGATATTATATACACATACATGTACGTATGTCAGTCGGGTGGGTTGGGGGGTGATCCTACTAGCTCTAAGTTATGAATTTTGTCTTACTTTGTTCATATTATTAAATTGTATATAGTTTATGTCCTGGTCTGTCATGCTTTGCTGGTTTCACCGGGCAATTTCAATCCTCTAAATTTTCCTATCCGTAACAAGTGGGGGCTCGTCTGATAGAATCCATTAGGCATACGTAACAGCCACAGTCATTTGCGATCTCTAGCAATTAATCTTGTACAGATATGCTGGATTCACCTGGTTTGTTGACAAATGGGTTGCAGATCAATTCTTTGGGTCTCCCTGGGTCTTTTGTGGTTGGGAAGTAGCGCTCGAACTCTTATAAAGCAAAGATGGTGCACCAGCTGAGAGAATGAAGGCTCAGTCTCACCCAAAACCCTCGCTAATGCTTGAAACATGTCCAACATGCCTCTGTTCATGTGCAGTCCTCACAGATCCAGTTTTGAAGGCTTCATTGCCTCATTAAGAGAGCTGGACACCACATATTATACAGAGCGGGCTTGGTGTGTGGGAATCACCTGTTGCAAGAAATCCATATTTCATGTAGGACTCCTAGCATTGTCTGTTAAAACCTTCGTTTTTCTCAGAAGTTGTGGGCTCTTCTTCTGTCTCTTTACAGGGCCTTTTCCTCTTTGCAAAGAAACTTTCTAAAGTCTTCTGTTTCTTACTCATTATGCTTGTGGGTTACATTTTGGCACAAATATGACCAAGATGTAGCCCAGAGAATCTGGTTACTTTTCAAAATAAAATATTTTTCAAAAATAAATGATTGTTCAGACTCAGATACTGTAATAGATAAAACAGAAATAATTAATTATTTCATGTACGGCCCGGTATCAAGTGATCCACAGACCAGTACTGGTCTGCAGCTAGGTTGGGGACCACTGATATAGTATTATCAAAATCAAATTCTCTTCCCAGGTATAATAAATAAACATGTGAATTGATGCATTGTATTATACATACAAATTCTCATTAATGTCTGCTTTGCGTTTTTGTTGTTTTTCAGTTTGCCTGCGTATCCAGATCAATCCTCAGAACAAAGCAGAGTTTTTATCTATCTCCCCGGAAAGAGCCTTTGCTGACTTCCTTTTCGCCCACACTGTGCTCCACCTGGTCGTCATCAACTTCGTTGGATGAAGTAATCCTGAGGTGTATGTGAAACAGATGGTAGGATCCGAACGAGTTCTTGCATGTGTACATCACCACTTTGTATTATTTGGGGAAAGGGTATGTGTGGTGGCATATTCACACAGGATAGAATAACGGCACGTTCTGAAGTTTTCAAAGCTTCTTTGATATTTATCAGTCCATTCAATCCTGCTAGGGTTGCATGGAGCCTATCCCAGCCGACTCTGTGTGAAGGCTACTAGTTGATCATAGCACACCCACACCTAGGGACAATTTGAAACAGCTAATGTGCATGTTTTTGGACTATGGGAGGAAAGCCATACAGACGCTCCCCAACTTACGTTTTTGTTCGGTTCTGGACGGCTGAACGCAAGTTGAAGAAAAACGTAAGTTGTTACTGTATGTTCCAGTGACGTATGACGTTCATACTGTACTATACATCCATAAATACCATTACTGTATCTCATAAAACACCCCTAAATCAATTATTATAAACACAACATTGTAATATATCAAATTATATCAACATTAATTTCAAATAAATTAAATTCAAGCAAAATAATTTCAAATAGATAAATTTTAATCAAATTCACTCATCAAATATCAAATACAGTATCAAATATAATCTTTAACATTCTCTATGATGCGATTTTTCTGCTTGTAAATGGTTCCGATGGTCGACAGATGGTCACTTTACATGAAGCTGAGCTGAGTCACTTTAAATGAAGCTTAAAATAGCCAATCAACGCTTAGAATATGTGAGGCGCTCCACCGAAAGTAGTTCACTTGCTTGTGCTTGAGACAAAGCGCGGGTTATCCGGACTTTGGCTCGTTCACGTGAGCAAGGTCGCCTCTTTCTTTTCTGGATTCGGGTTTTCATTCATTTTACAACTCTTTTGGCTTAACTGAGTGTGCATGGTAGATTGTGCCGATCCGAGCAGATAGTTAATTCAGTCTTGGGAAAACTGGAAATTCCGGCATATGCTGGAAAACTTGCACCATGCTAGTAGGCTTACGCTTCTGACCAACCATATTTGCTTAGGGTTACAAAAGTCCGCAAAATAGTGTAAACACAAAGATCACAGAGACGTCTTAACGCAAGGGTAACACGCCCTGAACTGGGAAGAAGCAGGGGCACGTTCTGTCTGTTTGTAAATAACGGACGCAGCATCACTGCGTCATTACGTCAGCGTACTACGTAGGTACGTCTCGTACTACAGAGAGCATGCGAAACTCAAAATTTGACTTTTTTTTTTTTTTTTTTTTTTTTTAAACCCCGTAAAATCGAAAAAACGAATGAACGTAAGTCGGGGAGCATCTGTAAAAGCATGGGAAGAACATGCAAACTCCACACAAAAACTTGAACCCAGGACCTGCTTGCTGTGAGGTGGATGTGCTGACCACTACACCACTGTGCCTCCTTGCTAGAATGTCACATTGGAATCCTCCAAACCAATTATACAGAGTGCAATCATGAAAATCATTGTGTTTTGGTGTAATTTCAACATGTGAAAAATTTCTCTTTCTTTCAGATTAGCTGAAGAGACATGACAGCCATCCTCCTATGGTCAGCTTTCATGAAGAATGATCACCCCGAAATACACACATCTGATTTGGTGTCTCTTTGTTCTCTTTGCAGAATTACCCGTAACCATGTATTTGGCTAATTAATTCTCTCGTCACCTGTTTGGAAAACAGATTTTTTTTAATTTGCTGATCTTTACAAATAAATAACATGAAACAACAAAAGATGACTGAAGTATTTTGTGACTTGTGTATGAGAAGTGAGACAAATGCAGTCTGTATTGGGTTCATATTATAAATGGGAGTTTCATGTTTCATTTCTCTCTTCCTTAAATTCAGTTTTATTTGTATCACACCTTTTATGATTGACAGTGTAACAAAGCTGTTTAACACAGTAAAACGGTGAAAGTTGGGGCTAACAAAGTATAAAAGACTTTAAATATTTCCTATTACCCATACATATCCGTAATGAGCAAGACCGTAGCAAGGAAAAACGCTGTTGGTAGTTGTGAAGAAGAAGCTTTGAGAGGAACCAGACCCAAAAGGGAAACCCAACCTCGTTTGGATGAAACCATAAAAATATTTATATCCTTTTCCTTTCGGCTGCTCCCTTCAGGGGTTCACACACATGTATTCTGTTTCACTGAGGCTAATCTTCATTCCTCTCCTTTCCAGGGCATACCTCCATTTGTTCTGTGCTCTCACTACAGATCACAATGTCATGTGAAAACATCATAGTCCATGGAGATTCCTGTCTAACCTTATCTGTCAGCCTGTCCATCACCATAGCAAATAAGGAGGGGCTCAGAGCTGACCCTTGAATCAGTCCCACCTCCTCCTTGAACTCTTGTCATGCCAACAGCACATCTCATCACTGTCTTACATCTTTCATACATGTACTGCACTATTCGAAAATACTTCTCTGCCACTCCAGACTTCCTCATGCAATACCACAGTTCCTCTCTCGGCACCCTGTCATATGCTTTCTCCAGATCCACAAAGGCACAGTGCAGCTCCCTCTGACCTTCTCTATTAGCATCCTCAAAGCAAACACTGTATGTGGTGCTCTTTCTTGGCATGAAGCTAAACTTGTTCATAAATGCTGACCTCTGCCCTTAGTCTAGCCTCCACTATTTTTTCCCATAACTTCATCGTATGGCTCATAAACTTTAATCTCCCTGTAGTTGCCACAACTCTGCACGTCTCCTTTGTTCTTAAAAATGGGCACCAGCACACTTCTCCATTCCTCTCACTCTAAGACCTTGTTGAATGTTCTTGTCAGAAAATCTACTGCTACCTCTCCTCGACACTGCCATATCTCCACCGGTATGTCATCAGGACCAATTGCCTTTCCATTCTTCAGCCTCTTCAATGCCCTCCTCAATTCACCCTTACTAATCTTTGCTACTTCCTGGTCCTCAACGGTCACCTCTTCTACTCTTTTTTTTCTCTCTTATTTTTTTTTCTTCTTCCTCTTCTCTCTTTCCATGAGGGAATGAGGGAAATTCATCAGCTCTTCAAAGTACCCTTTCCATCTTCCCAGCACACTTGTCATCAGTCACACATTTCCCTCTCTATCCTTAATCACTCTAACTTGCTGCACGTCCTTCCCATCTCTATTTCTCTGCTGTGCCAACCTGTATAAATCATTTTCTCCCTCCTTACTGTCCAACCTAGCATACAAGTCATCATACGCCCTCTGTTTGACCTTTGACACTGCCTTGCGCTGTCTCCCTGTACTCCTGTTTAC
Organism: Plotosus lineatus; assembly: GCA_024760905.1. Lineage (NCBI taxonomy): Eukaryota > Metazoa > Chordata > Actinopteri > Siluriformes > Plotosidae > Plotosus > Plotosus lineatus. The sequence continues at coordinate 56,002,789 of CM045731.1, forward strand.
TCTCTTCAGTCCTCTCTATGTCACACTTCTTCTTAGCTAACCTCTTCCTTTGTACACACTCCTGCACTTCCTCATTCCACCACCAAGTCTCCTTATCCACTTTCTCTCCAGAGGACGCACAAAGTACTCTTCTACCTGTCTCTTTGATCACATTACCTGTAGTTATCCAGTCATCTGGAAGCACATCCTGACCATCCAAAACCTGTTTCAAATCCTTGAAGACATCATGACACTTTCTTTTTCAGCTTCCACCACTTTGTCTTCTGCTCTGCCTTTGCCTTCTTCACCTTCCTCACCATCAGTGTCATCCTGGATACCACCATCCTATGCTGTCTGGCAATACTCTCACCCGCTACTACTTTGTAGTCACCGACTTCCTTTAAATTACATCTACACAAGATGTAGTCTACTGTGCTCCTACCTTTGCTTTTATTTCACCCTTTGCTCCTGTCTCTTCTGGAAGAAAGCATTCACCACAGCCATTTCCATCCTTTTCACAAAATCAATCAACATCTGTCCTTCTGTGTTCCTGTCCTGGATACCAAACCTGCCCATCACTTCCTCGTCCCCTCCTGTTCCCTGCACCAACATGTCCATTGAAGTCTGCATCAATGACCACTCTTTCTTCTCTGGGGGTACTCTGGGTCACTTCGTCGATCTCACTCCAGAATCTTTCCTTCTCTTCTAGCTCACATCCTGCCTGTGGGGCATAAGCACTGACAACATTGAACATCACACCTTCAATTTCTAACTTGAGTGTCAGACAGAGTGATGAGGCTCTTTTCACTTCTAAAACCTTCCTGACAAACTCCTTCAAGATGACTCCTACTCCATTTCTCTTCCCATCCACACCATGAAAAAACAGCTTAAACCCTGCTCCGAAGCTTTTAGCCTCGCTACCTTTCCACCTTGTCTCCTGAACACACAGTATGTCCACCTTCCTCCTCTGGATCATGTCAGCCAGCTCTCTATCTTTTCTTGTCATAGTTGTGTAAAAGTGTATCACATTATCATGTTCTCTGCTGCACATACTGTTTTATATAAGTGTATAATGGTGCTTTATTTTTCTATGTTTTGCTATACTTAAATGTTTGTTGAGAATAATCAAATGGAATGCTTAAGGGGCCATTCTTCATGTCTGTTGTAAAAGTGCATACTTAAACAGAAGTGCATGCTGGGTACCCGTGACACACAGCCTTTCACTGTTAGTGTGACCTTCAACAGACTCGGCAGTTTCTAGCTGTAGATTACTTCGAGGTCAGGAGGTGTGTGTGGGGGGGGGGGGGGTGTTTGGGGGTTGTGACGCTCCCGAAAAGAGCCCAGATTTATCGCATCCTGTTGAGATAACAACGCATCAAAGACCCAGTCACAAACCCGGAAGGAGGAACCTGCTCCGCAGCCCTTAAAAGCACCCCCCGCGAGGGAGACCTCAGACCTTAACTAGCGTGTCGTTTATGCATGTTTGTTGGGTCTCCGTCCTCTGCAGACGACGCAATAAAGCTTCTCATATTCAACTCAAAACCAGTCTCCAGTCGTCGTCTTCCACATTCAACGGACCTAACAGTTTTGGGGGCTCGTCCGGGATGTGGTAGAGGAACGTGAGTTGAAGAAATTTGACCCAAACTTTTGGCCGGCAATCACTAACAGGTAAGCAGAACCTGTTTAAATCGAACTCTGCATATTGACTAAACTAAAAACTGTCCTCTTCGGAAGTTTGAAGAAGGATTAAAAAGAGTTGTATGAGAACCTAATTTTAAGATTTAAGGTAAATTAAGAGAGATAAGAGATTTAAGAGTGAACATAGACGCGCCTCGGAGGTGGCGTACCCTCCCGGTCTCTGACGAGGGGCCGTGGTAACGGCTGGGTTGGAGTCCCGGGGATTGAGGCTCCCCAAAGTACCACGTCAGTGCTATAAAACTACGTCGGGTGAAAGGCCCTCAACGAATCAGCCGTTGAAAGCATGCGTCTATGCGGGTGAAAGGCCCCCAAAACGCGGAGGTATTGGAAGCATTAATTGGGTGAAAGGCCCCCAATACGCGCAGGTATTGGAAGCATTAATTGGGTGAAAGGCCCCCAATACGCGGAGGTATTGGAAGCATTAATTGGGTGAAAGGCCCCCAATACGCGGAGGTATTGGAAGCATTAATTGGGTGAAAGGCCCCCAACACGCGAAGGTGTTGGAAGCATTAAAGAGATTAATAGAGTGTGATATTAATTGTATTGTTTTCTGTTTTATGTGTGTGTTGTGTGGCCACGTGCGTGACGTTAATCATATTGTTTTCTATTTCATGTATGTATTGTGTTGCAACATGTGTTGTGTGTGAGGGGAAGTGGGAAGAATAAAATTCAGAGGTGTCAAGAGGGACGCTGACGTTTGACAGTGTCTTAACTGGGCAGAGAAACAGACAGAGGAAACCTAGCGGTGTTAACATAATCTGTCTGTGCGGTGGAAACCTAACGGTGACAACACAAGCCGCCTGCCGTGGTTAATCGGGTCATTCGCTCAGCCAAGCGCTGACGGACTGACTGGCTGTGAACGTCTAAACAGTCCCAATCCGGGAGAGTGAACGGGTGTACCCGCGCTCTCTGGCCTCTGAGTTAAGAAATATGGAGGGTGAATTTGATAAAGAAATAAAGGAATGGGGGCTAGGTGATGAACCCCTGAAGCCATTATATGCACAGATTGAGAACACATTGAAATCAGTGGAGCTAAAGAGCACACTGAAACAGAAAAATAAAGTTGTAGATGAAGCCAGACGAAAGCTGCATGAGCTGGTGACATCTAAAAATAAACAGTTGGGGGATAGTGGCCACTTAGGATCCTGGTTATGGGAAAAGGTTAAAGAATATTCAGAAAAAGCCAGAGAAGCGAGAGAGCAGGGAGAGAAGGCGAATCTAATGTCTAGATCCATGCTGAAAAAGAAGGTAGAGGAAATGGAGAACGCCCAACAGGGGTGGATGGATCTCGCGGTCTGCTGGCAGAGTGTCACGCATCTTCATCATTTCCAGTCGAAGGAAAAATCAAAAGGAGTGGTAACAGCACCTGACACTGAACCTACGCGCCCCCCACCATATGCACCCCCGACACCCAGCGTTAACAATGTATATCTTCTCACAGGACCAGAGAGAATAAATAAATACAAATAAATACAAATACATATTTTCTAAAGTAGTAGCTAGAGGGAATTTTTCCTGCATCAACATGACTGGTACAGGTCAGATACTAGGAAATTTAAACGCCACAGAATGGTGCACGAGCATGAATACAACGAATATTGGTTTTGACTCTTTATCAGGAAGTGACATATGGTGGTGGTGTGGAGACAGTAGGCTGTTTGATAGGTTGCCACGTAATAAAACTGGTGTATGTGCTATCGTTACCTTGTTACTTCCAGTATCAATATACTCTACAACAGCAGAACACTTATTAAAAGAAGTAAATAGTGTATTACCAGGTGCCTGGAAAAAAATCATTATAGTAGAGATATCACGTGGCAGGCTTCACGTGACCCCACTTATATAAATGCTATAGGAGTTCCACGAGGGGTTCCTGATGAATATAAACTCAAGTGACAGCTGGGTTCAAATTGACCATCTGTTGGTGGTGTACTATTAATAAAAGTGCGGATAGAATAAATTACATCCACTATAATGTTCAAAACTAGGCAATTGGACACAGACAGGTTTTAAAGCAGCACATAGTCAATTAGCAGCAACGTCACTGATGGCTTTCCAAAATCCACTGCACTAGACATGTTACTATCAGAGAAAGGAGGTGTATGCGCAATGTTCGGGGAACAATGTTGTACTTTTATTCCAGACAACACTGCATCAGATGGAAGTCTAACACTAGCAATAGAAGGCCTAGAATATCTTAATAAAAAGATGAAAGAACATTCGGGGGTAGATACATCCATATGGGATTCATGGTTAAGTGTGTTCGGAAAATATAGTACCCTTGTATCATCTGTATTATGAATTACCTTTTAATGTTAACGCAGCATGTGCGGTGAGTGAGGTGGCAGAGCAGTGTTCGCCCCTGGATCAACTGCCCAGGACATTATGGGTCGAGCATAAAAATGATGTGGGCTGCGTCGATTGTACTCCTTATAAGGCTAAGCGTCCCTGTAGAACCAGACACTCGGCCTCTGTTTGCATTTACACATGGGCAGCAGCAGTACACCTGGACACGCCTCCCACAGGGTTTCATTGATTCTCCCGCGGTGTTTGCCACCGTTGTACAGGATGCACTAGGGTGCTTTGTTCCCCCTGATGGTTCCTGTGTCCACTCCTATGCAGATGACTTCGGCATCAAGCTCCGCGATCTGTTTTCAAGCCACATTCGCTGTCCTTCAGCTCTCTCGGGTCTCAAAGAAATTGAGCCAAGATCGCGTCAAGATCAACATCGACACCCAGCAACTGGCTACCAAGCATGCCTTACTTGCTTTCCTGGGGTTGATCAAGTACTGCAGGCAATGGATCCCAGACTGCTCTCTCTATGACAAGTGCCTCCAGTCCGCAATCCACCATACGGACCCACTCCAGCAACCACTCGTATGGACTGAGGACATGCAAAATGCCTTTGCAGCCCTCAAAACGGCCCTCTGCTCGGCTCCAGCTCTGGGCCTGCCGAACTATGAACTGTCATTCCACCTCTACGTTGCCCATCAAGGGGGAACTGCCTCTGGGGTGTTGGCTCGGGAGCATGGCGGGGGGATGAGGCCCTGTGCTTTCCTTTCAAACACTAGACACTGTAGCTCAAGGTTTATCTGCGTGTCTTTGTGCTGTGGCTGCCTGTGCGTTAATGGTTTTAGATGCCGAGAGGATTGTCTTGTCACACCCTTTGATTTTACACTCACAGCATCAGGTCCAATAGATCCTACGAAATTTAAATACACAACACATGTCATAACAGCGCAGGTCAGGTTACGAGGCCATTCTATGCGCCACTGATAACCTCACGATTAAATCTACTTCTTCTCTTGATACCGTGGCTCACGCCTTACAGCGTCTGCTTAATGCTCAAAATGACTGTGAGCCCTGCCCTCATGAATGTTTGCAAGAAATTGTTGTTGCTACAAGCATTAGGTCTGATTTGTGTTCTACACCTTTACCTACAGGTGAGGTTCTGTTTGTGGACGGGTCATGCTCTAAACCTGCCGACGGTACCTTTCACTGTGGATATGCAGTCTGCCGCCTTTCAGATATAGTGATCAAATCTCATTCACTCCCCTTTACGTCTGCTCAAGCTGCAGAATTGTTTGCTCTTACTCGCGCGTGCATCTTATCTGCTGACCAAGCGGTAGACAGATGCTTAACATGCGCATAGAATAATTCTTCTAAGCCGCTGGCAGTGCATCAACATCTGCCACAACCAAATACACCATTCCAGGAATGGCAAATTGATTATACCCACATGCCAAAACAGAGACCATACAAATATCTATTGGTAATGGTTGATAAATTCTCATGCTGGGTGGAAGCTTTCCCATGCAGCATTGAGAATGCTAGAGTGGTGATTCAGAAATTGCCACAAGAAATTATCCCGCGATATGGAATTCCGGTGGGACTAGACTCGGACAGAGGGACCCCCTTCACGGCCAAGGTAACCCAACTGCTCGCAACAGCACACACATGACTCCACACGAACTACAGACCGGTAGACCATTTCCTGGACCACACACAGCACTGGATACTGATGCACAAAACCTAACCCATAAACAACACTATCGTGAATTGCAAAGTCTCGTTGCAGCTTTTTCAGATCAAATGAGGGAACAGCACCAGGCGTCTACCGGCGGCCCTCCAGACACAGAGTGGGTCCTCCTGAAAGTCCTCAAGCGAAAGTGGACGGAGCCAAGGTGGACAGGACCCTACAAGATCAAAGAGCGCACCTCGTACACCGTCCGGCTGGACAGCAAGGGCGACACCTGGTATCACTGGAACCAGTGCGCAACGGCAGAAGCTCCCTCCAGATCACTCGTCAACACACACAGGGACCTGTGTGAAGCAGCAACCTCGTCACCGGCCGGTGACGAAGAAAAGACCACCAACAGCGCAGGGCAGAATAATCCCTGGGTGGCAAAAGGGGGTGAGGTAGTCTAATCCTCACCGTCATGGCAAGGCAGAGGAACAACGCGCCCCTGCAACAAGTAGCGTGCCAAGCTACCAACGCAAGTTTGAAGAGTGTTATCCCAATTATATTGTTTTTAATTATCGTGTAATGTGCTTTTGCTTTGAGTTGTGTGACAAAGAGTATTGAAGGTCGTAAGCTCTTTAAGGTGTAGCGCGTGACCCTCCCTTGAATACAGTGAAGAATTTACTCTGTCATATTGAAGGTTTAGCTTGCTAGTTTCTACATGGAAGGTAAAGCCAGATGGGGTCCCTCCTCGAGTTCACTAATGTGTATTTCTTTTTTAGTCTCCTTGTTGGTAGTGCTCCCCATCCTGTGGGTACTTGACCCGCCCCTTACTCCCTCACAGAACAATATAACCACCACAGCCCACAGCAGACGCCGACGATTAGTCACACACACTAGATTCACCTCGTGCAGCCTGGACAAGTGCCTGGTCAAATATGGAGGTATAGAAATTAAGTACATCAAAGGCACTAAAGCCACATTTACTTTTGACCTTTGTGCCGTTATAAACTGCGCAGGTAAGAACACCACGTGGCAGGGATACGACCTCTATCTCTGTGCGGCCTTGAGTTATGCGGCGCATGCCCGATGGTGCCCTTCCTGGGGGAACGTTATAGCGTACACCGGGTCATGGACACCGGAAGGCCATACCGCCGAAAGATTACGCGGACGAGTTACAATACAGCGCGACTTTCACATAAGCCAGAATCCTATGTCACTGTCCATCAATAACATGAACACCTGTCTCGGGGACCGACCAGATCAGTGGGGTCTCTCGGGTTGTATTGGGGGCGAATGCATCATCACTCTAGGAGTATCGATATCTGGATCCGACCCCTTGGGCCTCATCAAAATTATTCTGGTAGACCCTCCCAAAGTCACAACTTTGAAATCACATTCACCCAAGTACCCAGCGATTAATGCGACCATTCCCCCTCAAATGGACGGCGTAAAGGTTCATGATTTTTCAAAAGATTCCCCGATTCAGATTATTCGGAAGGCTACTGGGTTTACGGACAAAAACTTATGGCTGGTTATGATGCAGGGCCTGGTCTGGTCATACTCTAACGACAGCTGTGTGATATGTTCCACGGCCTGCCCTGTGCTGATCACCTCGCCCTCTCCATTGACCACTAATCCCGACTCCTTTCACTGTATATTAGAATTACACATGCTTGATAACCCCACACCACCTTGTCAGGGATGGGAAACAGTCTTTCCACTGACCCTGAGTTCACCCGATCCCCCAATGTTTCAGTGCACTACGCTCACTCCTGTATCACTAGGCAAGGCAATTCTTCGTCCTCTAGGGTAGGAACCATTTCCCCGGACTGGTGTAATTCCACCACGAACGTGTCAGATTGGTTCAATTCCACCACCCTCACTAAAGCCCACGCGGATATTTGGTGGTACTGCGGAGGGGCGGTGTTACATCCCACGCTCCCTCCTAACTGGTCAGGCACCTGCACCCTGATCACTTTACTCATCCCTATCACTATTGTACCAGCCTCAGCGTCCGACCTATTAGGTGTCCTTTCACGCACACGTGTAAAGTCCATCTCCTCGTTCGACATTAAGCGCACGCACCGGTCGATTCCCGCGCTTGGGAAGCAAGGCTTTCAAGGGTCTCCCACTTATATCGATGCAATCGGCGTTCCTCGCGGCGTACCGGACGAATACAAATTAGTAGACCAGATTGCGGGTGGGTTTGAATCTTCCATTTGCTGGTGGTGCACTATCAACAAGAATGTTGATAGGATCAATTATATTCATTATAATGTTCAACGCTTGACCAATCTTACCAGGGATGCCGTGGAAGGACTGGCAGCCGAACTCAGGGCCAATTCACTTATGACATATCAAAACCGCATGGCTATAGATTTCTTACTTAGTGCACATGGTGCCGTTTGCTCCATGTTTGGGGAAGAGTGCTGCACCTTCATACCCAATAACACCGCGCCAGACGGGTCTGTCACGAAGGCCTTGGATGGGCTGCGGACTCTGGCCACCGAACTGAAGGAACACTCAGGTGTTGATAACGTCATGCTTGATTGGCTGGACAGACACTTCGGTAAGTGGAAAGGTTTGATCGTTTCAGTTGTGATATCCATCATCTCGGTGGCCGGACTCCTCGCCCTATGTGGGTGCTGCTGCATCCCCTGCATTAGTTCCCTATGTATTAGGTGCATTTCTTCCACTCTGGAAAAAGGGGGCTCTCTTCCTCCCCCTCCATATCAATTTCCTCAGTTGTTAGCCGAGTCGGAAGCTCTCCTTTCGCAGGGGTCTCTGGTAGATGAAGTCACACTTAGAGCCCAGTTCTGATTAGATTTTACTATGGGCAATTTTACATGCAGTTAGAGTTTTTATGGATATCATATTTGCTTAGATCTTTACGGATTTCATAATTGTCTTTTATATAGTTTTTCTAGTTGCTTGTGTACGTTTTCTCTGCTGTTCTATTTTTGTTATGAATGGTTCCTTGGTTGATCTCCTAAAGGAGATCAAAAGGGGGAATTGTAAAAGTGTATCACATTATCATGTTCTCTGCTGCACATACTGTTTTATATAACTGTATAATGGTGCTTTATTTTTCTATGTTTTGCTATACTTAAATGTTTGTTGAGAATAATCAAATGGAATGCTTAAGGGGCCATTCTTCATGTCTGTTGTAAAAGTGCATACTTAAACAGAAGTGCATGCTGGGTACCCGTGACACACAGAGCCTTTCACTGTTAGTGTGACCTTCAACAGACTCGACAGTTTCTAGCTGTAGATTACTTCGAGGTCAGGAGGTGGTGGGGGGGGGGGGGGTGTTTGGGGGTTGTGACGCTCCCGAAAAGAGCCCAGATGTATCGCATCCTGTTGAGATAACAACGCATCAAAGACCCAGTCACAAACCCGGAAGGAGGAACCTGCTCTGCAGCCCTTAAAAGCACCCCCCCGCGAGGGAGACCTCAGACCTTAACTAGCGTGTCTTTTATGCATGTTTGTTGGGTCTCCGTCCTCTGCAGACGACGCAATAAAGCTTCTCATATTCAACTCAAAACCAGTCTCCAGTCGTCTTCTTCCACATTCAACGGACCTAACAGTTGCAACATTCAAAGTCCCGAATCTCAGTCTGAGACTCATGTCTTCTCTCCTCCTATGGATATGCCTCCCGCCTCACCTTCTTTGTCCAACAGTCACCCAGTTTCCACCAGCACCCTGTTGGTTAACAGCACTGATGGCATCATTGTTAACCCGGGCCTCGACCGATCTGGTATGAAATTCTTTTTTGTGACTCGCATTATAAATTTGACATTGGTTTTATGTCGGATGCCCTTCCTGACACAACCCTCTGCATTTATCCGGGCTTGGGACCGGCATGAGGAAGAACACTGGCTTGCCCCCCCTCACGGTTGCATTTTATATATAATATAGATATTGTGTGTGTGTGTGTGTGTGTGTGTGTGTGTGTGTATGTATATGAGAAATTCATTACAATCCCAAAAATATTCCAGTTAGTTATCCCAGGATGATGATTTTGATGAGGAAGTTGAGACTACAGTGGACCCTCGGAATCTGAACACTCTAGAGATCGAACAAATGGGAATCCGAACAAAAAAGTCTTGACTTTTATCGTCCCGGAAACCGCGAAAAAGTCGAACTCGAGAAACGCGCGAGAAAAAAACGAGACCGAGAGGGAGGAAAAGTGCGTGACTTACGGAAGTCCGGAAGTTGTTGATACCATGTATGTTCTGGGGAAGTCCAAAAGTTGTCGCTACTATGTAAGGTCTGTTTGGGCTTTTACACCCAAGCCTAGTGGCTCATCAGGCCGGTGATTTATGTATCACCCTAATAAAGCTGTCCTGGGGAAGTCCGGAAGTTGTTGATACAGTACTAAAGCTAAAGCAAGCACTAAAGCTATCTAATCACTCACGTATACCACATATACCACCTCCAGCAACAAATACGATTTAGAGTACCGAACAGAAAACACACAGATCGGCTTATAGGCATAACTGCGTAAACAAAGCTGATAAGGATGTATGTATGTAAGATATGCTAAAGCACTAGCAGTACTGTGAACACCTTTAACGATGAGGTCATGAGTCACTTCCGTAAGGTTTTGAAAAGAAGGCAGAAACAAGCCAAATTAGAAATGTTTTCCAAGGAAAGAAAGTCATCAATGCTAATCGGTAGCAAGAGGAAAAAACACCTTCAGGCTGATTTACCTGAAGCTGTTATTGGAATGGAAACCTCTGCCTTCTCTCCCTCTCCAACATTTACGTATGCCAACTGCTCACCACCGCAAAGGTTAAAATTCTTATCTTTATTGTTCTTATGCTTTACCTTTTCTGTTGTTTTTGTTTTAGTGCGTTATGGTCTCAGAAAAGATTTGCATGTTGAAATGCGTGTTGGGGGGGGGGGGGGGGCGTGGCTCTAACACACTCATCTATGAAAACGGGTTGTGCTTTATTGTTCACAGGTTTCTAGTGCTCTCGTGATCTAGTGCTCTAATGCCCATGCACTAGTGCACAGCCGTTTTCATAGATGAAATGGGAAATCGTAGTCATTGAGAGATTCGGAGAAACACGAAAATCAAACTGAAACTTGAACTGCTTGAGCACAGAGCTGAGAGATCAAGAGAGACAGTCTTCTGGCTCCGGGAAGAGTACTGCTAATCTGTATAGCCTGTGATTAAATGGAAATTATTAAACGTGTGTGTGTTTAGCACTCTATCCCGCGTGTTCAAGCCACGCCCTTCTCCAATGCACAACTCTTCTGAAAAACCATAACACTAAAATAAAAACCACAGAAAAGTTAAAAAGTCTCTCACAACACAAACTATAACATATATATTATATACGGTATAATATAGTGTATTCGATTATTTTTCACTTAATTTGTCCTCGACCTATGGTATGAGTTACGGTACCATTAACTTCTGTTCAAAAGACAGTGGAAAGGATTCAGACCGTTTACATTATTTGTAATGGGAATCCAAACAAATCGGAAGCCGTCTGGAACGGATTAAATTCAAGTACCAAGGCTCCACTGTAATTCTGTTTTTTGGATTGGTCTAAAACACTCTAGTTGAGGATCTCGTATCATTATATTATTTAATGTTTTAGTTATTGACATACCTGCTTTTAAATTGAGGGAATCAAGTTTTTGCCTGATATTTTCAATTTTAACATTCTCCTTTTAATATTAATAATTATTTGCCGAAATCAAGATGGATTGACTCTGTATAGCCCCCAAGATCTTACAGGTCAGCACTATTTGGCTGACCAAGATTACATCCACCTGACCTGCAATGAAATTGTTTATGTTTGTTTGTTTTTAATGCGGAATTGCAGACTGTATCAGTGCATTATCGCCACCTGTTGGTCTGGAGTTCTCAAATTCAGATTTCCATTAAAGGGTACCTGTGCCCAAAATTGACAGCGTTAAAAAAAGATCCACCATACCTTATTATTAACTTTTAAACATCACGTGATGTCGGTAGGTTATGTATAAGTCCACATTTCCTTTTCTTTTGTATGACATTCCTTGCTCACGAAGGTTCCGCGTGCGGACATGTTCACTATTTTTCACTGGGGTCAAAGGTCATTGTGACATAACATTGTTGACAGTTGTATCGCCAATTGCAGAATGTCAGTATATTTTCCTCAATCAATTCATGTTCTTTACAACAATAGCACTCCTGATCGGTTTTTTGATGCACGAATTTTCCACAAGAGCACCAAATATTTGCTGGTTGTTTGCTACGATTTTCCTGTGTAAGAGCTTCTGCCGACTCTCCAATATCGTCCTCCGAGTCGTCACTTTCCTTGTCCGATTTCACTAAATGTGGATAGTCTTTTTTCAGTGGTTCATATAAATAACCTTCTGCTCCTTCTACGACATTGTCTTCATCCATGGTTTTAAAAAAAAATACTTCTATAATGTCTGTTTTTTCCAATTTTCCGTGAGCTTGTGTTGTGTCAGGTATATAGCCATAGGTTTACATTGCAATCTCGCAGTTCCGGTCAAGGCTTTGTCAACGATGTGACGTCACAGGAAATGCGACGCTGTAAAACTCCTGTGCTCTGAAACTTGACGTTAGTGAAGCCTTTAAATCGCTTAAAGCTGGTTTGTGAGAGAATATAATAAACACCTTATAGGTGTATTGTCACTAGCTATACACAAATCAAATTAGGTATATGAGCGCTTTCACTACAGGTACCCTTTAATACTCAGTCTCCAGTTTCTGCCAGCACCGCAAAGCCATCTTCACATTTTCTGAATGAAGCAGCAGGACCAAGGAGCTTAAATCAATTCCCCCGATGATGTCACAGACAGGGTTTTGTTTATTATTCTGGAATTTTATTAAATTTATATCTCACACCTACCGTGAGTGCATGTGATCAGGAGCTTGATTGCATAGGATTCAAATCTTAATGCTCGGATGTGTATTAAAATGGCTGCTGTGGTTGGATAAGTTGATTTGTTGTTGGTGTTTTTTTTTTTAATCAATTAAAATATTCTGTAAGAGAGAAATAATTATTTAATTAAGCACAAATTCATTGTTTGCAACACGGGGGTGTGAGGGGATATCTCTGTCAACATTGGGTGAAGAAGATAGGGTACATCATCAGCATCATCATCATCACAGGCAAAACTCAACGGCAATCTAAATTTGGAACAGTCAATTGCCCCAGTTTTCCTTTAGCGCTCAAATATGGACACTTTACCTTCTGATCTCGGACCTGATTGTGGACTGTGATGGTTGAGTTTGGGAGGAGAGAAATCACACCAACCTTCTGTGCACTTTATTTAGAAAGTACGAATGAACTAAAATGAATGCAGCTGTGAGGGAGAGGCACAAGCCAGTGTTCTCTCCCTCACGCCGGTCCCAAGCCCGGATAAATGCGGAGGGTTGTGTGAGGAAGGGCATTCGCTGTAAAACAAATGCCAAATAAAATATGCGAGTCACAACAAAAATTTTCATATCGGATTGGTCGAGGCCCGGGTTAACAACGACCGCCATCAGTGCTGTTAATCAACAGGGTGCTGGTGGAAATTGGACGAAGTTGGTCGAAGACGTCGAAGAAGTAGAGGCGAGAGGAGTGCCCGTAGGCAGAGAGAGAAGAGGAAAGGCATGAGTCTAGGACTGAAAGTAAGGATTTTGAATGTTGGAACTATGACAGGAAAAGGTAGAGATCTGGCGGACATGATGCAGAGGAGGAAGGTGGACATACTGTGTGTTCAGGAGACCAGGTGGAAAGGTAGCAAGGCTAGAAGCTGAGGAGCAGGGTTTAAGCTGTTTTATCATGGTGTGGATGGGAAGCGAAATGGAGTAGAAGTCATCTTGAAGGAGGAGTTTGTCAGGAATGTTCTAGAAGTGAAAAGAGTGTCAGACAGAGTGATGAGTCTCAAGTGAGAAATTGAAGGTGTGATGTTCAATGTTGTTAGTGCTTATGCACCACAGGCAGTATGTGAGCCAGAAGAGAAGGCGAGATTCTGGAGTGATTTCGATGAAGTGATGCAGAGTACCCCCAGAAGTGAAAGAGTGGTCATTGGGGCAGACTTCAATGGACATGTTGGTGCAGGCAATAGAGAGGACGAGGAAGTGATGAGCAAGTTTGGTATCCAGGACAGGAACACAGAAGGACAGATGTTGATTGATTTTGTGAAAAGGATGGAAATGGCTACATCTTGTGTAGATGATGAAAATTGAAGGAAGTCAATACTGCAAAGTAGTAGTGGGTAAGAGTGTTGCCAAACAGCATAGGATGGTGGTGTGCAGGATGACTGATGGTGAGGAAGATGAAGAAAGCAAAGGCAGAGCAGAAGACAAAGTGGTAGCAGCTGAAAAAGAGTGTCGTGTTGTCTTCAAGGAGGAGTTGAAAATGGCTTTGGGTGGTCAGGAAGTGCTTCCAGATGACTGGAGAACTACAGCTAATGTGATCAGGGAGACAGGTAGGAGAATACTTGGTGTGTCATCTGGAAGGAGAGGAGATAAGGAGACTTGGTGGTGGAATGAGGAAGACAGAGGGCGTATGATTTGTATGATAGGTTGAAAAGTAGAGGGAGAAAATGATTTATACAGGTTGGCACGGCAGAGAAATAGAGATGGAAAGGACATGCAGCAAGTTAGAGTGATTAAGGACAGAGTGGGAAATGTATTGACTGATGACAGAAGTGTGCTGGGAAGTTGGAAAGAATATTTTGAAAAGCTGATGAATGAGGAAAATGAGAGAGAAAAAAGTAGAAGAGGTGACTGTTGAGGACCAGGAAGTAGCAAAGATTAGTAAGGGTGAGGTGAGGAGAGCATTGAAGAGGATGAAGAATGGAAAGGCAGTCCGGTGACATACGATATATATATATATACGGAGGTATGGAAGTGTGTAGGAGAGGTAGCAGTAGATTTCCTGACAGGAACATTCAACAAGGTCTTAGAGAGTGAGAGGATGCCAGAGGAATGGAGGAAAAGTGTGATGGTGCCCATTTTTAAGAACAAGGGAGACGTGCAGAGTTGTTGCAACTACAGAGGGATATAGTTGATGAGCCATACCATGAAGTTATGGGAAAGAATAGTGGCGGCTAGACCAAGGGCAGATCTCAGCATTTCTGAACAACAGTTTGGTTTCATGCCAAGAAAGAGCACCACAGATGCAGTGTTTGCTTTGAGGATGTTAATAGAGAAGTACAGAGAAGGTCAGAAGGAGCTGCATTGTGCCTTTGTGGATCCGGAAAAAGCATATGACAGTGTGCCGAGAGAGGAACTGTGGTATTGCATGAGGAAGTCTGGAGTGGCAGAGAAGTACATATTAGAGTGGTGCAGGACATGTATGAGAGATGAAAGACAGTGGTGAGGTGTGTTGTCAGTGTGACAGAAGAGTTCAAGGTGGAGGTGAGACTGCATCAATGGTCAGCTCTGTGCCCCTTCTTGTTTGCTATGGTGATGGACAGGCTGACAGACGAGGTTAGACAAGATTCCCCATGGACTATGATGTTTGCAGATGACATTGTGATCTGCAGTGAGAGCAGAGAGCAAGTGCAGGAAAATCTAGAGAGGTGGAGGTATGCCCTGGAAAGGAGGGGAATGAAGGTTAGCCTAAGTAAGACAGAACACGTGTATGAATGACAAGGACCCAAGAGGAATGGTGAGGTTACAAGGAGCAGAGATTAGGAAGATGGAGGATTTTAAGTACTTAGGCTCAACAATCCAGAGTAATGTAGAGTGTGGAAAAGAGCTGAAGAAGTGTGTACAGGCAGGTTGGAATGGTTGGAGAAAAGTGTCCGATGTGATGTGTGATCGGAGAGTATCGGCAAGAATGAAAGGAAAAGTGTACAAGACGGTGTTGAGGTCAGCGATGTTGCATGGTTTAGAAACAGTGGCCCTGGGGAAAAGACAGAAGGCAGAGCTGGAGGTAGCAGAGATGAAAATGTTGAGGTTCTCTCTGGGAGTAACGAGGATGGATAGGATCAGGAATGAGTACATCAGAGGGACAGCACATGTAAGATGTTTTGGAGACAAAGTCAGAGAGGCTAGATTGAGATGGTTTGGACATGTACAGAGGAGGGATAGTGAGTATATTGGTAGTAGGGTGCCGAGGTTGGAACTATCATGCAGAAGGCACAGAGGAAGACCAGAGACGATTCATGGACGTAGTGAAGCAGAACATGAAAGCAGTTGGTGTAAGAGAAGAAGATGCAGAGGATAGGGTGAGATAAAGTCACATGATTCGCTGTGGTGACCCCTGAAGGGAACAGCCAAAAAGAAAAGAAGAAGAATGAACTAAAATGAGAAGGCGAGTCGACTCTGAACAGACTCATCTACTGGAACTGAATCACTTATGCCATGTATTTGGGATTTAAACGTCTTTAAAATTCGTTTTGACTTGTGCTGTGTGTAATTATCACATGGACGTATTAAGAGGGGGGAAAACGTAAATATGCTGCACAAAAGCTTGAATCTAATTATTAATAATTATTTTATATCTTTTGTATATTAATAATTATTAGAATCAACAAAGTATAATTCGGTTATTATTTATTTATTCGTGGTTCCAGGTGTTCTTAGCGTTTGGAGTGAATGAAAGAGTTTGTACATGTCTAATCCTTATCCATAGCTCCGAGTGCATCCCCGTCTTCTGTTACTTTCTCTCTTGTGACGTGCGACGTCACGTCACGCCTCTGTACCGTAATTTAGGGATTAAAATACGGAGTTTCTCTTCAGTGGAAACGAATAGAAGCGATTGGACGAGGTAAAAATCCCTACCATTCGTGTATCTGTGATTATTTAAATTTTCTGAATGAATGAATAAAAATTCTGGATGAGTTATGGATAGTCCTGTCTATGATCATTTTTATGAGAAATTGAATTACATAAATCCCTGTGTGTGTAGGGCAGTGCGTCTCAAATAGTGGGGCGCGCCCCCCAAGGGGGAGGGGGGGGGGGTAATGCTGCCGGGGAGCGGTGCGATGCTGTGCGGAGCGCGTATGACCCTGCACATGTTTTTCTGGAACTGTGTACGAGAAGTAAGTGTAATTGCACCTCCACTCCACTAGTTGGCAGTGGCGCTCGCATTCTCGCGCTATGGTGTAGCGGTTTTCGCACGCGCAAACAATATGAAGCGCAGTAAACAACCCCGCAAGAGGCAACACGGAGGAACGAAGAGAGAGCTGGAGAGACTAAGACATAAATAAGTTGAATGAGTTTAAATAATGATGTATGTTTTTAATTTCAGGCACTGGTGCACTTTAAATCTTTTCGATTGCAGATTAAAAATCAATGTTTTTGAAGTTTTTCTTTATTGTCAGTTGAACTATATTTCTTTCTTTTTTATTTTTAATGTTAATAAAGATACAGTGTTATGCAGAGGTGTACTAATAACAATTTTATAGTCAAATAATACTACAGGGATTCCTCACTACTTTGTGCGTCAATTAAAAAGATAAATAAATATTCATCAAATTTAAAAAATGAGGAAATTAAGGAAGATCAAGGGGAAAAGTTAAGGAAAATGCCACAAAAACCAGGCCAATCATGAAAAAAACCCAGAACAAACCCAAAACAAAAAACAACCCAAAATCTCCAATCAAAACTATTTACATTGTTGCATCTGTGTGTGCACGCACATCTGCGCGCGCATGTATGTGTGTCGTCTTTTCATGCAATACCATCTGTATGTGGGTGTATTTATATTTTATTTACTTACATCTTATGCATTATTTTTTTAATGTTTAATTGTTATTATAAGTATTTAAAAGATTGAGTAAGTATTTATTGATATTATACATACATACATGTTTGTATACGTCAGTGGGGGGTGATCCTACTTCGTGGATTTCGGTGGTCACGTGGGGATCTTGGTCCCAATTAACCACGGAAAGGAGGGATCCCTGTATTTCTAGTGGCTTGCTGGGCGGTCGGGTTGTGAATTGTTTTTTCTTCCAGGGGGACGCCATGGAAAATAATTGAGAAGCACTGGTGTAGGGATATATTTATTTAGCTATTTATTTATTTATCCATTTATTTACGCATGCTCTTATTTGACACAATTACAGCATTCCGCCATAAGTATTTGGAAAAACAACATGGCGTCAGCAGTGTGAGTATTTTTCCTCACAGACCGTTTATGAAATCCCAGAGAATGCGATTTTCTCTCAACAGTCCTCTTAAAGAAAGTTCTGTCTCTGTTGTTGTTGAAAATGTTGGTTATCTCTGATAATGATTGACAACGATGCTAGTTGTCTGCTGTCACGAGCCTTGAACAAATGAGGCCGTCCACTTCTTGGCTTGTTTTCTGAATTTCACCGCTGAAAATATCTAAGAAACTAAAAACGGTGCTAGAAGGTAATCCGACAATTCTCACTCTTTCAGACCGTTTAACTCCACCTTCAAATAGTTTGATGATCCCTTTGTCGCACTGTGATAATTCTTTCGATGTCCCCCATGCTGTTTACGGTTTAAATTTATCAGAAGCAGACGACTGATGACGTCATGCATTTCGCCACATGGTCGTCATGTGATCAGTTGGACGCTGTCAAATTTTCAAGTCGATCTATCGCATATCAAATGTACTGCGCGCAAAATCATAGCGGTTTTATTGAACTGCATTTTTCCGTTAAACAGTTTTTCCGAATTCTTATGGCAGAATGCTGTACATTGTGTGTGTGTGTGTGTGTGTGTTTATATGAATAAACTATTTAAAATTTACAATAAAATTTACATAAATTATATCAACTAAATGTCGTAGGGAAGTATGGCGGTGTAATGGTAATCAAGAAGGTCCTGGGTTTAAATCTCTGGTTTAGTGAGGATCTGTGTGGAGTTGCATGTTCTCTTCTCATGGTTTCCTCTGGGTACTCTGGTTTCCTCCCACCATCCAAGGACCAGCACATCATGTAAATTGCCCCTAGGTGTGTGCGTGAGTGGTTCTGTGTGTATAAGTGTTGTCTTTTGAGGGTCAAGTAAACTGTTCAGAATGTACCTTGCCCGCCTTCACCCAGTGTTGGCTGAGATAGGTTCCAGCCTTCATACCACAGTAATAATAGGATTAAGCAGTTCAGCAAATGCAATTGAGTGAGATATAAACATAGTGATTTGCTCATTCACTCCTCTCGGTGGTTTCATAAATCCTCCAATAAAAACTTTTTCAAATGCAAATAAAACTAAATAAAATCATTTAATTTCATGTCACATGGGTGTGTCATATTGTGTGATCTATTTTGTGTTATTTTGCAAGATATGATATTCACAACTATTTTTCTTCCCAAAGCAACAGTTCCTAAAGATGAAGAAAGCAATACAGAGTAATCTCCAAGAGAGGTCCCAGCAGAAAACTGTGAGGAATTTCTCTTTCCTACACTATGCATGAAGGTGGCAACGGTGGGGTAATGCCTAGCACACACCCACATATGAGATGGGCTCCAGCCTCCCCATAACCCTACTCAATGATAAAGCAGTACAGAAAATTAAATGAGAAATGAAATGTGACACCATTCATGAATATACCTTTATTATTTGAAACACAAGTCAATCAGTGTTGAAATATCACACGTTCATTTTTTTTAATTTATTGGAATATTTGATTATGAGTTCTAATTAAAGTTCTATGAGTTCAAATCTAAAATTAATTTCATTTTCATTCAAGGCACCTGGGAGGCACAGGATGAACCTGACTCCAGGGTTAAAGCAGAATGCACATTTTCCTCCTTTTAGCCAAGCTGGGAATACAACAGGAGAGATAATTAACATCTTGGAGGAACCCTCTCATTCAATCAGTGCTGGTAAGTGATGTACCACTGATTACAGAAAAAAATAGAATAATTTAAAGCAATGTCTTGTTCATATTAAAACATTTTCAGCCATTTTCAATCATTCATTCATTCATTCATTCATCGATTTTCTGAACTGCTTAAGCCTATTTATTGTTGCGGGGAGGCTGGTGCCCATCTCAGCCGACTCAGGGCGAGGGTGGGCTACACCCTGGACAGCCCTGCAGGCCATTGCGGGGCCAACACTCACACCTAGGGGAGATTTGGAACAGCCAATCAGCCTACTGTGCATGTTTTTGGACTGTGAGCAAACCAGAGTACCAAGAAGAAACACACACAAGCATGGGGAGAACATGCAAACTCCACACAGAAACGCCCGAGCTGGGAATCTAACCCAGGACCTGTTAGGCAGACATGCTAACCACTATGCCACTGTGATGCCTATTAATAATGATAGCACTAATTGCATGTGTTGTTTAAAGGACCTCAGGCAAAGAGCATCGAGAAAGGAAAACTTCAAGTAAAGTCACCCACAAGAGCTTCAGATGTTTTTCTGCAGTCACACTCAAGAATACCCAGAAAGATACCAGCAACCAGTGAATTAGTAATAAAAGGAAGGGGCAGTTCTCAGGTACTGGATTCTAAGCTCCTTTAAGTAAATATGTATATGATCAACTCTGATGAAATCCTGAGGAAGAACAGGTTGATTAGATGGAAAACCAGAATATCTCCTGGTGGGCTGTTTGGTGGTAGCATCACAAGGCATGTAGGGGTATAATTAGTAGATGATGAAATTATTTAATTTCTTATATTATCATGATGGAGGGACCGACAGTTCTGTTCACAATATATTTATATGCTATATTTGAGAATATATTCACTGGTCATTACAAACACAACACTTTAGATTGTAGTTATTGTGTGAAACAGGTCATTTATGGTTATTGTTAAGATAATTTTTTTCTTTGACGATATACTGTCGCAGAAGCGATCATAACCAACAACACTATTTTCATAGCACAATACAGACGCTCCCCAACTTACGTTTTAGTTCGGTTCTGGACGGCCGAAAGTAAGGTGAAAAAAAACGCAAGTTGTTACTATATGTTCCAGTGACGTATGACGTTCATACTGCACTATATAGTCATAAATACCATTACTGTATCTCATAAAACACCCCTAAATCAATTATTATAAACATAACATTGTAAAATATTATCAAATAATATCAACATTAATTTCAAATAAATTAAATTCAAGCAAAATAATTTCAAATAATAGATAAATTTTAATCAAATTCACTCTTCAAATATCAAATACAGTATCAAATATAACCTTTAACATGCTCTGTGATGCGATCTTTCTGCTTGTAAATGGTTCTGATGGTCGACATTTGGAAGAAACCTGCAACATTCACATGTTTTTCACCAGCATCAATTTTCTTGATAATAGCCATCTTCGTTTCTAACGAGATGGCTTGCCACTTTTTCTGATTACCACTGTCACTAGTGGACTTACTCTTCTGACCAACCATATTTGCTCAGGGTTACAAAAGTCCACAAAACAGTGTAAACACAAAGATCATAGAGACGACATATTAACATAAGGGTAACACGCAGTGAACTGGGAAGAAGGAGGGGCACGTTCAGTCTGTCGTTTGTAAACAATGGACGCAGCGTCATGCGGAAGTAGCATATTACGTCAGCGTATTACGTAGGTACATCTCGTACTACAGAGAGCATGCTAAACTCAAAATTTGACAATTTCTTTTTTAATGTAAAATTGAAAAATACATAAAACATGAACATAAGTTGGAGAGTGTCTGTACCATTAAATTATCTTCTTCAATGCCGCCACTGTCTGTAAGTCACAATGATAAGAGAAGTAACTATGCTTCTCTCCTCTACCCATCTCCCCGAGTGGCAGTGAAACATTTTTACGCTTCTGCATAATAAGTGTGAGGGGTATTGTCATCACGTGTGATGTCCGTAAGTCTTTCCATAGTTGCGTTTCATGCACTAACTCAAAATCATCACTATTTTTGGTGTAGATGTTGGGGCAGGGTAACTATTTAGTCATTGATTTTCATTGTGGTCCAGTATCCAATATGGCCACCGTGGACTGAGGAGTTTTAGGGGTTTTTTGTTATGCTAATAAGCTCACATGAACTATCCAGTTAGGAAAATGGTATTTGCATTAATTGTATTATGGGGCAATTAACTGACTATCACAACAGGCCTAATTACCAATGGTCTAAAAGAGATTTCATTACTTGATACTAATCTTTCCCTTTGTTGTGTGACTTTAGATACGGATACCTAACACCAGGGCTTCCTATAAAGGCATGTTTAAGGGGCTAGCTGCTAAGGATCTAAATCAGACGAAGAGGAAGCCGTATCAGAGCATGAGCTGTTTAGCAAATTTTAGGTTTGGGGTAAGCCGCAATATTCCTAAAGAGATACCTCAAATCAGCAAGACCTATGAGGACAGCTTAAAGGCTTACATGACCACAGCTGTCTTGAGTTACATAACCTCAGCATCATTCAAGAGTGACTTGGGACGGTGCATTATGAGCGAGATTTACACGAGGGTAACAGAAGTTGCTTCCCAGGCTCAAGCACAACATGCTATGAGACCCAGTGAGGCAAAGAATAAGAGGCAGAACATCTCCGTGGTTCAGCAATTGAGCAACAAATCTTTTAATCAGTCCAGAATTCAGTCTAAGGCTACAGCAATAAGCTTTCAGGAAAACCATTGCTACCACTTTGGAATCAGTGGCTGTGTGGCATCTCTGATTGGATTCATAATGAGAAAACATAAAAGGCAAATTATCGAAAAGTTTAAAAGAGAGTCACCCAAACCTCTGACAACAAGCAAGACTGCTATGGAAATTATGGACAATGTCTTTAAAAGTATCCTTGCTTCCATTATGAATGCTGGAAGTCATAAACCAGAGGACATAATTTATGAAGACTTTCCTGCTAGCATGAGTGATATTCACACAATAAATGCCAATGAAAGACAGAATCCACTTAACAGTAATGATGACATCTTGGGTTCTTCAGAAAGCAAAAGCCCCTTTGAGGAGCCTCTGACTTCACATGCTGAAGATTCTTATTCGAACTTTGACAAAATTATTCCTGAGGCCGGTGATGCCATTTTAGGACAAGCCAATGAATTTGCAACAAGTATGCTTGAGTCACTCCCGAGTGGTTTTGAACTTAGTCCAATCAATGAGCCAGTGGAAACCCTTGACCTTGAGTCTAGATTTGATGATGCAGCAGAAGAACAACATTTTTCAGAATCGGATACAATTTCACACTGTTCTTCCTTGAGTATAAATGTTGGCTCGCCAAAGGGATCTAAAATATCCGCTTCTAGCACCACTGTGAGTTCAGATACTGATCAAGATTCTTTTGGAGTTTCTTCTAAACCACTTCATCAGGAGGGCATAACCCTTCAGCAGTACCTTTCTTCTGAACTAGCGGTCAGGGTTGAGGATGAAAATGAAGAAGACGAGAGCACATCGCCTGTTTTTATTTTACCATCTCAGGCTTCTGCTCTTGAGCAAGGCCAACTTTTGACCATCCTAGAACCAACCTCTAGTGAGGTGCCAGGTACGGAATTCTAAAGCATTGGATTTTATAGTTTTATAAAGTTTTTAAGTGATAACTTTGTGTTATGTGTATTGATATTACATTTATTCTAAAGGATTTCTTCTGAGCAATGTATCAAACTTCCATTCAACATCATTTCACTCTATTTTTCTTCTATCTAAATGTATATTTCTCAAAAGGATCTGCCCGGAGAAGGACACATCCCACTAAAAGGTCCACTTCTAGCCATTCTCTGAATTCATACACTTCCAGAGACATAAGAAGACTTGATGAGTCTGCTGAACAATCTTTATTACATGACCAAGAACAAGATTCTTTTGGGGGTTCTTCATCCATTCATGAAAAGAACCAAGCCCTTAACCGACCCCAGTCTTCTGAACATGAAGGTGTGTGTGAGGAAGAAGACGAAACAGAGAATAAAAGCAGCTTGGCCAGCTTTATTTCACCACCTATGAGCTGCTCAGAAAAATACATGAGTCGGGATTCAAATTCCTCCAGATGCGCAAGCAGCCTCGATGCGTCTCTTATTTCATATCTCATTGCAGAAGCAACAGAACAATTTTTAACAAGTGACCAAGAAGAGGATTCTTCTAGAGCCTCTTCTGAATTGCTTCATCTGAAGAATGGACCCCTTGAACACTACCTGTCTTCTGAACCAGAGTTTAAGTGTGAGGAGGAAGATGAAGAAGAGGATGAGTGCACCTTGTCTGCTTTCATTCCACCATCTCAGACTTCTACTCTTGAAGAAGAACCACCTTTGTGCAATCTGTCACCACCCTCTAGTGAAATGCTACGTAAGAGACTCTTAGACACTGGTTTTTACAGTATTGTAACACTTCAAAAATAACATGTATGTTAACTACACTGATGTAGAGGTTGGCATGTCCATCTCACAGCAAGACTTTCTCCGTCACCATGATAATGCTACAGAGAAAGTTGGTTGCCCCTCTCTGTAACATTGTCACCTACTGAATGACCCACACCTTATGCCACACTGGGTCATTCCACCTGCAAAGCTTTCTGCTCTACTTCTAGTTATTACCAGCTCTAAAGCATAGCTGCTGTTATTCTCACTACTATCAGTTTGTGCTTCTGTATTATTTATTTAATTATTTATTTAATTAGTGGCCAGGTGCCAAGACTTGCTTGACATGTTATCGGAAAATTTTCAGGGTGGCAACTTGGGACCAAATACTGAAACAAGTTTATGAAAAAGTCATTGTAGATCAAGTCCAAGGCCAGCAAAATGGCCACCAAGTTGTTTATTATGGTGGGGGAGTGGCTGGTGCAATCCCCCTATTAAGGGGTTGCCTCTAGTTTTAATTTAGAATGTTTGGTAACTTGGTAAAATACACTCTCAAATGTGTATGGTGACAGACAATGCAGAATCAGAATGATACAGCAGGCCAGACAGACCATTATTTAATCTCTCCTGGTGTGAAAATTGGACTGGCTTACTGTGACCGAATGCTGTGAGAAAGGAAATTGAGATTTAATGGAGTTTGGTCAAAACAGGGTTTAGGAATCTGGATAACTTATACAGGGTATACATACAGAATTTCCATCTAATTAACATGATGAAATTGTGCTTCTCCCTGCCCAACAGACCTCTGCTGCAACTCCAAAAGCACACTCAGTGCGAATCCCTCTCTGGCTTCATCTAACCTTGATGGAGCAGAATTTACACTAAGTGATCACGAAGAAGACTCCTTTGAATGCTCTTTTGAGTCCCGTCATCAGAACAGCAGGGTCCGTGACCAGTACCAGACTTCTGAATCTGTACTTGAGGGCGATGATGAAGATGAAGCTGAAGACGAGGATGATAGCACCTTTCAATTCACCACCTCATAGCCACTTAGCATCAGTTGCTTTGATTACTCTTAATATGAAATATTTATGACCTGTTATCACCTGTGCAAGAAATGCTTTGGTTTTTAATTATCAACTTAAAATTCATCTGGAAGTGAAATACGTAATCACTGAGATCTTTTTTTAAGTAAAACCATGAACCACATTATTTTGTCCACATTATGTTACCTCCCTTTGTGGATGATTTTATTTTGCGATGAGTTGTGGTAAAGAGGAGTCACTGGTGCCTCTTACTGTGAATTATTTTCCAGTAAGAACTTTCTGAATTGTTTTAATTATTAGTATTTATTTTTCTTTGTTGCACCATGCAACATTTTATCTCACACACACACATGCACACATAGCACTACACAGTAAGTGTGTGTGAGATAAAGTGTTGCGTGATGCAACAAGGAAAAGAAAAAAAAAAAAAAAATATATATATATATATATATATATATATATATCTTCTTCTTCTTCTTCTTCTTTTACTTTCGGCTGCTCCCTTCAGGGGTCGCCACAGCAAATCATCCGCCTCCACCTCACCCTGTCCTCCGCATCTTTTCTGACTCCAACGACCTTCATGTCTTCCTTCACCACATCCATAAATCTCTTCTTCGGTCTTTTTTCTCTCTCATTTTCCTCATTCATCAGCTCTTCAAAGTACTCTTTCCATCTTCCCAGCACACTTCTGTCATTAGTCAATACAGTTCCCTCTCTGTCCTTTATCAATCTAACTTGCTGCACGTCCTTCCCATCTCTATTTCTCTGCTGTGCCAACCTGTATAGATCATTTTCTCCCTCTTTACTATCCAACCTATCATACAAGTCATCATACGCCCTCTGTTTGGCCTTAGCCACTGCTACTTTCGCCTTACGCTGTGTCTCCCTGTACTCCTGTTTACTCTCTTCGGTCCTCTCAATGTCCCACTTCTTCTTGGCTAACCTTTTCCTTTGTACACACTCCTGCACTTCCTCATTCCACCACCAAGTCTCCTTATCTACTTTCCTTCCAGAGGACACACCAAGTACTCTCCTACCTGTGTCCCTGATCACATTTGCTGTGGTTGTCCAGTCATTTGGAAGCACTTCCTGGCCACCCAAAGCCTGTTTCAACTCCTCCTTGAAGACAACACGACACTCTTCCTTTTTCAGCTTCCACCACTTTGTCTTCTGCTCTGCCTTTGCCTTTTTCACCTTTCTCACCATCAGAGTCATCCTGCACACCACCATCCTATGCTGTTTGGCAACACTCTCACCCACGATGACTTTGCAGTCACTGACTTCCTTCAAATTACATCGCCTACACAAGATGTAGTCTACCTGTGTGCGCCTACCTCCGCTTTCATAAGTCACCCTATGTCTTCTCAAAGAAAGTATTCACCACAGCCATTTCCATCCTTTTTGCAAAATCTATCAACATCTGTCCTTCTGCGTTCCTGTCCTGGATACCAAACCTGCCCATCACTTCCTCGTCCCCTCTGTTGCCTGCCCCAACATGTCCATTGAAGTCTGCACCTATGACCACACTTTCACCTCTGGGGGTACTCTGCATCACTTCATCTAAGTCACTCCAGAATCTCTCCTTCTCTTCTAGTTCACATCCTGCCTGTGTGGCATAAGCACTAACAACATTGAGCATTACACCTTCAATTTCTAACTTGAGATTCATCACTCTGTCTGACACTCTTTTCACTTTTAGAACATTCCTGACAAACTCCTCCTTCAAGATGACTCCGACTCCATTTCTCTTCCCATCCACACCGTGATAAAATAGCTTAAACCCTGCTCCTAAGCTTTTAGCTTTGCTACCTTTCCACCTGGTCTCCTGAACACACAGTATGTCCACCTTCCTCCTCTGCATCATGTCAACCAGCTCTCTACCTTTTCTGTGCATAGTTCCAACATTCAAAGTCCCCTCTCTCAGTCCTAGACTCATGCCTTTCCTCTTCTCTCTCTGCCTACGGACACGCCTCCCACCTCTCCTTCTTCGACGTCTTCGATCAACAGTAGTCCAATTTCCATCAGCACCCTGTTGATTGACAGCACTGATGGCGGTCGTTGTTAACCCGGGCCTCGACCGATCCGGTATGGAGGTAATACTTTTGATTTGCATAATCAATAATTGGCATTGGTTTTACGTCGGATGCCCTTCCTGACACAACCCTCTGCATTTCTCCGGGCTTGGGACCGGCATGAGGGGGAGAGACACTGGTTAGTGCCCCCCCACCTCATGGCTGCATTATATATATATATATATATATATATATATAATATAAAAATACTTTAATTGTGGAGCCGGTGGTGTAGTGGTTAGAGTGCTGGGCTCATGATCGGGAGGCTGTGAGTTCAAATCCCACTGAGACCCTCACTGTGCCAAGACCCCTGGGCAAGGTCTCAACCACAAGTGTGCCTCTGTCCACCCAGCAGTATAAATGGGTACCAGTAAAAATATACTGGGAAGGTAACCTGCGATGGACTAGTGTCCCATCCAGGAGGAGTTCAACTCCTGATCGCTTCACGCTACGGAAACCGGGGATAAGCACTGGCCTGATGAGTCACTAGGCTCGAGTGTAAAAACCCAACAGTTAATCAATCAATCAATCAAATATAAACTACATAAATAAGAGCAGTGGTGGCCTAGTGGTATAGGGCGCTGGATTGCTGATCCTAGGGTTGGGGGTTTGAGTCCCACTCTCCACAAGGTTGTCACTGGCCAGTCATGTCTCTCACTGTCTGTGGTGAGAGATTCATGTAAAAACCATTGCTGACTTTCGGAAAGAGTAGCTGCAAAGCCGTGCAATCAAAATTGTCTTGATGTACATCTCAGGTTGTCGGTCCTTCTTACAGAGTCTGTAAGTTCTTAGTTTATTCCCATTCACTTTGTTTCTATCATTCCATAGTTCATCAAACCACAGTTCTTTGTCGAGTCTCATCAGACGTTTCTTTAAGTCATTAATATATACAGAGAACAACGTTGGGGACAGAATACAGCCTTGTATTTCTGAAGTGCAGTGATAGTGCAAAGTGAAGTGATATGAAGTGTAGTAAAACAACGGTCAGCACTATTTCGGTGGTCAACACTATCCGGCGCCCACTCTTTCCCAGTCCCCTCCAGCCACTGCCCCGGCACCCACTCTTCCCCAGTCCCCTCCAGCCACTACCGAAACCTCTAGATGTCGCTGTAAAATCCCCAAGCAATTAACTTTAGCCTCTAGATGTCGCTGTAACAAACTATAATTACATAAATAATTTAATTCATAGAATCACCTTCCTCGCACCTCACAGACGTGATTTAAAACGCGCAGCTAATTTCTTGTTCAGCATGTTCAACGTGGCTTGGAGGGACAGCCATAAACTTTTATTTTAGTAGTGCTAATAGGTGGCATATATAGGATGTAAACTTTTGTAATAATAGGTTTATAGCTAGTAAAGTAGTATAAAGTTAGCTTGGCTTATAGCCTGCATAGGACTAACGTTAATATATCAATACATTACATTAATATATATCATATATATGTGCTCGAATGGGCCTAAAATCTATATAATATAAGGGATTCCTCCCTTTCACCGGTTTAATGGAAGACTGAGACCCCCGCGACGGCCGGTGTCCTCTAAGTAGGATGAGCCCCTGGCTCTGTTTGACGTATACGTACATGTGTATATAATATCAATAAATACATATTCAACGCTATAATGCTTATAATAACAATTAAACATTAAAAAAAAATAATGCATAAGAATGCATAAGATGTAAATAAAATATAAATACACACACAGAAGCGCGCGCGCGCACACACACACATGTCCTGAACCTGTCAAAACCTGAGGAGAATATTTGGAACAAGAGAAAGGTTAAAAAGTTGTGACTTACATAAAAACTTGGCTTAAAAAGTGGAACAAACTAGTTCAATGAAATGATACAAGGTTTATCTAGATGAGAGAAAACACTCATTTTGCAGGGCAGTGCCATCTTTTTTGTTAGTATAAATTGGCTTATATTGCTATAACAAGATAATTCAAATGTGTTGAGCTCACACATGTCCAACACACATTGTTATATATTGTGCTTGTAGCTGTATTTCTCCCAGTCCTACAAAAAAAAACCCTTCTAATCCTTCAACAATGACCAACAACCCCCCAGTTTATACACTTACACCCTGATGGTGGGCTACAGGAACTATACCATATCTGATGCTTCATTCCAAAATCAGGTGCTTCTCAAATGACTTAAAAATGGCGTGACACTACGCTATCCCTCAGCCATTGCTAAAATCTAAGGGAATTGGCGAAGATCAAAGGACATTTATACACATTAACATTCCCATGCACAGGTCCAGGACACGTGTCATGCCGCCTGCTTGCCTGCTCAGCCACCGCCAAAGCAACAACAATATCCCCAGCCATCAATGGATGACAGATAAAAATGAGTTCTGATAAAAAAATAGGTCAAGTGCCAAAATGTTATCAAAAGTTAGGTGCCAGTGGATTTTACTTCCAAATTACAGTTTTGATATATTAAGAAATTTTATTTCAAAAGCAATATATTCAATGATTTTTGTCACTTTTATTTGGTTGCTTGACATAAGACCAGATATTGGATATTTCAATTATGCATCATGAATATATCACGTGGCTTGTCACATTTTTTTTTTAAAATTGACCAAGTCAGCAGTAGCATCTAATGATAAAGATTTGCTGAAAATTTTGTCACTACTTTTGTTGTTTTAGTGTTATTTCAAAAAATATAAATTTTAGGTTAATTGACTAAACTTTATGATTTAACACTTTTTGCGACATTACATTTTAATTGCCATTTTCCTTAGTATTTCTCTTCTTTTACAGTACCTACTATTATTACACCCTTGCAAGTCCATAACTCCATTTGTACAGCACACATATAAATAATTTCATCACTCTTTAAAATCATGCAGCATAGTCGTTCAGATAAAATGATTAGCACAGATTTTAATATTTGTGAGTAAAGCCTGGTTTTGGCATGTCTCATCACATATTCAAACGACATTTCATGTGATGATGTGCAAGCTAATAAGGAACTGTGTGCTTTACCAATAGTTTATTGTTATGCTTATGGTTTTATGTTTCTGTGCCAAAAGATAAAGCTTCCAGGTACCGTGTATGTGGCGAAGTTTTTGAACCACAAGACTTCAAAACCCTACAGCATCTAAATTGGCTAAATGACAAAATAAGTAAAATTCATATAGGAATGCAATTAGGATGGTTTTTTAAACAAATGTAGTTTTCAAGAAGGTTGTACAAGAACTACTGTAACATTTTTTAAGAATAAAGGATAAGAACATGCGATTAATAATGCACTTGATGCATGTATGTTTTTTGCTTGTTATAGGTGATAAATGCTTTCCCGTTGTTGCTTAAAAATGAGCAAAACAAAGGAGACAGTGGACACGTGTTTGTCATGCCATTCTATATGGCTGTGCTGTGGGACAGAGAGGAATATGCTCACTGGATGTACAGAAAGGTTCAACATAAACTCAGGAAAATTCAAGCTTTGCAGAGAGGGTGACTCCTTATGGGGATAAGTGTAGTACTACAGGAATGGCCCAGAGTTTGCAAAATTAGTCACAGGATACAAATACTTAAGTGATTTTATTTTTACATCACATAACTAATGTTATTCTTTATTCCATCTTCAGATGAATTTGGCATTTTTGTTGTGTGGCAATCTGAAATAAATTATAGGGACCAGTAGTACTATAGTAGCTCCCTTTTGATTTCTATAAGCTTGAGATCCTTTGTAGATCTTAAATTTTTGTGCAAAAAAATATAACAAAATTTATACTGAATGCATAAAAATAAATTAATTGCATAATTTTTACACAGTGGTTACGAGAGGAATTCTCTGTAGTGTCTTTGTAGAGGGGTTTTATATTGGGACATATAAATATTGCATTTTTAATTCTGGGTATTTTCTAAACTTGACCAGCTTTCCAAATATATGCAGTGATATCACCATGTCGAGTTGGTTTGGTTTATTATTGGGATTTATTATAATACTATTATGTTGTCTTTTAGGTCAAACTTTCACGGTTTGATTGGGTATTTTTGCCCATAAATGCACATGCAAGCCACTGGATTCTGTTAGCAGCCACAACACAAGGAGCACATATGTCAAGAAATAGAGGTAAATATGATTTGTACAGTTGTAAGATTAATTGAAATAATGTTCATCATTTCATTTTCTGTAACCGCTTCATCTTAATTAGGGTCACGAGGAGGCTGGTGCCCATCCCAGCCAACTCGGGGCGAGGGCAGAGTACACCCTGGACAGCTCGCCAGGCCATCGCAGGGCAGAAACACGCTGACGGCTTTGCAGCCTACTCTTGTCGAAAGTCAGCAATGGTTCTTTTACATGCCTCACACCATAGACAGTGAGAGACATGAAAGGCCTTTGATAACCCAGTTAGCTGCACTGGAAGGGGGGGGGGGGGGGCAGTGACAACCTTGTGGAGAGTGGGACTCAAACCCCCAACCTTTGGATCAGCGATCTGGCGCCTTATACCACTAGACCACCACTGCCCCGACTGAAATAATGTGTGTTGACAATTGTAGAAATTCATTAACAGCTTCACATCAATATGTGAAGAGTTTTTTATGTATTTTTTAAGTTGCATCTGCCTTCCAAGCCTGCATCCACTGAAACATTTTCCGGAGTGTATCCTCTGTAGAAATGCTCAGATCCTAACCAAATAAAATAATTTACCACTATATTCATTGATGGAAAAAAATAATATCATTTTATTTATAACTTGTATAATACTGTGGACTTGATGTGAATGATGACAAATGGCGATGGATTGCATGGCTGGTCTCGAAAGAAAAACAGGCAGACTCCGGAGAGCATTCTGGTAGTTAAAATGTAATAATTAGTAATAATGAATATTGAAAAATACTGATAGTCCTACTTTATTTTTTGTTACATTTCCATTTAAAAGAGAAATCCAAAATATGCTGTTTTTTTAAAGAAAGAATCCGTATACTCTTATGTGAAAAATATGCTATCCTTTATTTTCTTACCCGAAAATCTGCCATCCTTAGTTATTTTTGCCCAAATCCACCATACGTTGGTGTCCTCATTTATGCATATGCACATGTATGCAGATCCTGGTGGAGGTTTGCCAATAATCTCTTAACACTACATGTTTGGCCAGCAAGAATTTCTATTTGGCCGTCCAAGGCATGTAATATAAGTCTGTTTGCCAGAAATTGTAGAGGCCAGAATTATTCAACCGCCACACAGGCACACATCATTTGGCACACTGTGATCACTATTCATGCAAGTCTAATAATTGTTATTGCTAAACATTTAAGTAAATTCAATTAATGCAGCCATGAGGCCGGGGGGGTGGGGGGCACTAACCAGTGTCTCTCCCCCTTATGCCGGTCCCAATCCCGGAGAAATGCAGAGGGTTGCGACAGGAAGGGCATCCGGCATAAAACTTTTGCCAAAATACAAAATGCAAACCAGAAAGTCTAAACTCATACCGGATCGGTCGAGGCCTGGGTTAACAACGACCGCCATCAGTGCTGTCAACCAACAGGGTGCTGATGGAAATTGGACGATGAAGTTATGGGAAAGAATATTAGAAGCTAGACTAAGGGCAGAGGTCAGCATTTGTGAACAACAGTTTGGTTTCATACCAAGAAAGAGCACCACAGATGCAGTGTTTGCTTTGAGGATGTTAATAGAGAAGTATAGAGAAGGCCAGAGGGAGCTGCATTGTGCCTTTGTGGATCTGGAGAAAGCGTATAACAGGGTGCCAAGAGAAGAACTGTGGTATTGCATGAGGAAGTCCGGAGTGGCAGAGACGTATGGTAGAGTGGTGCAGGACATGTATGAGAGATGTAAGACAGTGGTGAAGAGTGCTGTCGGCGTGACCGAAGAATTCAAGGTGGAGGTGGGACTGCATCAAGACCCATGTTCTAGCTTGACCACATCCACTCCAGCCATGACCACACCCACCGCTACCTTTATACTACATTTTAGCACCTGTTCCTTTATGCATACTTGCATTTGTTATCATACCTTATGATTTTAATTAAAGTGCTTTACACACCTGAACAGGATGCAATTAGAATCAACACCCACCCCTGCCATCACTTGACCCACTGCGACCCTTATACATTGTAGCACCAGCTCCTATAGTTTAATATTCGTTTAAAATACATTACAATGTTTACACACCTGAACAGGATGCACTTAGAACCAACAGTGACTCCTGCCATCACGACACCAAGTGTTACCCTTATACATTGTAGCACCAGTTTCTACAGTTTAATATTTATTTAAAATACATTACAATGTTTACACACCCGAACAGGATGCAATTAGCATCAACACCCACTACTCCATTACCACACTCCCTCCTACCTTTATACATATTAGCACCTTTTTTCTTATTTTTAAAGCACATAATTAAAACCAACACCGAATGCTACTATCAGCAGACCCAATCCTACCTTTATAGACAATATCAGCATCTATTTTCACACTCCCAGACTTTAATTGAAACACTTCACATACCTGAGAAAAGGATGTAATTAGACCCAACACCCACTCCTACCATCACCACAGCCAGTCATATCCTGATATATATTAGCACCTGTTTTTTTATAGTTTATGAATATTATATTTAGCTTATATACATATAAGTAGACAATCTTCTTCTTTTCCTTTCGGCTTTTCCCTTCAGGGGTCGCCACAGCGAATCATCTGCCTCCATCTCACCCTATCCTTTGCATCTTCTTCTCTTACACCAACGACCTTCATGTCCTCCTTTACCACATCCATGAATCGTCTCTTTGGTCTTCCTCTAGGCCTTTTGCCTGGTAGTTCCAGCCTCAGCATCCTATTACCAATATACTCACTATCCCTCCTCTGTACATGTCCAAACCATCTCAATCTAGCCTCTCTGACTTTGTCTCCAAAACGTCTTACATGTGCTGTCCCTCTGACGTGCTCATTCCTAATCCTATCCATCCTCGTTACTCCCAAAGAGAACCTCAACATTTTCATCTCTGCTACCTCCAACTCTGCCTCCTGTCTTTTCCCCAGGGCCACTGTTTCTAACCCATACAGCATCGTTGGCCTCAACACCGTCTTGTACACTTTTCCTTTCATTTTTGCCGATACCCTCCTATCTCACCGGACACTCTTCTCCAACCATTCCAACCTGCCTGCACACGCTTCTTCACCTCTTTTCCACACTCTCCATTGCTCTGGATTGTTGAGCCTAAGTACTTAAAATCCTCCACCTTTCTTATCTCTGCTCCCTGTAATCTCACCGTTCCTCTTTGGTCCTTGGCATTCATGCACATGTATTCTGTCTTACTGAGGCTAATCTTCATTCCCCTCCTTTCCAGGGCATACCTCCACCTCTCTAGATTTTCATGCACTTGTTCTCTGCTCTCACTACAGATTACAATGTCATCTGCAAACATCATAGTCCATGGGGAATCTTGTCTAACCTCGTCTGTCAGCCTGTCCATCACCATAGCGAACAAGAAGGGGCTGAGAGCTGACCCTTGATGCAGTCCCACCTCCACCTTGAACTCTTCTGTCACACCGACAGCACACCTCACCACTGTCTTACATCTCTCATACATGTCCTGCACCACTCTAATATACTTCTCTGCCACTCCAGACTTCCTCATGCAATACCACAGTTCTTCTCTCGGCACCCTGTCATATGCTTTCTCCAGATCCACAAAGGCACAATGCAGCTCCGTCTGACCTTCTCTGTACTTCTCCATTAACATCCTCAAGGCAAACACTGCATCTGTGGTGCTCTTTCTGGGCATGAAACCAAACTGTTGTTCACAAATGCTGACTTCTGCCCTTAGTCTAGCTTCCACTATTCTTTCCCATAACTTCATCGTATGGCTCATCAACTTTATCCCTCTGTAGTTGCCGCAACTCTGCACGTCTCCCTTGTTCTTAAAAATGGGCACCAGCACACTTCTCCTCCATTCCTCTGGCATCCTCTCACTCTCTAAGACCTTGTTAAATGTTCTTGTCAGAAAATCTACTGCTACCTCTCCTAGACACTTCCATACCTCCACCGGTATGTCATCAGGACCAACTGCCTTTCCATTCTTCATCCTCTTCAATGCCCTCCTCACTTCACCCTTACTAATCTTTGCTACTTCCTGGTCCTCAACAGTCACCTCTTCTACTCTTTTTTCTCTCTCATTTTCCTCATTCATCAGCTCTTCAAAGTACTCTTTCCATCTTGCCAGCACACTTCTGTCATCAGTCAATACATTTCCCTCTCTGTCCTTTATCAATCTAACTTGCTGCACGTCCTTCCCATCTCTATTTCTCTGCTGTGCCAACCTGTATAAATCATTTTCTCCCTCTTTACTTTCCAACCGAGCATACAAGTCATCAAACGCGCTCTGTTTGGCCTTTGACACTGCTACCTTTGCCTTACGCTGTGTCTCCCTGTACTCCTGTTTACTCTCTTCGGTTTTGTCAATGTCCCACTTCATCTTAGCTAATCTCTTCCTTTGTACACACTCCTGCACTTCCTCATTCCACCACCAAGTCTCCTTATCTACTTTCCTTCCAGATGACACACCAAGTATTCTCCTACCTGTCTCCCTGATCACATTCACTGTAGTTGTCCAGTCATCTGGAAGCACTTCCTGACCACCCAAAGCCTGTTTCAACTCCTCCTTGAAGACAACCCGACACTCTTCCTTTTTCAACTTCCACCACTTTGTCTTCTGCTCTGCCTTTGCCTTCTTCACCTTCCTCACCATCAGCATCATCCTGCACACCACCATCCTATGCTGTTTGGCAACACTCTCACCCGCTACTACTTTGCAGTCACTGACTTCCTTTAAATTACATCGCCTGCACAAGATGTAGTCTACCTGTGTGCTCCTACCTCCACTTTTATAAGTCACCCTATGCTCCTCTCTCTTCTGGAAGAAAGTATTCACCACAGCCATTTCCATCATTTTTGCAAAATCTACCAACATCTGTCCTTCTGCGTTCCTGTCCTGGATACCAAACCTGCCCATCACTTCCTCGTCCCTCTGTTTCCTGCACCAACATGCCCATTGAAGTCTGCCCCAATGACCACTCTTTCACCTCTGGGGTACTCTGCATCACTTCATCTAACTCCTCCAGAATCTCTCCTTCTCTTCTCGCTCACATCCTGTCTGTGGGGCATAAGCACTAACAACATTGACCATCACACCTTTAATTTCTAACTTGAGACTCATCACTCTGTCTGACACTCTTTTCACTTCTAGAACATTCCTGGCAAACTCCTCCTTCAAGATGACTCCGACTCCATTTCTCTTCCCATCCACACCGTGATAAAACAGCTTAAACCCTGCTCCTATGCTTCTAGCCTTGCGACCTTTCCACCTGGTCTCCTGAACACACAGTATGTCCACCTTCCTCCTCTGCATCATGTCAGCCAGCTCTCTACCTTTTCCTGTCATAGTTCCAATATTCAAAGTCCCTACTTTCAGTCCTAGACTCATGCCTTTCCTCTTCTCTCTCTGGCAACGGACACGCCTCCCGCCTCTCCTTCTTCGACGTCTTCGACCAACAGTAGTCCAATTTCCATCAGCACCCTGTTGGTTGACGGCACTGATGGCGGTCGTTGTTAACCCGGGCCTCGACCGATCCGGTATGTCATTCTTTCTTGTGATTCGCATAGTTTATTTGGCATTTGTTTTACGCCGGATGCCCTTCCTGACGCAACCCTCTGCATTTATCCGGGCTTGGGACCGGCGTGAGGGAGAGACACTGGTTTGTGCCCCCCCCTCACGGCTGCATTACATATAAGTAGACAATAATATAGACAAATAAGTTGAATGAGTTTAAATAGGGATGCATTTTTTAAATTTTATTTCAGGCACATTGGTGCACTTATCGTTTCTATTACAGATTACAAAACAATGTTCATGAAGTTTTTGTTTATTGTAAGTTGAACTGTATAATTTTGTTTTTAATGTTAATAAAGATACAATGTTATACAGAGGTGTACTAATAACAATTTTAAAAAGAAATAATACCATTCTAGTCGGGGCAGTCAGGGCGTGAATTTTTTTTTTCTTCCTCGGGGTGCCAGAGAAAATAATCGAGAAGCATAGCTAGATAGTTTTTATATATATATATATATATATATATAGAGGATTTTCTGAGTAGATCTTTCCGAAGGAGAGTGCTCAATACTTTTTGGTAGAGCAAATAACAAAAATAAAAGGACAGGACAAAGACTTTCTATTGAAACTCCATTTATCACTACAGATCTGTTTCGAGGGGTGGTGAAACCATCCTCTCTCTTCAGGTGATTATAGAAGAATTTATATATATATATATATATATATATATATTTATTTATTCTATATAGAATATATAAATATATTCTTTATAGAAGAATTTATTTATATATATATATATATATATATATATATATATATATATATATATATATAAATATATTTATTTATTCTTCTATAATCACCTGAAGAGAGAGGATGGTTTCACCACCCCTCGAAACAGATCTGTAGTGATAAATGGAGTTTCAATAGAAAGTCTTTGTCCTGTCCTTTTATTTTTGTTTTTATATATATATATATATATATATATATATATAGATAGATAGATAGATAGATAGATAGATAGATAGATAGAGCTTTATTGATCTCACAATGGAGAAATTTACTGTTACAGGCCCTGGGCAAAAGACAGGAGGCAGAGCTGGAGGTAGCAGAGATGAAAATGTTGAAGTTCTCTTTGAGAGTAACGAGGATGGATAGGATCAGGAATGAGCACATCAGAGGGACAGCACATGTAAGACGTTTTGGAAACAAAGTCAGAGAGGCTAGATTGAGATAGTTTGGACATGTACAGAGGAGAGATAGTGAGTATATTGGTAGTAGGATGCTGTGGTTGGAACTACCAGGCAGAAGGCCTTGAGGAAGATCAAAAAGACGATTCATGGATGTGGTGAAGGAGGACATGAAGGCAGTTGGTGTAAGACAAGAAGATTCAGAAGATAGGGTAGGATGGAGGCAGATGATTCGTTGTGGCGACCCCCGAAGGGAAAAGCTGAAAGGAAAAGAAGAGGAAGGCTCTCGAAGCATCATCAGTCGGGGGTGCAAAAAGCTCAGAAAGGTGTAACATCATTGAGTCATAATATTAGAACAGAACAATAAAATATAAAAATAACAAAAAACAAAACAAACAAACAATATATATATATGCAGCCATGCGGGGGGGGCACTAACCAGTGTCTCTCCCCCTTATGCCGGTCCCAAGCCCGGATAAATGCAGAGGGTTGTGACAGGAAGGGCATCCGGCGTAAAACTTCTGCCACATTTAAAAATGCAAATGATCAATACAGAATTCATACCGGATCGGTTGAGGCCCGGGTTAACAACGACCGCCATCAGTGCTGTCAACCAACAGGGTGCTGATGGAAATTGGACTACTGTTGGTTGAAGACGTCGAAGAAGGAGAGGTGGGAGGCGTGTCCGTAGGCAGAGAGAGAAGAGGAAATGCGTGAGCCTAGGACTGAGAGTAGGGACTTTGAATGTTGGAACTATGCAAGGAAAAGATAGGGAGCTGGCTGACATGATGCAGAGGAGGAAGGTGGACATACTGTGTGTTCAGGAGACAAGGTGGAAAGGTGGCAAGGCTAGAAGCTTAGGAGCAGGGTTTAAACTGTTTTATAATGGTGTGGATGGGAAGAGAAATGGAGTAGGAGTCATCTTGAAGGAGGGGTTTGTCAGGAATGTTCTAGAAGTGAAATGAGTGTCAGACAGAGTGATGAGTCTCAAGTTAGAAATTGAAGGCGTGATGGTCAATGTTGTTCATGCTTATGCCCCACAGGCAGGATGTAAGCTAGAAGAGAAGGAGAGATTCTGGAGTGAGTTAGATGAAGTGATGCAGAGTAGCCCCAGAGGTGAAAGAGTGGTCATTGGAGCAGACTTCAATGGACATGTTGGTGCAGGCAACAGAGGGGACGAGGAAGTGATGGGCAAGTTTGGTATCCAGGACAGGAACACAGAAGGACAGATGTTGATCGATTTTGCAAAAAGGGAAATGGCTGTGGTGAATACTTTCTTCAAGAAGAAACAGAAGCATAGGGTGACTTATGAAAGCGGAGGTAAGAGCACACAGGTAGACTACATCTTGTGTAGGCGATGTAATTTGAAGGAAGTCAGTGACTGCAAAGTAGTAATGGGTGAGAGTGTTGCCAAACAGCATAGGATGGTGGTGTGCAGGATGACACTGATGGTGAGAAAGGTGAAAAAGGCAAAGGCAGAGCAGAAGACAAAGTGGTGGAAGCGGAAAAAGGAAGAGTGTCGTGTTGTCTTCAAGGAGGAGTTGAAACAGGCTTTGGGTAGTCAGGAAGTGCTTCCAGAGGACTGGACAACCACAGCCAATGTGATCAGGGAGACCGGTAGGAGAGTACTTGGTGTGTCCTCTGGAAGGAAAGTAGAGAAGGAAACTTGGTGGTGGAATGAGGAAGTGCAGGAGTGTGTACAAAAGAAGAGGTTAGCCAAGAAGAAGTGGGACATTGAGAGGACCGAAGAGAGTAAACAGGAGTACAGGGAGACACAGCGTAAGGCGAAGGTAGCAGTGTCAAAGGCCAAACAGAGGGCGTATGATGACTTGTATGATAGGTTGAACAGTAAGGAGGGAGAAAATTATTTATACAGGTTAGCACAGCAGAGAAATAGAGACGGGAAAGACGTGCAGCAAGTTCGAGTGATAAAAGACTGAGAGGAAAATGTATTGACTGATGACAGAAGTGTGCTGGGAAGATGGAAAGAGTACTTTGAAGAGCTGATGAATGAGGAAAATGAGAGAGAAAAAAGAGTAGATGGGGTGACCATTGAGGACCAGGAAGTAGCAAAGATTAGTAAGGGAGAAGTGAGGAAGGCATTGAAGAGGATGAAGAGTGGAAAGGCAGTTGGCCCTGATGACATACCAGTTGAGGTATGGAAGTGTCTAGGGGAGGTAGCAGTAGATTTTCTGACAAGAATATTCAACAAGGTCTTAGAAAGTGAGCAGATGCCGGAGGAATGGAGGAGAAGTGTGCTTGTGCCTATTTTTAAGAACAAGGGAGATGTACAGAGTTGTGGCAACTACAGAGGGATAAAGTTGATGAGCCATACAATGAAGTTATGGGAAAGAATAGTGGAAGCTAGACTAAGGGCAGAGGTCAGCATTTGTGAGCAACAGTTTGGTTTCGTGCCAAGAAAGAGCACCACAGACGCAGTGTTTGCTTTGAGGATGTTAATAGAGAAGTACAGAGAAGTTCAGAAGGAGCTGCATTGTGCCTTTGTGGATCTGGAGAAAGCATATGACAGGGTGCCGAGAGAAGAACTGTGGTATTGTATGAGGAAGTCTGGAGTGGCAGAGAAGTATGTTAGAGTGGTGCAGGACATGTATGAGAGATGTAAGAGTGGTGAGGTGTGCTGTCGGTGTGACAGAAGAGTTCAAGGTGGAGGTGGGACTGCATCAAGGGTCAGCTCTCAGCCCCTTCTTGTTTGCTAGGGTGATGGACAGGCTGACAGACGAGGTTAGACAAGAATCTCCATGGACTATGATGTTTGCAGATGACATTGTGATCTGTAGTGAGAGCAGAGAGCAAGTGGGGGAAAATCGAGAGAGGTGGAGGTATGCCCTGAAAAGGAGGGGAATGAAGGTTAGTCTCAGTAAGACAGAATACATGTGTGTGAATGACAAGGACCCAAGAGGAATGGTGAGGTTACAGGGGGCAGAGATAAAGAAGGTGGAGGATTTTAAGTACTTAGGCTCATCAATCCAGAGCAATGGAGAGTGTGGAAAAGAGGTGAAGAAGCACTTCCAGTCAGGTTGGAATGGATGGAGAAAAGGGTCCGGTGTGATGTGTGATAGGAGAGTATCGGCAAGAATGAAAGGAAAAGTGTACAAGACTGTGATGAGGCCAGCGATGTTGTATGGTTTAGAGACAGTGGCCCTGGGGAAAAGACAGGAGTCAGAGTTGGAGGTAGCAGAGATGAAAATGTTGAGGTTCTCTTTGGGAGTAACGAGGATGGATAGGATCGAGAATGAGTACATCAGACGGATAGCACATGTTAGATGTTTTGGAGACAAAGTCAGAGAGGCTAGATTGAGATGGTTTGGACATGTACAGAGGAGGGATAGTGAGTATATTGGTAGTAGGATGCTGAGGTTGGAACTTCCAGGCAGAAGGTCTAGCGGAAGACCAAATTTTCATTTTCATCTCTGCTACCTCCAACTCTGACTCTTGTCTTTTCCCCAGGGCCACTGTCTCTAAACCATACAACATTGCTGGCCTCATCACAGTCTTGGACACTTTTCCTTTCATTCTTGCCGATACTCCCTCCAGTAGTCTACCTGTGTGGTCCTACCGCCGCTTTTATATGTCACCCAATGCTCCTGTCTCTTCTGGAAAAAAGTATTCACCAGTCATTTCCATCCTTTTTGCAAAATCTGTCAACATCTGTCCTTCTTTGTTCCTGTCCTGGATATCAAACCTGCCCATCACTTCCTCGTCCCCCCGTTGCCTCCACCAACATGTCCATTGATATCTGCACCAATGAATACTCTGCATCACTTCATCTAACTCACTACAGAATCTCTCCTTCTATTCTACCTCACAACCTGCCTGTGGGGCATAAGCACTAACCACATTGAACATCACACCTTCCACTTCCAACTTGAAACTCATCACTCTATCTGACACTCTTTTCACTTCTAGAACATTCCTGACAAATCCCTCCTTCAAGATCACTCTGACTCCATTTCTCTTCCGATCGACACCATGAAAAAACAGCTTAATCCCTGCTCCTCAGCTTCTAGCCTTGCTACCTTTCCACTTTGGTCTCCTGAACACACAGTATGTCCACCTTCCTCCTCCGCATCATGTCAGCAAGCTCTCTACCTTTCCTGCCCTACCGTTCCAACGTTCAAAGTCCCTACTCTCAGACTCTACTCCCTACTCATGCCTTTCCTCTTCTCTCTCTATGCCTACGGACATGCCTCCCCCTCTCCTTCTTCGACCTCGCCTCCTTTGACCTCTCCTTCTTCGACTAACAGTAGTCCAATTTCAACCAGCACCCTGTTGATTAACAGCACCGTTGGCGGTTGTTGTTAACCCGGGCCTCGACCAATCCGGTATGGTATTTGTATTTTTGACCCGCATCTTTTATGTGGCATTGGTTTTAGGCCGGATGCCCTTCCTGATGCAACCCTCAGCATTTATCCGGGCTTGGGACCGGTGTGAGGGTGAACACTGGCTTGTGCCCCCCCCCCCCCCCCCATGGCTGCATTATCATATATATATATATATATATATATATATATATATATATATATATATATATATATATATATATATATATATATATATATATATAATTTTGAGTAGATCTTTCCGTAAGTGAATGCTCAATACTTTTTCGTCGAGCAAATATAAGTAAAAATAAAAGGACAGGACAAAGACTTTCTATGGAAACTTCATTTTCACTACAGATCTGTTTCGAGGAATGGTGAAACCATCCTCTCTCTTCAGGTGATTCAGAAGAGAGAGGATGTTTTCACCACCCTTCGAAACAGAGCTGTAGTGAAAATGAAGTTTCAATAGAAAGTCTTTGTCCTGTCCTTTTATTTTTACATACATATATATATATATATATATATATATATACACACACACACACACACACACACACACACACACAGTATATCGTCTTCTTTTCTTTTCGCCTTTTTTCCCGTTCTTGAGAGTTACCACAGCGAATCATCTGATTCGCACATTTGATTTGGCATGGGTTTTTTTTTTTTTTTTACGTGGGATGCCCTTTCTGTCAGAACCCTTTTTAGCAAGGGACAGAAACAT
Organism: Plotosus lineatus; assembly: GCA_024760905.1. NCBI lineage: Eukaryota > Metazoa > Chordata > Actinopteri > Siluriformes > Plotosidae > Plotosus > Plotosus lineatus. Next base: position 56,045,568 of record CM045731.1, read on the forward strand.
GCTGATGGCTTTGCAGCCTACTCTTTACGAAAGTCAGCAATAGTTCTTTTACATGCCTCTCACCATAGACAATGAGAGACATGGCTCACCTTTGATAACCCAGTTAGCTGCACGGGGGGGTGAAACCACTGTGGGGACTCGAACCCCCAACCTTAGGATCAGCGATCCTTTGCGCTATCCAGTAGACCAGGGATCACCAACGTGGCGCCTGTGGGCACCAGATAGCCCGTAAGGACAATATGAGTTGACCGCAGACCTGTCCACTGATATTTTCAGGACAGGCCCTCGGCTCCACAGCACCACTCGCCATTGAGCTGCATCTAATTTTTTTTAATATATTTTGAAATCAAATCAATATCTTCACATAGATGAATATCATTAACACATAATTAAAGGTAAATTGAGCAAATTTGTAATTTCAGAGGTGTGTATCGATCTGGTATCCCTTCACATTAATTGGTACCCAAGAAGTAGCTCTCATTTTCAAAAAGGTTGGGGACCCTGCACTCGACCATCACTGCCCATATATAAAAATTATATATATATATACACACACACACACACACACATACATATACAGTATATCTATACAGTGTATATATATATATATATATATATATATATATATATATATATACTATATATATATATAATATGTATTATATAATATATAAATATAATATATATATATATTATATTTATATATTATATATTAAATAAAATAACCTTTTTCAAGGCAACTTACGTATGTTTTACAACAAAATACATTAAGTGAATAACACTCACTATAAACTTAAAAGAAAAGAAAGCCCTAACTGGGAAACTATAAATCTGCATCGCTCTTGAAGGTAGCACGTTTACGTCAGAGGTCATGTGTTATTGCGCGTGCGCATTTCTCCTCATAGTGTAAACTCACTTCCTAAACAAAACTGAGGTAAAGTCTTTAATGCCGTTTTGGTTTTACGGTTGTACCCCTGTATTTATTTTATCAATTTTACTGGTAATTAAAGTATTTATATGCTAGCATGATGTCGATTGTGATATAAATGATTAGTATTGTATTTTAAAAATGTATATACAAGACTGCCGATTAATGCGAACTGTCAACTGTTTATACTTATTTCTGTAAATAATATATTTATATTTTAAATGTCTTTATTTATTTTGTTACTCCACACAGCAGTTTATCAGTGATTACAATGTTTAGATTCTGTTTGTTTGTCTCCCTCTCTCTGTCTCGCATTCTCACTGTCTTTCTCATTCTTTCTCACTCTCTGTCTCCCTGTCTCTCTGCTGTCGCCCTCATTGTCTGTATGTCTGTCTCTCTCAATCTGTCTCACTCTCTCACTGTCTGTTTCTCACTGTTTGTCTGTCTCTCTGCTCTCATTCTCTCTCACTCTCTGCCTGTCGTTCTCTGTCTCTCTCACTGTCTCCTGTTTTTCTCTCTGTCTGTTTCCTCTCTCTTACTATCTCTGTCTACTTCTCTTTCTGTATATACTATTTCTTTTTCTCTTTTTGCATTCTCTCTCACTCTCTCACTGTCCGCCTTTCTCTTACTGTCCGTCTCTTTCTCACTGTTTTTCTGTCTCTCTTCCCCCTCCCCCTCTCTTCCCCCTCCCCCTCTCTTCCCCTCCCCCTCTCTTCCCCCTCCCCTCTCTTCCCCCTCCCCCTCCCCTCTCTTCCCCCTCCCCCTCTCTTCCCCCTCCCCCTCTCTTCCCCCTCCCGTCTCTCTTCCCCCTCTCCGTCTCTCTTCCCCCTCTCCGTCTCTCTTCCCCCTCTCTGTCTCTCTTCCCCCTCTCTGTCTCTCTTCCCCCTCTCTGTCTCTCTTCCCCCTCTCTGTCTCTTCCTCCCTCTCTGTCTCTTCCCCCTCCCCCTCTCTGTCTCTTCCCCCTCCCCCTCTCTGTCTCTCCCCCCTCCCCCTCTCTCCCTCTCCCCTCCCCCACTCTCTCCTCTCTCTTCCCCCTCCCCCTCTCTGTCTCTCTTCCTCGCTCTCTGTCTCTCTTCCCCTCCCCTCTCTGTCTCTCTTCCCCCCTCTCTGTCCCCCTGTCTCTCTACCCCTCCCCATCCCCTCAGTCTCTCCCCTCCCCCTCTGTCTCCCCCTCCCTCTCTGTCTCTCTCTCTCTCTCTCTCTCTCTCTCACTGACTTTGTCTACTTTTTCTATATATTTCTTTTCTCTTCTTGTTGCATTTTTCTATTTTATCTCCTTTTTTTTCTTTCTCTCTATCTGTCTCGATCATTCTTTTTCTCTTATTTTTGCTCTCATCTCTAACTGCTTCTGTCTGTCAATGACTGCCTCTCTGTCATTCACACACTCTCACTCTCTTTCACTGTCTGTCTGTCTCTTTCACAGTTTTTCTGTCTCTCTCATTCGCTCACTCTGTCTCGGTCTACTTCTTTTTCTCTTCTGTTTGCATTGTCTTGATCCCCTCATTCTCTCTATCTGTCTCTACCTTTCTTTGTCTCTTGTTTTTAACTGTCTCTATCACTGTTTTTCTCTCTCTCTCTATCTCTGGGAATCAATCTCTCTGACTTTTTTCTGTCTAAACGTGTATATATATATATATATATATATATATATATATATATATATACTTTAATATTTCACTCTTTCTCTGTATTTCATTCCGTTCAATTGTGTTTGTTGATCTTTTGCTCTATTTTTCTCTCAGTTTATGAACCAAAAAGTTTTGCGAGTCAGAGATTTTCCAGCTTTCTGTTACAAAGACACCTAAGACTCGTTTCATTCAAAATTATAATCCCTACACATCTCATTAAACATCTCTTACCAGAAGCTTCACTGTTCTTTTCCTTAATTTGTAAATATCATCTTGTTTTATATAAAATAATTTAATTGATATGATGTGAGTGCAATACAGTGGCACCTTGACTTACGAGTGTCTTTTATAACAAATTTTCCATGATACGAGCTTCGATCCCACTAAAACTCTGCCTCATCTACCGAGCGATTTACAAGCTCTGAAGGGGAAATGACTTTTCCGGGCTGATGAGCCTCATATTCTTCCCTGTGTATTCCTCCACACTCCGAGAACGCCTTTTGCAGTGCTTCTCAATTATTTTCTGTGATGCCCCCTCTAGGAAGAAAAAAAAAATCATGCCCCCAGCTATAAAGTGTTTACTGCACTTCATATCGTTTGCTCGGTGAACACAGTGAGAGCACCACTGCCATCTACTGTAGAGTATGTGCAATTACACTTAATTCTCGTCATACAGTATGGCAAAAAAGCATGTTCCCCAGGGTCATACACGTCCCCCCTGGTATCACACCGCACCCCAAGGAGGGTGTGCCCCACTGTTGTGCGAGAAGCACTGGCCTTGTGGGAACTCACCACGAGCCTTTCCTTGCTGGCATTTGTAGCATGTACATATACAAAATTCTCCTGCTTCTCTGTTACGCAGCACCTTATGCCTGCCCACGGGATATTTTTGCACCCACTTGACATCTTTGAGGCGGTCGATGATTGAAAGGGTTAGTTGACTTATTGTTTATTCTTGTTTTATTATGATTTATTCTTAATTATTATTGCTGTTAATGTTCATGTATTATTATAATAACAATAATGAAATATGTATTGTTTTCACATTTTTATCGTTAATATAAAAGGTCAAATATACTTGTTTGTGTAGGTTATGGGGGTTGGAATGGATTAATTTATTTACTATTATTTTCTATTGGAATTTTTGTTTTATCTAACGAACATTTTGACTTACAAGATAGTCCTCAGAACGGATTAATTTTGGTGAGGTGAGGGTTGGAACGTAGATCGACTGGTAAATTGAGAGCTTCGCCTTGTGGCTCAGCTCCTTCTTCACCATGACGGACCGGTACAGGCACCGCTTAACAGCAGAGGCTGCAGTGATCCGTCTGTCGATCTCTCGCTCCATCCTTCCCTCACTCGTGAACAGGACCCCAAGATACTTAAACTCCTCCACTTGGGGCAGGACCTCATTCCCGATCCGGAGGGGGCATTCCACCCTTGTCTGACTGAGAACCATGGCCACAGACTTGGAGGTACTGATCCTCATTCCGGCTGCTTCGCACTTGGCTAAAATCGCTCCAGTGAGAGCTGGAGGTCCCGACTTGATGAAGCCAAAAGGACAACATCATCCGCAAAAAGCAGAGATGAGATCCGATGGCCACCAAACCAGAACCCCTCAATGCCTCGACTGCGCCTAGAAATTCTGTCCATAAAAATTATGAACAGAATCGGTGACAAAAGACAGCCTTGGCGGACTCCAACTCCCACCGGAAACGAATTCGACCTGTTCTTACCAATACGAACCAAACTCTGGCTCCGATGATACAGCGACCGAATGGCTTGTAGCAACAAATCTGGAACGCCGTACTCTCGGCGCACGCCCCACAAGATCGTTTGAGGGACACGGTCGAAAGCTTTCTCCAAATCCACAAAGCACATGTGGACGGATTGGGCAAACTCCCATGCCCCCTCAAGAATCCTGTGGAGCGCATAGAGTTGGTGAAGAGTGCTACGGCCAGGACGAAAACCACAGTTCCTCCTGAATCCGAGGTTCGACTATCGGTCGGCTCCTCCTCGCTAGTACCCCTGCATAGACTTTCCCAGGTAGGCTGAGGAGTGTAATTCCACGATAATTGGAACACACCCTCCGGTCCCCCTTCTTAAAAATGGGGACCACCACCCCAGTTTACCAATCCAGAGGTCCAGCCCCCGATGACCACGCAATGTTGCAGGTACCACTGTACTTGCTTCTTCTTCGGTGTGTGTGTGTGTGTGTGTGTGTGTGTGTGGGGGGGGGGGGGTCATGCACTAAGCTGTGTGTTACCATTTTCTCGCTAATCAGAATCCAGATTTGTTCTAAAATCCTGTGTTTGTTTGACACATACATGATAAATGTTATCCTGTTTTCACAGCTTTGAACTTCACATCCAATTGGTTTGTGAGAACGTAAGAAGAGCAGCATTTAGAAGAAACACTGCGTTCGGCCTTTACCATCATGGCTGCCACCAACGAGGAGAACGTCCATGTAGAAGAGGTAGAGGTGTTGACGACGCAGGACAGCTCAGCTCCATGTCCGTCAGCAGAATGCATGAAGAACATCCTGGAGAATGTGAATCTGCAACAGCCAGAGTGAGAGATGCTTTGTTCTTCAGCGAGTCCAATGTGACCCGGAATATTTTTCATCTTGTTGGAGCTTCTCAATGTGGTTAATGTGGGTTGAAGTTTTTTTTTGTTTTTTACCGGGATCCCAGATCTCCGCTATTTAGCGGAATTCCGCTATTTTTATAAATTTATGCAATAAATACAGTGTAAGACTGTTTACTAGGCAGAGTAAATGTTGACATTTTGAGTTATGGTGTTATACTATGAACATACTAACTTGTAGTGGGTATGCTCACTAGTTGAACACAAATGTTTGCTGTAATATCATGTGTTATGTGATCATTCTACAAATTGGTTCATAATTATGTTACCCATGAATGATGAGCCATTGCGCGATGCTACTTGAATTGTGTGTTCTACACTGAAACTAATTTAAGCTGTTTTGTTTAGTGTTTATGCATGTTACAAAACAATAATTCACTTGCTTGCATGATTTTTTTATATGACATGCTTTGCCCCGTACCCCGCTAGGGGCCCTGTGGCTGCCTTGACCCCAGCTGAAATATTTCATTTCCTATATTTCTAAACCTGTTTCCTCTGTTTTTTCTAAATCTCATTGGGATCCCTGTTTTTATAGGGTGGACAACCTGGAGCAGAGCTTAGCGTCTGAACCCAGTCCTGCCATCAGTCTGCCTAAAGAAGCGGTGCTTGGTGAGATATGATTACTAAACATGGTGTTTCTGTATCCAATTGGCATCTTCTCTCTGTGCTTGCACCCCTGTGCTTGTGTTTGGGTGGGAGGGAGTGAGAGAGAGAGTAGGGGTGAAGGAAGGGGAGACAGAGAGAGAGAGAGAGAGGGAGGTAGTGTGAGAGTGTGGGTGAGGGCTGGATTGCATGAGAGAGAGTGAGTCGGGGTGAGGGAGAGAGAGAAAGTGGGGGTGAGGGAGAGAGAAAGTGGGGGTGAGGGAGGAGAGAGTGGGGTGAGGGAGGAGAGAGTGGGGTGAGGGAGGAGAGAGTGGGGTGAGGGAGGGGGAGAGAGAGAGCAGGGGTGAGGGAGGAAGTGTGAGAGAGTGTGGGTGATTGCTGTGTGTGTGTGTGTGTGTGTGAGAGAGAGAGAGAGTTGGGGTGAGGGAGTGAGGGTTAGAGACAGAGAGAGAGAGAGAGAGAGAGAGAGCAAGCGAGCATGGGTGAGGGAGGAAGTGTGAGAGAGTGTGGGGAGGGCTGGAGTGTGTGTGTGTATGAGAGAGAGTTGGGTTGGGGGGAGGGAGGGAGGGAGGGAGGGAGTGTGTGTGTGAGAGAGAGAGAGAGAGAGAGCAGGGGTGAGGGAGAGAGAGAAAGTGGGGGTGAGGGAGGAGAGAGTGGGGTGAGGGAGGGAGAGAGTGGGGTGAGGGAGGGAGAGAGTGGGGTGAGGGAGGGGAGAGAGAGAGCAGGGGTGAGGGAGGAGGTGTGAGAGAGTGTGGGTGATTGCTGCTGTGTGTGTGTGTGTGTGTGTGTGAGAGAGAGAGAGAGAGTTGGGGTGAGGGAGTGAGGGTTAGAGACAGAGAGAGAGAGAGAGAGAGCAAGCGAGCATGGGTGAGGGAGGAAGTGTGAGAGAGTGTGGGGGAGGGCTGGAGTGTGTGTGTGTATGAGAGAGAGTTGGGTTGGGGTGAGGGAGGGAGGGAGGGAGTGTGTGTGTGAGAGAGAGAGAGAGAGAGAGAGAGAGAGAGGAGGGGTGAGGGAGGAAGTGTGAGAAAGAGAAAGAAGGATGAGGTGAGGAAGTGAGGTTGAGAGAGAGAGAGAGAGCATGGGGAGAGAGAAAGAGCAGGGCTGAGGGAGGAAGTGTGAGAGAGTGTGGGTGAGGGCCAGAGTGTGTATGTGAGAAAGAGAGAGAGAGAGAGTCGGGGGTGAATGAGGGTGTGTGTGTGTGTGTGTGTGTGTGAGAGAGAGAGTGAGAGAGAGCAGGGGTGAGGGAGGAAGTGTGAGAGAGTGTGGGGAAGGCTGGAGTGTGAGAGAGAGTCGGGAGTGAGGGTTAGAGAGAGAGAGAGCGAGAGAGCAGGGGTGAGGGAGGAAGTGTGAGAGAGTGTGGGGGAAGGCTGGAGTGTGAGAGAGTGAGAGAGAGTCAGGAGTGAGGGTTAGAGAGAGAGAGAGAGCGAGCAGGGGTGAGGGAGAACGTGTGAGAGAGAGTGTGGGTGAGGGCCAGAGTGTGTGTGAGAGAGAGAGAGAGTAGAGGTGAGGTAAGGAGGAAGAGAAAGAGAGAGAGGGCTGGGGTGAGGAAGTGAGGGTTAGAGACGGTGAGTAAGGTGTGTGTGTGTGTGTGTGTGTGTGTGTGTGTGTGTGTGTGTGTGTGAGAGAGAGAGAGAGAAAGAGAGTCAGAGGTGTGTGTCAGTGAGAGAGAGAGACAGACAGAGAGTAGGGGTGAAGGAGGGAGTGTGAGAAATTGAAAATTTAAAAAGTACTTTATTTTAACACAAAAAATCAAACACCAGTTATTAAAGCATAAACAGAAAGGGTACATTAAATGAATTAATGTAGAAAATAAACCCATTACACACACAAAAATAAATAAATAGACAAATAAAAATAATAAATAAATAACTAAACAACAAGAAACACCCCAACAGATCTAACCTTCTCGATGTCTGTCTTCTTTTCGGCTTTTTCCCTTTTACTCGGGAGTCGCCACAGCGAATCATCTGATTCGCACGTTTGATTTGGCAGAGGTTTTTACGTCGGATGCCCTTCCTGTCACAACCCTTTTAGCAAGGGACAGAAACACGCTGACGACTTTGCAGCCTACTCTTTACGAAAGTCAGCAATGGTTCTTTTACATGAACCTCACCAGAGACAGTGACAGACATGGCCCGCCTTTGATAACCCAGTTAGCTGCACTGGGGGGACAGTGACAACCTTGTGGAGAGTGGGACTCGAACCCCCAACCTTTGGATCAGCGATCCAGCGCCCTATACCACTAGACCACCACTGCCCCTACCCTCTCGATCTCAACAGAAAAAATCTCTCCCTTGAGTGGAGCCAGGTGTCCTGGCGGCTGTTGCCATTAAAAAATTCTCCAGACGTCTAAAAGTTCGTGTGTCTCAACGAGTTTTCTTAGCGTCCTTTGCGAGGCAGTGTGTGGTTCGGGGTGGTTCCGATCTATAAGATGATTTTCAGTACAATTAAAATCCCCCCCCGATAATCAGGTGCTCATCCTGACCGCACCTCTGAATCACATCCTCCAGGGCGCTTAAAAACAGGGGTCTCTCTGTGCCTGCAATTGGAGCGTAAACGTTTAAAAACAAAACCTTGATTCTTTCCTGCTGTGCCGTAACTTTTAAAATATGGCCTGTCATCACATCTTCAGTGTGTACAGAAACCGGGTTAAAATCTCGGAAGAATAAAATTCCAACTTCCCCACTGTTGGCACTTTTGTGACGAAAAAACACCTGTCCGTCCCATTCCCTCCTCCAGTCACCCTCATTGTCCACGGTGCTGTGTCTCCTGAATAAAAACAACATTTAGTTTCTTTACATGAATTAAACTAAAAGTCAAGGCTCTTTTCAAGTCCTGTCTCGCTCCGTTTATATTGAGCATGGCGATTTTAAAAGTCTCCATGTTCATGTTGAAAATAAAAGAAGGGAGAGACTGAACTGTGAGAGGTAGAAGCAGGTTGAATAAAAAAAAAACAGATGAAAGAAAGAAAACATTAGTCCTCCTCAGCGAGTTGTTTTTTAAACTTTGAAGCCAGTTTCCTCAATCTATAAACCTCTTGTTTGGTGAAACCTGGCTGTCCGGGCTCACCTCGCTTTCTTAAATGGAGACGGACAGAGTCGATAAATAGTCTGAGGTCCGGAAAAAAGTTTTCGGCTTTAGTTCTAACCCCTTTATTGTCATGTAGGAACTTTTGAATTTTTTCCACAGTGTATGCCGTGGCTGTGTCCATTTTTTCTGTGTTCTCGTCCTCGCTCTCAGGCAAGCCCTGGGACAGGCGGATTTCCCCCTTTGAGGCTTTTTTTAATTTTGTTCGACATGCTGTTTTCTGTATTTGTGAACTTTCTCTTAGCTACCGTTTTTAATTCGTCAACTATTAATTCTTCATCCTCTTGACCTAATTCCTCCAGAACTGACTCTGCCACCCTAGCTGCTATCTGCCCCATGCTTTCCTTCTGTGTTCCCAACTCTATCTGATCATCACCATGTAAATGTTCTGCACACCCATTACCCTTCACCTGTGTGTCTGAGTTATTTACCTGTGCAGCCACCGTGGTGTCTGTGCTGGCCTGCACACCGTCCGTCTGTGTCTCCGGGCTATGAGAAACCATTTTCCGAGTCTCCGATACAGTTGTTGTCTCATGCAATTTGGAAGGGCTTTCTAACAATTTGGTTTTCAGTTTTTTGTTGGTATCCTCTTCTTCTTCTTTTACTTTCGACTGCTCCCTTCAGGGGTCGCCACAGCAAATCATCCGCCTCCATCTCACCCTGTCCTCTGCATCCTTCATGTCTTCCTTCACCACATCCATAAATCTCTTTGGTCTTCCTCGAGGCCTTCTGCCTGGTAGTTCCAACCTCAGTATCCTACTGCCAATATACTCACTATCCCTCCTCTGTACATGTCCAAACCATCTGAATCTAGCCTCTCTGACTTTGTCTCCAAAACATCTTACATGGGCTGTTCCTCTGATGTACTCATTTCTGATCCTATCCATCCTCGTTACTCCCAGAGAGAACCTTAACATTTTCATCTCTGCTACCTCCAGCTCTGCCTCCTGCCTTTTCCTCAGCGCCACTGTTTCTAAGCCATACAACATCGCTGGCCTCACCACCGTCTTGTACACTTTTCCCTTCATTCTTGCTGACACTCTCCTATCGCACATCACACCGGACACTTTTCTCCAACCATTCCAGCCTGCCTGCACACGCTTCTTCACCTCTTTTCCACACTCTCCATTGCTCTGGATTGTTGAGCCTAAGTACTTAAAATCCTCCACTTTCGTTATCTCTACTCCCTGTAACATCACCGTTCCTCCTGGGTCCTTCTCATTCACACACATGTATTCTGATTTTCTGAGGCTAACCTTCATTCCTCTCCCTTTCAGGGCATACCTCCACCTCTCTAGATTTTCCTCCACTTGTTCTCTGCTCTCACTACAGATCACAATGTCATCTGCAAACATCATAGTCCATGGAGATTCTTGTCTCACCTCATCTGTCAGCCTGTCCATCACCATAGCAAACAAGAAGGGGCTCCGAACTGACCCTTGATGCAGTCCCACCTCCACCTTGAATTCGTTGGTCACACCGACAGCACACCTCACCACTCTTACATCTCTCATACATGTCCTGCACCACTCTAACATACTTCTCTGCCACTCCAGACTTCCTCATGCAATACCACAGTTCTTCTCTTGGCACCCTGTCATATACTTTTTCCAGATCCACAAAGGCACAATGCAGTTCCCTCTGACCTTCTCTGTACTTCTCTATTAACATCCTCAAAGCAAACATTGCATCTGTGGTGCTCTTTCTTGGCATGAAACCAAACTGTTGTTCACAAATGCTGACCTCTGCTCTTAGTCTAGCTTCCACTATTTTTCCCATAACTTCATCGTATGGCTCATCAACTTTATCCCTCTATAGTTGCCGCAACTCTGCACGTCTCCCTTTTTTGTTAGTATCTAAAACCCAGAATAAAAATGTGTTTTGTAAAAACCACACCAAAAGTACACAACAGCCTCGACAACCACATGAACAGGGATTGCAGCCTGCTGCAGTCCAGGAAACAATGGAACACCGTCTCTCTGAGGGAACAGAACCGACACCTTTCGTCAACACCGGATTTAAAATGTTCACAAAATATTCAACTCGGGCACCGGCTCGGGCACTACCGCGGGCTCAGGATTGGGCGCGGCCGCCGTGGCCGGTCCCGCTCCCTGCTCCGTCGGAGCACGGGAGACGGCAGCCCTCTGCTTTGCTTCATCCCCCTCCGGGCCCGAGTGGATAAGATGGCCCTCCATGCCGCACCTGAAACATTTCATGTTCCCCGACATGACGTGAATGATGTAGTCAAAATTGTCAACTTTAGATATCTAAACCAAGTTCAGCTCCTCAGGGCTTTTAGGAATCATCGTCTGTTGTCTAGAGCAAACGACATGTTTCAGATGTTTCAGGTGTGGGGACTTACAATTTAAGGAGATCATTCGAATCGGGACAAAATCTGGCCGTATCAGGACAACTCCCTCTTCAGAACCTCATTACGCACAAACGGCGGCACGTTCGAAATAGTAACGTGTTTAGTGGGATTAACCAGCGATAAAACGGGAGTGAAACTTCCCTGAAGCAAAACCCCGCTCTCTACAACTTGATTCACTTTCTCCACGCTGTCCAAAAACATCACCACTGCGCTGTTCATTCTGGACGCGGATCTCACGCTTTCGAAACCGACTAGTTCCCCGACAGCCAGAACACAGTCCTCTACTGCACAAACGACTGTCAGGACCATTTTAGTGGTGTGCCGGCGAGTCAGTTTCTCCAGCCCGGAGCCAGCCGACATTTTCCCGGTGTGCTGAGCACAAGTGCTCACTTCCACCTGTGTCGCCACCACACCTACCACAGAAAAACTGAAGAGGAAAAATAAACAAAACTGAGAAAGAAAAGAGAAAATAGAAAAATGCACTATAAAAAGAGAAAAAGCACTCTCTGCACACACTCCCAGCATGCACCAAGAGAGAGAGTAGGGGTGAGGGAAGGAGGGAGAGAGAGAGAGTAATGATGAGAGAAGGATGGAGAGAGAGTTGGGGTGAGTGAATGAGGGTTAGAGACAGAGAGAGTGGGAGTGAGGAGGAGAGAGAGAGAGTAGGGGTGAGGGAGGGAGTGTGTGTGTGTGTGTGTGTGAGGGATGGAGTGAGAGAGTGAGGGATTGAGTGAGAGAGTGTGAGAGGTGAAGGAGGGAGTGTGTGTGTGAGAGAGAGAGTAGGGGTGAGGGGTGTGGAGAGTGGGGTGAGGGTGAAGAGGGTTTGAGATGGGGTGAGGGAGTGAACCAGAGAGAGAGAGAGTGGGAGAGAGCAGGGGTGAGGGAAGAAGTGTGAGTGTGGGTGAGGGCCGGAGTGTGTGAGTGAGAGAGACGGGGTGAGGGAGGGAGGGAGAGAGAGAGAGATAGAGTGTGTGTGTGTGTGTGTGTGTGTGTGTGTGTGTGTGTGTGTGTGTGTGAGTCAGAGAGAGAGTAGAGGTGAGGGAAGGAGGGTTAGAGACAGAGAGAGTGTGAGTGAGGGAGAGAGAGGGGGTGAGACAGTGGTGAGGGATGGAGTGTGAGTGAGTGAGGGATTGGGAGAGAGTGTTTGCGGGGTGAAGGAAGGAGTGTGTGACAGAGAGTGGGAGTGACGGAGGGAGTGTATGAGAGACAGCGGGGGTGAGGGAAGGGGAGAGAGAGCAGGGGTGAGGGAGGGAGTGTGTGTGTGTGTGTGTGTGAGAGAGAGAGCGAGAGAGAGAGAGAGAAAGAAAGAAAGAAAGAGAGGGCTGAAGGATCCGGGAGGGTGAGAGGGTGGTGAGGGGAGAGAGAGAGAGAGAGAGAGAGTGTGAGTGTGAGAGAGAGTGGGGGTGAGGGATTGTGTGTGAGAGAGTGGGGTGAGGGAGTGTGTGTGTGAGAGAGAGAGGGGGCGAGGAGAAACAGAGAGAGATTAGGGATCATGAAGTGGGATATGAGTGGAGGTGAGGGAGTGTGTGTGAGAGAGAGAGAGAGAGAGAGAGAGAGTGGGGGTGAGAGAGGGGGTGAGGGAGAGAGAAAGAGAGAGATTAGGGATGATGGAGTGTAAGAGTGAGAAAGAGTGGGGGTGAGGTAGTGTGAATGAGAGAGGGGTGAAAGTGAGGGGTGTGTGTGTGACAGTGAGATAGTGGAGAAGGGGTGACGGAGTGTGAGAGAGGGTGAAAGTGAGAGGGGAGAATGAGGGGAGTGTGAGAGTGAGATAGAGGAGAGGGGGTGAGGGAGTGTGTGAGACAGAGGGGGATGAAAGTGAGGGGGTGAGAGTAAGATAGTGGAGAAGGGGTGAGGGAGAGTGAGAGTGGGGGTGAAATTGAGAGGGTGAGAATGAGGGAGGAGTGTGAGATAGAGGAGAGGAGGTGGAGGAGTGTGAGGGAGTGATTCACTTCTACCGTTTCTGGATTAATGTTTAAATGGAGAATATTTTAATGTTAAACTACAAGAACTTTAAATGGAGTCCGCAGTCATTTTTGAAGGTTGTTACTTTCGTAACATTTCTTCGTCACGGGCGATGTCTGGATGAAGGTGGCGTGTAATTGTCATTTTCCTGCACTCAGTGAAGCTCTCAGCAGATGTGGACGCAGAGACGGACATCCTTTATCAGATAACCTGCGGAGACAGCAAGGCTGACCTGGTCTGGAAGAAATTCGTCTGCCCTGGCATCAACGTCAAATGCGTGCAGGTGAATGAGTCACAACGCTTGCCACTTTGATCTAGTTGCATGTGGATTTGTGCTGAAATGTAACATCAACCGTTGAAACTGCAGTTTTATGTCCTACTATGGGATGTCAAGCTCGTAAACTGGTCCCATCACGTGTAACACTTCATTTTCCAGTTTAACAATCACCTGATCAGTCCCAAGGAGTTTGTTTACCTGGCTGGAAAATCCACACTGAAGGACTGGAAGCGAGCAATTCGGCTGAATGGGACGATGTTAAGGTGCGTTTTTTTTTTTTTGCATTGGGGCTGTGTGTGTGTGTGTGTGTGTGTGTGTGTGTGTGTGTTTGATGCGTTTTTGTCCGATAGGAGGATCATGGACTCTGGCGAGCTGGACTTCTACCAGCACTCCAAGTTGTGCTCCAACACGTGTCGCAGTACCAAGATTGACCTGGTGGGGACACGTGCGTCTCTCAGTGGCCCGGCATCTGCTGAGACCACGCCTGCTTCATCTTCCGAGGGTATTTGGCACTCCCTCTGCTATAGACAGGCTTACATTATAGGATATGCTACACAGGATCTGATTGGTTTGCCATCTCAGGATTACTATGGGATGTTCCCATGTACAGGGAGAAAGATTAATGGACTCCGTACCCCCTATCTCTGCGTTACAATGTCTGGCTAGCCTGTCACATGGCTTACCACACTGTGCTGATGCCACTCATGATAGGCTTTTATGATGGCTAGACCTGTGTGTCGCTTGGTCTGTGTGTCATTTTGTGATGTCACACCAACCTGCTCTGCTGTGACTTCATCTTCTAATTGAGCTTAATATTATGCGACATCATCATAGCTGAGACCATACCACTCTGGTATGTTTCTGGCTGATGTGTGTACTGTAGGTCAATTATTTGGTGATATCACAGAGAGGGGCTGCCCGCAGTGGTCTATCCCTTTGTACGGGACATGCCTGGTTCAGTGTCATGGATTAAAATCCATTTAGAGGGTTGAGTTGCTAATTGTTTGTGTGTGTTTGTTTTGATGTGTGAACAGTGAATGGATCTACATCCGTATTCACCATGGAAACTGCTGAAGAGGGCATTGGGTGGATCACGACGATAGGTGGTGAGTGTGGTTTAAAAATGCAATAAAATCTTCAGGGACCTCAGGGCTTAACAGAACGGTGGGTTTATTGTCTACATTTATGTTTATATGTTAATATGTTTATATTATATTAATGCTAATCATGTATAAATAGGGCTGTTTGTTTATTTATTTACTTATTTACGTACTTGGCACAAATACATCCCATGCAGAGCTTTAAGTAATGGATCCTGTCTCTTACTGTTGTTTGGCGGTTCACAGCGAGAAGGTCCTGGGTACCCGGGCTCAGCAAGACCATCTTTATATAATGATTGTGTGGTTTCTTCGTGCTTCTATGGGCTTCCTCTGTGTACTCCGGTGTCCTCCAAATGTGTGTGCGCGCGTGTGTTGGCTCTGCAATGGACTGATGAGCTGTTCAGAATATATTCCACCTTTGCCTGAAGTCAGCTAAGAAAGGCTCATGCCTTCCCATGACCCAAATAGGAGTCAGCAGTTTGATAAATAGAGTCGGCCCTCGTTATTCGCGGGGATTTGGTTCCGCGCCCCCGCGAATGAAGATAATCCGTGAGTTCTGTACCCGGAAGTAAAACCCCATGTATCACATTACATGTGCTAAAATATGCTTCGTAAACACATTCTATAGACAGTCTTGCTCATTAATACACTATTAATGTAGTAAAATGTAGTAATGATTAAAAAAAAAACTTATTTTTTAGTGTGATATTTATTGATAATAAAATATAAACATCATACAGCATATGTGTGTGTATGTATGTGTGTGTGTGTATATATATATATATATACATAGGTACATTTACATTTGCAGATTACATAGTGTGCTTAAGTAAAAGTTTTTCGTGACGTAATCATTGAAATATATGGAATTGGAAACTTCGGACAATCGAGTACTTCGGATCAGTGTTCCCCCCTGTTAGTCCGTTAAACCGAGGCATGAGTGTGTGTGTGTGTGTGTGTGTGTGTGTGTGTGTATATATATATATATATATATATATATATATATATTAGATATATAATGTATATATGTACCGGTCCTTCACAAAAAATTAGCATATTGTGATAACGTTCATTATTTTCTGTAATGTACTGATAAACAGTAGACTTTCATATATTTTAGATTCCTTACACACAACTGAAGTAGTTCAAGCCTTTTATTGTTTTAATATTGATAATTTTGACAAAAAAGTAAAGAAAAACCAAAAATCCCTATCTCAAAAAATTTGCATATTTCATCCGACCAATTAAAAAAAGTGGTTTTAATACAAAAAAAAGTCAACCTTCAAATAATTATGTTCAGTTATGTACTCAATACTTGTTCGGAAATCCTTTTTCAGAAATGACTGCTTCAATGCGGCGTGGCATGGAGGCAATCAGCTTATGGCACTGCTGAGGTGTTATGGAGGCCCAGGATGCTTCGATAGCGGCCTTAAGCTCATCCACAGTGTTGGGTCTGGTGTCTCAACTTTCTCTTCACAATATTCTACAGATTCTCTATGGGGTTCAGGTCAGGAGAGTTGGCAGGCCAATTGATCACAGTAATATCATGGTCAGTAAACCATTTACCAGTGGTTTTTGCACTGTGAGCAGGTGCCAGGTCGTGCTGAAAAATAAAAATCTTCATCTCCATAAAGCTTTTCAGCAGATGGAAACATGAAGTGCTCCAAAATATCCTGATAGCTAGCTGCATTGACCCTGGCCTTGATAAAACACAGTGGACCAACACCAGCAGCTGACATGGCACCCCAGACCATCACTGACTGTGGGTACTTGACACTGGACTTCAGGTATTTTGGCATTTCCTTCTCCCCAGTCTTCCTCCAGACTCTGGCACCTTGATTTCCGAATGACATGCAAAATTTGCTTTCATCCGAAAAAAGTACTTTGGACCACTGAGCAACAGTCCAGTGCCGCTTCTCTGTAGCCCAAGTCAGGCGCTTCTGCCGCTGTTTATGGTTCAAAAGTGGCTTGACCTGGGGAATGCGGAACCTGTAGCCCAGTCCACTACTTCCACAGGTCCCCCAAGGTCTGTAATCAGCCCTTCTCCACAATCTTCCTCAAGGTCCGGTCACCTCTTCTCGTTGTGCAGCGTTTTCTGCCACACTTTTTCCTTCCCACAGACGTCCCACTGAGGTGCCTTGATACAGCACTCTGGGAACAGCCTGTTCGCTCAGAGATTTCTTTCTGTGTCTTACCCTCTTGCTTGAGGGTGTCAATGATTGCCTTCTGGACAGCAGTCAGATTGGCAGTCTTACCCATGATTGCGGTTTTGAGTAATGAACCAGGCTGGGAGTTTTTAAAAGCCTCAGGAATCTTTTGCAGATGTTTGGAGTTAATTCGTTGATTCAGATGATTAGGTTAATAGCTCGTTTAGAGTACCTTTTCATGATATGCTAATTTTTTGAAATAGGAATTGGGGCAGTGGTGGTCTAGTGGTATAGGGCGCTGGATTACTGATCCAAAGGTTGGGGGTTCGAGTCCCACTCTCCACAAGGTTGTCACTGTCCCCCCAGTGCAGCTAACTGGGTTATCAAAGGCGGGCCATGTCTCTCACTGTCTATGGTGAGAGGCATGTAAAAGAACCATTGCTGACTTTCGTAAAGAGTAGGCTGCAAAGTCGTCAGCGTGTTTCTGTCCCTTGGTAAAAGGGTTGTGACAGGAAGGGCATCCGACGTAAAATCCTCTGCCAAATCAAACGTGCAAATCAGATGATTAGCTGTGGCGACTCCCTAGTAAAAGGGAAAAAGCCGAAAAGACAGACAGACCTGAGCTGAAAGTTTAATTTTTATCAGTACATTACAGAAAATAATGAACTTTATTACAATATACTAATTTTTTTAGAAGGACTAGTATATATAAAAGAACACTGAGTATGACCCATTACATTAAACATACAAGCACTAAAGTTTTCAAAAATGTGCACTAGGGGGAGGTATATCATTGCATTATATCAGGGGTCGGCAACCCGCAGCACAACTGCAAAAAGAAAATGCCGCTTATGTACTCACATCGGAAGCACTCCGGGCTTCCATCGGTAGTTAAACCAGATTTCACCTTAATGATGGGAGAATCTGCCTAAGGCAAATTCCTCCAACGGTCGGTACCCATCGGTACCAAGTGGGTACCCCTTCAAAAATGCCCTTTTAATGTTGAAAAATTACATAGATGAAAATTAAGTCACGGGTGTGGGCGGATATTTATTTGCTGTGGGCGGGGTGATTTTGTGTGTGTGTTTTTGATCTGCTGTGTTGGTGGATTTCCAAATTCTTGGGCTCATGGCAAGGAGTGCTCTCACCATCATCCAGCTGCAGAGCAGCGAGCAAGAGAGATTTTTCTGCCGCCGGGGTTTGTAATCCAGAAACGGAAATCACAGCTGAAGTAAGAGATGCTGGATGAGATTTGTGACGCGCTCCACCTTGCACGCTTGTCGCAAGTGACACACGGAGCTTGTGAGACGAAGCGCGGCTTATCCGGACTTGTGATCTTTCAAGTGAGCAAGCGCGCGTTGAATACTTTTTTAGTACACATCTGACTGCAGCCCGTTCCTCGCTTCGTGGGATGGATATGCTTTTTCTTAATAAAAATACAAGTTCTCGAACACATTCATTTTCTGAACCACTTAGTCCTAATTAGGGTTGCGGGGAGGCTGGCAAATTTTTTTTTTTCTCCTTTAATCTAAATGTTTTTGTTGCAAATAGAATTGTAATTTAATTGTCTCTGTAGTCATTTAAATCAATACAACACATTGTTGTTTTATATTACCATGAAGGAAAAAAAGGGAAAAACATTATATGCAGTGCTATTTGATTTTAAATGTCGAAAAAGGATTTGTGGCTCCCAGTGTTTTCTTTAATGTGGAAAACGGGTCCAAATGGCCCTTTGAATGGCAAAGGTTGCCGACCGCTGAACTAGAAGTATCCAGAATACTAAGACAGCTTCCATTCTGATGATGACC
>CM045731.1:56069124-56076624 GCA_024760905.1 Plotosus lineatus
TCTAAAAGAGATCAAAGGAAGCAGTCTCCCTTGCCCGGACGCGGGTAACCGGGGTTCCCTCTTGGAGCCAGGCCCGGGGGAGCGCCTGGTGGTTGGGCTTCTGCCCATGGAGCCTGGCCGGGCCTAGCCCGAAAAAAGGAGACATGGGTCCGCCCTCCCATGGATCCACCACCCGTGGGAGGAGTTTTAGGAGTCGGGTGCAGTGTGAGTTGGGTGGCAGCCGAAGGCATGGGTTCTGTCGGACCGATCCTCGGCTACTTACTCTGACCCTCGGAACATGGAATGTCACCTCTTTGGCAGGGAAGGAGCCTGATCTGGTGCGTGAGGTGGAGAGATACCGACTAGATATACTCGGGCTCACCTGAACGCATAGCTTGGGCTCTGGAAGCATCCATCTCGAGAGAGGCTGGACTTTATTCTATTCTGGAGTTGCTCATGGGGAGAGGCGGCCAGCCGGTGTGGGTATTCTTGTTACCCCCGTCTCGGTGTCCAAAGGTTGGGGTTGTCCCCGGTTGATGAAAGGGTAGCTTCTCTCCGTCTTCGGGCGGGGGGACGGGTCCTGACTGCTATTTGTGCTTATGCACCAAATGACAGTTCAGAGTACCCACCCTTTTTGGAGTCTTTTCTGTGTTGGAGAACACTCCCTTGGGAGACTCACTCGTTGTCTTGGGAAACTTCAATGCCCATGTGGGCAACAATAGTGTGACCTGGAAGGGTGTGGTCGGTAAGTACAGCCTCTCTAGTCTGAACCCAAATGGTGTTTCGTTGTTGGACTTCTGTGCTCGTCACAGTTTGTCTATCACGAACACCATGTTCGAATATAAGTGTGCCTATAAGTGCACTTGGCACCAGGACACCTGTCTGTCTTCCTTTCGGCCTTTTTCCTTTTACTCGAGAGTAGCCACAGCGAATCATCTGATTCGCACGTTTGATTTGGCAGAGGTTTTTACGTCGGATACCCTTCTTGTCACAACCCTTTTACCAAGGGACAGAAACACGCTGACGACTTTGCAGCCTACTCTTTAAGAAAGTCAGTAATGGTTCTTTTACATGCCTCTCACCATAGACAGTGAGAGACATGGCCCGCCTTTGATAACCCAGTCAGCCGCACTGGGGAGGACAGTGGCAACCTTGTGGAGAGTGGGACTCGAACCCCCAACCTTCGGATCAGCGATCCAGCGCCCTATACCACTAGACCACCACTGCCCCTTTCAGTAGTGGACACCCTAGGTCGCAATTCGATGATTGACTTCGTAGTCATGTCATCGGACTTGCGACCATATGTTCTGGACACTCAGGTGAAGAGAGGAGCTGAGCTGTCTTCCGATCACTACCTGGTGGTGAGTTGGCTTCGGTGGTGGGGGAGGCTGCCTTCCAGACCTGGCAGGCCCAAGCGTGTAATCAGGGTCTGCTGGGAACGTTTGGTGGAGTCCCCTGTCCGAGAGGCCTTTAACTCCCACCTCCGGCAGAGCTACAACCATGTCCCGGAGGAGGCGGGGGACATGGAATCCGAATGGGCCTTGTTTTGTGCCTCCATTGCTGAGGTGGCAGCCCAAAGCTGTAGCCGTAAGGTCGTCGGTGCTTTTCGTGGCGGTAAACCTCGAACCCGGTGGTGGATACCTGCGGTGAAGGGAACCGTCCAGCTGAAGAAGGAGGCCTATCAGGTTTTATTAGCCTGTGGGACTCCCAAGGCAGCCAACAGGTACTGGCAGGCCAAACGTGCTGCAGCCAAGGCTGTCGCAGATGCAAAATCGCGGGCGTGAGAGGAGTTCGTGAGGGCCTGGAGAGTGATTATCGGTTGGCCTCAAAAAGGTTCTAGACTGCCATCCAACGCCTTAGTAGGGGGAAGCAGTTCTCCACAAACACTGTTTACGGTGGAGGTGGGGAGTTGCTTACGTCAACTGGGGATGTCGTCGAGAGGTGGAGGGAATACTTTGAGGACCTCCGCAATACCAACACGCCCTCTGTGGAAGAGGAAGACCCTGGGGATTTGTTTAGGGGTCTGCCCATCACTGGAGTAGAGGTCACTGAGGTTGTCAAAAAGCTCCTCAGTGGTCGAGCTCCGGGGTTGGATGAGATCCGCTCGGAATATCTCAGGACTCTGGATGTTGTCGGACTATCTTGGTTGACACGTCTCTGCAACATTGCGTGGTCATCGGGGGCTGTACCTCTGGATTGGCAAACTGGGGTGGTGGTCCCCATTTTTAAGAAGGGGGACCGGAGGGTGTGTTCCAATTATCGGGGAATTACACTCCTCGGCCTACCTGAGAAAGTCTATGCAGGGGTACTAGAGAGGAGGATCCGACCGATAGTCGAACCTTGGATTCAGGAGGAACAATGTGATTTTCATCCTGGCCATAGCACTCTTGACCAACTCTATACACTCCACAGGATTCTGGAGGGGGCATGGGAGTTTACCCAATCTGTCCACATGTGCTTTGTGGATTTGGAGAAGGCTTTCGACTGTGTTCTTGTGGGGTGTGCTCCAAGAGTACGGCGTTCCGGACCCGTTGCTACGAGCCATTCGGTCGCTATATCACCGGAGCCAGAGTTTGGTCCGTATTGGCAACAACAGGTCGAATTCGTTTCCGGTGGGAGTTGGAGTCCGCCAAGGCTGTCCTCTGTCACCGATTCTGTTCATAATTTTTATAGACAGAATTTCTAGGCGCAGTTGAGGGGTTCTGGTTTGGTGGCCATCGGATCTCGTCTCTGCTTTTTGCGGATGATGTTGTCCTTTTGGCTTCATCAAGTCAGGACCTCCAGCTCTCATTGGAGCGATTCACAGCCGAGTGCGAAGCAGCCAGGATGAGGATCAGTACCTCCAAGTCTGAAGCCATGGTTCTCAGTCAGACAAGGGTGGAATGCACCCTCCGGGTCGGGAATGAGGTCCTGCCCCAAGTGGAGGAGTTTAAGTATCTTGGGGTCTTGTTCACGAATGAGGGAAGGGGTGCATGGAATGTTGAAGCACAACTTTCGTATTTATCCGCTAGACTTAGAAGGCAGTCGTATTGTAAGCCCTGCTAAATCTAAACGCCTATCACACTCAAGCCAGACTCCACCTCCGTCATTAGGACAGGTGCACCCTGGGTAGCTCGGCCTTGCGGCAGAGTGAGCCAACGGAGTCACTGGCGACTAGAAAGTGAAGTAACCTCTTTCTCCTAGTAAATTTAAGCAATTTTATACCAGTGCTTTAAAAGGTAATGAAATCGAGTCTTCATAGATGGCGAAGACCGATTTCCTGCGACTGCTGGATACCTGATTCTAGAAAAAGCGCCCCAAGGTTGTCCATGACGCCACAGGGGAAACATGATGATGAAGGATGGAGCGAGAGATTGACAGACGGATCGCTGCGGCCTCTGCTGTTAAGCGGTGCCTGTCCCGGTCCGTCGTGGTGAAGAATTTACCAGTCGATCTACATTCCAACCCTCACCTATGGTCACGAGCTTTGGGTAGTGACTGAAAGAACAAGATCACGGATACAAGCGGCTGAAATGAGCTTCCTTCGCCGGGTGGCGGGGTTCTCCCTGAGAGATAAGGTGAGAAGCTCTACCATCCGTGGAGAGCTCGGAGTAGATCTGCTGCTCCTCCGCACTGAGAGGGGCCAGTTGAGGTGGTTCGGGCATCTGGTCAGAATGCCTTCCGAACGCCTCCCTGGTGTGGTGTTTCGGGCATGTCCAACCGGGAAGAGACCCTGGGGTCGACCTAGAACACGCTGGAGGAACTGTCTCTCGGCTTGTCTGGGACCGCCTTGGTGTTCCCCCGGGAGAGTTGGAGGAGGTGGCTGGGGAGAGGGACGTCTGGACCTCTTTGCTTAAGTTGCTGCCCCTGCGACCCGACCCTGGACTTAGCGGAAGATGATGATGATGATGATGATGATGATTTTAAAAAAGCAATTACTCATTAATTTTCTGAACAGCTTAATCCTAATTAGGTTTGCAGGGAAGCTGGCACCCATGTCAGCTGACGCTGGGTGAGAGCAGAGAACACCCTGGACAGCTTGCGAGGCCATTGCAGAACAAGCATTTGGGGGCTTTTTTTGTCAGCAGGATTATGCTATAATTACCAACCTGATTTTCACCAAACTTGCTGGAGGGATGGGCCCTGGGCCTGGAAAGAACTATGTATAGTTCAGAAGTAATCTGTGCATGGCATCATGTTTTTTTTTTTTAAATCCTGAAAAATCCTTAAATTAAACTCAGGCAGAATGTTCATCCAGTGCCCACAAGGGGGAGACATTTCTTTATAATTATACTAAGTTATAATAATCCATTTGTGCCTGGCAGAGGTACAGTATCACAGTATCTTACACTCTGAGTCCTCCTCTAGTTAGAAGTGTGCATTTCAGTGTAGAGGTGTGTGTGTGTGTGTGTGTGTGTGTGTGTGTGTGTGTGTGGTGAATTATAGCATTATTCACCTAAAAGCCCACAGGAAGATTTGCAGCTGTCATAAAGATAAAACATACACAGAGTCCAGGATGAGAAAAGATGCGGAGGTACTTTGTACATCTCCAGATGCCAATATAAATACGTAAAAACTATAAATTACGTACATGTTTTCTGCATATACAGTAGCTATAGTTCATACTCATTTAGGATGAGATCCATATGAGTCCGCATTTCTGTTACACCTCAATGTGTATATATTGCCTGCTTTTATCTCTGTGTGTTTGTATACTCTCTTGATCCGTTATTGATTGTTTCCCTCTTTCAGAAAAACACAGAAGCAAAGAGACATTTATTCTTTAAGTGTTTCAGTAGGCATCTCCCGAACCTCTCTGAATATGAATATGAATGAAAGGTCAGTGTGAGGGTTAATCACATCTACAGCGCACACAATCACAGGTTTGCAAAACAGGAATTTCGTTCAAAGCTCATTAGTTGACTGATCCTGATCTTGATGACCATTTTTACATTCAGATCATTAAAGCCAAGCTGTCAGTAACACTACAGCTGAAGAAAGGAGCCAGAAAGATAACATGGTCAAGGACATGGCTTTTTATTAAAGAACAAGGGTAACTAGCTGTTTTAAAGGGGCCTTTGAGTGTTCTTAGGCATTCAAGGTCGATCACTAGAACTTTTTTGTTTGTTTGCTTTTCCTGCTATAATTTAGGACTTTGAACATTTAACAATCAGTTTGTAATTGTGCTTTTGATGAGGTACATATGCCTCTTCTGGGATGCTGGTGATTTTGATTTTTTGTTTTGCTTTCTGAGTGCTGTGGGCCATCCAGGGTGTGGTGCTTTAGGTTAAGTTCTCGTCTTGGAAGCCTCACACACCTGCTGAGAATGATCCATATGGACCCAGATGTGCAATCAGAGACTGTGAAGATGACTTTTAACCAGAATTCATGTTGGACTGTAGTGATGTTTCTCCTACATGGTTTGTATTTTTATCTGCTTTCACCCAGATCAGTGGTTGGGTTTCATTAAGCTTTGGAGTCTGGTTCCTCTCAAGGTTTCTACCCTGTTGTGTCCTCTGGGGGAGTTTTTCCTTGCCACCATCGTGGGCTTGCTCATTAGGGATGTGTAGGATTTGTAGATGTGTCAAATGTTTAAATACCTTTACATTTTTTGTTGTTTTTACTATGTAAAGCTCTAATGATCATCTAGCTGGAATATTAGTCTGATCAGTATCCCATCAGTATTCCCAGGATTTTCCTGTATATTCAGGATAAAAGAAAGAAAGCTTGAGTTTACTTGTTAACCACATTTATACATTTTGTGTTTATTAGATTAGATCCAACATTATTGCCATTACACATAAATACAGGGTAACGAATATAGTATTAAGTTTACCGCCGTAGCATGTTTTGCATGTCTGCCTGACTGCAAGAAGGCTTGCGTGTGTTGGGCCTGTAATGGTCTGGTGAAGAGTGTTGGCTCAGATAGTCTCCGGCCTCCCCACAATCCTAATAGGATTAAATGCTTTGGCAGATGAGTGTGTGAGTAAGTTTATAACAGAGTTTTTTGGTTGATTATATGTCTGTGGAACCCGACAAAAAAATGCTTTCGAACATTTAAGAAACACACCCTCAGCCATCCATGAAACCATTTTTTCACCTGTAAATATTAAAACACATTCTCAGATTAAGTGATTTCTGCACTAACTATTTACTGTCCAAAGAAGCCATTAAAAAAAGTTTTTAATCTGAGAGTTTGTTGTGTGCAAATCATTTTTATTATACTGTACTGAATACATGTAAGACATACATACATAGTTGTACTTCTGCTCTTGACCAGCAGGTGCTGACAAACACCCGTAATCATGCCCCGCCATTTCCGACAACACAAAAACTTTTTATTTCCTTTAATTTTTCTTTATAATTTTTTAGTACCCTCTTAATTGACACAAAGTCTGGCAAGGCCTTTCCCTTTATTGTCATTTGAAAACAAGCAATAAAATACAGAACGCATCGTATTTATTTACATCTAACAGCAAAAATGATGGCATCATTTTTATGCACAAATGTCGTAAAGAACAGGTCGTATAGTGGATATGCGTTCCAAACGTTTAGCAGCATATTTCTGGCGAGTAAAACAAAAAGTTTTCATGACATCATGAGCCGGTATAAGTTCAGCTACTTTGTTTATTTTTCATTCTTTACAAAAACAGCCTAAAGCCCAAATTAGTTGTATGACGATGGCTCTTCATTGGAACGCACCGAAATTTTAAAATGGCGCCGTAAAAAGCCGCCGTATCGCTTCTGGTTATCCCAGTTTAATTTAGGTCGGATTCTTCTCATAAAGCCTCCATATCTTTTCTGCAGCTCCTGCTGACCGGTTTCTTCTTCAGACTCACTTCTTTTGGGAAAGAATTTTCGCCTGAAGCCACCGTAGCGTTTCACTTCATTCAGAGGAAATGAACTGTCGTAAAGTCCCCTGTCATTCTCTGAGGTAACATCTTCCCCTTCGACGTCCTCGCTTAGTTCGGGCGAGTTTCTCTCGAGCAGTTTTAGTACAGCATCATCATATTTTTTTGCCAGTGACCCTTTATTGATCGCGTTCTCCCTCCAGAGTGAAGCTAGCAGGTTCTTTTTGTTCTTCTCGATCCTTTTAATGAATCCACCGTAACGCTTCACTGGGTTCAATGCTGTTGGATCCTGGAGGTTCTTCTCAGGTTGTTCCCATAATAGCTTCTCACACTGATCCAGCTCATCGCTGGATGCAAGCGATCCTTCGCACTCTAGCATACAGGTCTGATTGGGGGGGGGGGGGGCATTGGAAAGGATAAGATACAGAACAAATCAAACAGGCCTAAAGTGTATTCATTTCCTGAAACAGCACAACATAATGTGTTTTATTCCTCTTATACCACAGAAACTGAGCATTATTATTATTGTTAGTGAACAACACATCAACGCTTTAGTCAAGTCATAGTCACATTTAATATCCATGATAGCGTAATGATTTACACGTCCGCTTCACAGTAAAAACGCTTACCGAACCATCTCATGGCAACATGCACAGCTAGGGTCTATTTCTGACAGTCATTTAGCCTAAAG